>ML685798.1:10405501-10527115 GCA_007922175.1 Pelusios castaneus | reverse complement strand
TTTCTCCCATGAAAGCTCATGCGATAAATAAATCTGTTAGTCTTTAAAAGTGCCACAGGACTCTGTTATCCAACATACCTTAGAGAGGTGCTGGGAACCTTTCGTATTTATGATGGATCTTGGATGAATTATGAAATATTTTTATTAACCTGAAGAATGTTACAAATATATGATATACCCTGGGGTGGGTATAGCACCCCAGCTGTCAAAGGACTATCAGAAGGTCAAAACACAATTCAACAGCACTAGGAACAGTACTGAGCATTCAGCAAGAACAATGTCTATTCACAGAAGAGGGCTTGGAGAGGGTAAGTAACATAATCACTACATTCAATCACTCTTACGCAAAATATCTCTCATGACTCTGTTAACAGACATTTGCAACCTGTGGATGATGACAAGAACAGCATTTTCTGTCCTCCTCCTTGTCTTATTAAAGTTAGGAACAATGTGATTTATATTTGGCACTTTCCATCATGCTCAACCCTGCTGTGAGGTAAGCAAAAATCAGGATCTCTCACAGTATTCCTAAATCTTTCCCGAAAAGGGGGGCTGTCAGAGATATGCACCTGGGAAAACTGCCCCAATTTTTAGGTTATGTGCAGTTACAGTTTCTCCCCAGTCTCTCTCTACTGTTTATGACTTGATTTGTGCTGAGCTCCTGGATCCAAACTTTCTGCCATGGGTTTGATTTTGGAAAGATTCTCTGTGTGCAGTTCTCTTATACTATGAACCACATGATGTACATTTAGAAATCCCAAATGGCCCTAATGAGTAATTCAAGTGCCTTCTGCAATATATCCCCCCCGCTCCCCCCCGCTAGTCAAAGTCAACAAAATCCTGTGTTTTCCTTTTCTCCACTCAGAGGTATTCTTTTTAGCATATTCTACATGCAATACAATGTACAAAGAAGTAACAAATGTAGCACTAATGTCTCATGGACCATAGCTGCTATAAGTAATTGCATTCAAAGAATTGAATAACTGTCTACACAAATCCCACTGCTGAGTGTTTCTTCTCCAGTTAAACTGGTACCTAACTTTTTTAGTGAACACTGTGCCAGTGAGATCTTAATGGAGAACCTTGAGCATAGGTATGAAAAAAATGACATGTAATAATCAGAGTTCTGTTAAGGGTATGATGATGAAAAGACCAGGAGTTTCCATTCCTAGGCTTAAAGGGGCATGCCATCATTAATCCATTATATTATGCTCACCATCAGTTAATTTCCCCACAGGTTTTTCTGCCTAGTGAATGAAAGAGAGCGAGATGAGAGTTGCTATGGCATATCCAGCATGGTTATAGACATTTTAAATCTCCGACACTATATTTGTCTCTCTGTATAATAGAGTCCACTCACCACTTGACTCCAGGGTGGTGTAGCATCTCCTTTTTAGGCTGACTTCCCCTGTTGATGGGTGCTAAGGAGATTTCTATGTCAGGTAATTCAGTCCTCCAGCTCAGTCACCCTCTTTAAGCCACCATTCCAGGATTCCAGTTGTCTGAACTAAAAATCCAAAGTGTCCTTAACAGAAACAAAATCCTTCTGCCCGTGCTAGGACCTGTCTTCAGCCAGTCCTTGGTTCTATCCCTAGCTTTGGGAAGGATTTGTCTGCCCCCGACATCCAGTCCCACTCTTAAATTAGAATTAAAGTCTTCCCCTTTTCTCAGTATTCCTAAAGAATAGCAATATTGCTGTTTTAAAACAGGGGTACATGTTCCTGATGCTCTTACTAGGTGTGGCAACAAAAATGTTGACATTTTAAGTCCTCTATATTTTTCATATAAATACTCCTCCCCTTATGCTTTGTACCGGGAACCATTTTACTTCCTGCCATCTCTTCTTATACAGAAATCACCTGATTCCTCTCAGATGAGGTGCATCTGTACTCAGAACTGACTTAGCTCCAGGCTCATCAAAGCACAGGGTAAGGCAACCTGTAACAGAGTTTGTGTGTGTTTATAGTGTTCTAAAGATAATGTTTTTTTCTTGATAGAAATCAGAATAAGATAAATAACTAAACAGCAACATGAAAAATCTGATGTAGCTTTGTCAATGAGTGAATTTGTCAATGAGTGGTAAAGGTATAATTTGATGGTCCCCGGAACCCTCCTAATCTCCGGGCCCCCTTCCCATATTGCCTGGGCCCCCTTCATGCATGTGTTGGCCCCAGCCCAGGTAGGCATTTGCAACCACTTCTCAGTTCCACATGCATTGGTTATCGCTCCCTAAAAATATTTATAATTTTATATGGCGTTTATGTCTATAGGAATTATCACAAACTAGCAAACACTGCATAACACAATAAGTATTGTGATTAACAACGGTGGGGTGTTGGACCTCCCAGCAGTGTTCCGCCAGATTTTTCTATTTTTAGGGGCCCCGGAACACTGGCCCCTCAAATTTGAGGGCCCTGGAACTGCATTCTGGTGCGTTCCCCCTTACTTTAACCCCTGAATTTACCTCATGTTGTAAACAGAGATAAATGACTCCCCCTCCCCACCCCCCATGATCTGGAAGGAAAAACAAGCCACAGAAAAAACACTCTCTCTCTCTCTCTCTTTGCTAAACAGTAGAGTAGTGACAATACTTTTTTAACCTGTGAATTTTTAACTTAGGGGGAAAATGCAACAATTGTCAGTGATTATGCAACAGCTTTGACAAACATCAGATGTTTTCTCTGCCAGGAGCACCTTCTCAGTTTAACTTCAAAATGTCAAAATCTCTCTGATATCTAAGTTTTCCTGGCTCCCCTCTCCCAGAGAAGTCATTCATGGTGAAGGAGAAAAAGATTTAACCTACCAAAGAATGTGTCCAAGATAGACATTCTGAAATGGATTTCAAGAGCAAAATTATTGCTTTATTGAAGTTTCCTGTATTATCTTCCATAGTGACTATGAAACAAATTAAAAGACCATTTAAAACTATTATATATAGACACCAACAACAGCACAGTAGTCGGTTGGAAAAGTAATACATCCAAATACAAAATGCCTAATACGTTATTGCCACATCCAATTTCTTGTTTCATAGGCTGGTGGAAGTGACCAGGGGGACAGGCATTTTAGTTTTGATTGCGGAGAGAAGAATTAGATATGAGGCTGAAGGCAATTTGGGTGAAAGTGATAATTTAATAATACAAGGATGCAAAACTAAATCTCTGCACTAAAAATGCACTTTGTTAAGAAGCTAAAAACAAAAGCTAAAATATTTTTCAGTGTTTTTGCTGTTTAATTGCCAGGAACACAAACCGGGAGCTTCAGTTTCAGCAGTTGCATACTGATCTGAGCTAAGACATCACACTAGTTAGAGACAATTACCTAATTAATTAATCTTCTTTCAGCGTGGCAAAGAATGACGTATTCATCTCAACCTATAGACATGAGGGAAAGGAAGACTGAAAACCAATGATATCTTCTTAGGTTATTTTATTCTTATTTATCATGAAGCCAATTTTCCTTCTATTCTTTTTTTTGTTTGTTTGTTATATAGCTAATTCACGGCCATAAAAAATGAATGAGGAAAAATACAATAAAGAGTTACTTTTTCATGAGTGATTCCAGAATTCTTGGTGCTTAAGATTTTGTTTTGAAATGATATATGTTTTAAGCACTCAACCAACTCTCTTATTGCTAGCTTTATTCTGGAGCCCTGACTCAAATAGACATTGTGGTGCTACTAACAGACAACATGCTAACATACTTACTATTAACCTCCTATCTTCAGTAGAATGTTTTATAGTCCACGCGTCAGAAACTAGGATCCTTTTTAAGGAGTACATTTGTATTTTTCAACTGCAGATACTGTTCTAGTATGTAAGCTATGGGGTGTAGTGTAGACTCTCTCGGACATACAGTAACTATTGGGGCAAAAAAACCAAACAAGTCTCCCTCCCCCCCAGCCCCCCCAAACCAAACTCAACAAAACCTTGTGTCATTGGAACAACATTTGTGATTGAAATTAATTGAAATCAATTTAGTCAAGAAGATTTACACAAAATGAGCAGAGAGGAACACTTCCCCCTACCCTGAGAGAAGTGGCTTATTAAATGAAAAAATGCAATTTTAAATTGAATCTATTTGTGCCTTTGACATAAATTTAGCAAATAATTTAGGACTTTTTTTAGGATAGATGAGGACTTAGGTAACACACCCAAAACTGGAGGGGGTGGTGATGATGTCCCTCTTATACACAATAGTCCGGTAGTTAGGGCACTCACCTGAGATGTGGTGGAGCAGGTTCACAACCTGGCTCCAGATGTTGCCATCTCACTAGAATATATGTGCTAAGCACCATGTTATAGAGTCGTTCTCATTCTTTCTCACTCAATGACTGTTTAAGTAGTTTATGCAAAGTGGAATAAGTTTAACTAGGGAGATTTATAAATAGTATAACTTATTCACACTGTTCCTACAATCCAGACTTGTAAATTCTGCCTTGAAGCACTCATTCTAAGGGTTGGTGGAGAGTGGATTAATGGCAAAAGTGATATACTCCATGACAGAGTGTAAGCATATGTGCACAAATGACTAAAGAGGTGTAGATTTCCTTCACAACTTTGTTGAAAGTCTATAAATATATTCTTGGGTACATGCTACATGTCACTGGTTAGATACAAATGGGTTGCTCCTGATCAAGCAGGAAAACAATCACTTTCTAGATACATAGACAAATCCAGAGGTTTGGCATGCAAGCTGATACTTCTATACAAGAATAATAAATAAATGCCATATCTGACTTAATCCAGCATTTTGGTGAATTAAATTTTAATAAACACCAGACCAAACTGAGATAAGTCTGAATGTCAACGATTAGACGATGTAATGTTAAACCTTTTTCTAAGGACATACTACTAACAGGCATGAAATCACCTCACAATTATGTCTGGGGGAGATGGAGGGACTGCATATGTAAAATAAATAAATATATAAATAAATAATGACACATATGTTGTTGTTCAAGATGGGTGGATACTGAAATAGCCAACCAGGTGCCTTGCTTATGGCTACTGAGGATTGGGAGTGGGGGAGGATCAATGTCTGAGGAAGTAAAATTTATGGATTAGGATTTTAGAGTGACTGGCTCCCACCAACAAGACCATTTCATGACTCTAGAAAACAAGGAGAAGGGAAAATCTGCACTGGAGGATAGTATGTTGAAAGGCACAAATGAATTTAACATAAAATAATTGGCATGAACAAAAAAAGTAGCTCATATTGCAGGGAAAGCAGGAAGATGCCAATAGTGTGGGAATCATGAGACTTTATTACATGGAGGACAGACCAGTGTTTGAATGGTGAGATTTTATTAGACAGAAGAGAGTCAGGGCAGATTACATCAATTTTTTATATAATATCTGTGTAACCTACATTTATGAAAAGGCAGCTGGAAAAGAAAGGGCACCAGCTAAAATAGAATATGATTAAGCACATTTATAAATAAACTGGTCTATGGATGAAGGAGAAATCTTGGTTCATTATTTGTTATTTAGTATCAGATAAAAATGACAGGAGTGGGCACATTCAGAGCTAAGGAGCAGGATTCTCCACCCGACCCCAAGCCTGCTGCCCCCTAAGCTTACCTCCTAGGCTTCCTTTATATGTCCACTGTTGCCCCCTGACTATGAAAGGGGAAGAAATGGAGACCAAAAAGGGCTATCCTCCAATAAATGTGTCACAGTTCATCAGAGCAGAGCTTCATCATGAGGAATTGCAGGTAGATTGTTGGAGATCAGCTCTTCTCCCTCACATTAAGCTTTAGGCCTCCACAGCCCCACTCTAAGCGGCTCTGTGGTTACAATTCCAGTCATTGATATTTATCCATGGCAACAGACACAGAATAAAAGTAGACCAGATTTAGGTGTCTGTTTCACATGGAAGTGGGTTGTGTAAGGAGGACATGGGCGGAAACTGATCTATGCAGGTGGAGTGGGGGAGAAACCTGGCTGTTGTGTGGATCATATGGATCTGGAGGGTGTGGGGTGGTGATAAAGGAATGAGAGAGATGAGCTGTGTGTATTTGTTATGCAAAATTTGCTATTTTATTTGTTATCTTATTAGCTGCTGAGATAGTCCACTACATCAAACCATGTATTATTTGTAAGCATTTTAATATGATTGCACACTTCAGCCCCCTACTGTACTGGGCTCTGCAGAAACACAGAAAAAAAGACAGTCCCTGTGATAGTCAATGCTATTCACTATAGCTAGGATAAGAACGTCACACTTATTTGCATTTGTAAATGGACAGAGTGTTTGTATCAGGGTCTCTGCCCTTTGGCTACTGGGGGCCCTAGGTGAAGGCACAGTGTGGGGCCCGCTATAGGCCTGTGGGGCCCCTTATTGCCAGCTCCCTGCCGCCATTCCCGGCCCTGCTCCATCCCACCCCCGCAATCCCAGCTCACTGCTGGCCCCAGATCCCCACCAACAACTCAAGATACAGGGGCCAACTCCTCCACCTATTGCCAACCGAGGCAGACACGGCTTTGGGGGCAGGCTTGCGCCTGCTTCACCTACCCCAAAAGCCACCTCTGTCTCTGTCAAGTCTTCTCATTTTATGGATTTCTCATGCATCACCCACCCAGAATGCAAATGACTTTACAAAATATTAACCATTATTAGAAATCAAGAGCCAACTTCTTTTTCAACAGAACAAACTAATCTCTAACAGCGGAATATTTCAAATTTTCTCTTCCTTTCCTTGCTAAAGCCTGCAATGAAATAATTGAAACTTCATGCATAATCAAATTGAAATGTAATATAAACCCCTTGATGGAAAACAATACATCTTATATGCAAAACTCCCAGCAGAAATGCCAGAAATCCTACAAGAATGAGGCGGTTTACATTTTTACTATTAATGTGATTTATAAGACAATCATTCTTCTTAATGAAGACAAAATTGGATTTAAAACTGGAAAAGGCACTAAAAACAAACAAGCAAACATTACTCTGAGTAAATGTTCTGCTTCTACAATATTTGTGTGCATGTGTTTAAGTGTGAATGAAGTACTCTTCAAAATGTAAACCTTCTTTGCCAGAATGAAAAACTGCCTTGTCGGGCTTTAATTAGAATCGTCTCTGTAATAAAAGGATACTCCCATGACCCTGAAAAAAAACCAAAAAAACCAAAAAACCTCACTGGTACAAACTGTAAAGCTTTTATTACTTCTTCATTAAGCTCCTCCTTAAAAGAAAATAGGCACATTCCAGATGTGTTACTGCAGTTTTTCTTTTAACAACCACCTTTCATGACCAGATGACAGAAGTCACAGAACAGCACACAACTGAAACAGAGATTAATGAGCAGCAACTACAAAGGTTGCTAATTTTCTTAAAGTTTAATTCACCAAGACAAATTTAAACAGGAACATTTTTACTACAGTGAAATCCTGATTATTCCTAGTTGACATAAGCCCTAAGAATAATATTTAATTGTTGTTCATTCTCTCATCCATTAATTTATATTTTGAATGGCTTAATTAGCCTCATGGTACTTGGCCATGACTTTATGATCCAATCCAAAAACCATCAAAGTCAGTGAGAATATTACCATTAATTTCAGTGGGCTTTGGATCATGTCCTTCCATTCTAATCTCCATGGTGCAGGACCAATAATATCCTACATTTTAGTCCTCTAACTGGCATGGGTTAGAAAGAAAATTCCCTTGTGGTCAAGTTATTCCACATTTCCCTCTGATTTGCTGGCCTTCATCACACTCCCACCTCTTGGAAAAAGGCACCTAAATCAGAGTTGCTCCATGTGCTAAGGGACATTTTCTTCCTTCAGCATATGGAATGGGCAAAGCTCTCTCCTATTCCCTCCTCCCCCACATCATAAAAGTCTGGGCGCACTCCTGAAATGCTCAGCCCTATGCTTCCCAGCTGGCTCTGCAACTCTTCTTCTCCAGTGCCCAGGGCTTTGAAAGGGAGTGATGATGTATTCCCTCCTGCTTCCCATGCTTATTGGAATGAAACTCCTGGTCAATTTCATCCCTCCTCATCCAGGACAGAGATGGAGAGTGAGGGATCAAAAGCAGGAGGCCAGGTAAGTGGAACTACCGCAGCAACATCAGAAGAAATGTGTTTGAGGGAAAACAGTCCAAGCAGTGTTGGAGTCTGTTTGGGTTAGATTAATTCATTGGAGAGATTGCTGTGTTTGGAGAGACAGCAAAGGAAATGACTTGGGAAATGTGGGGACTGAAAATTAATAACTGGGAGATGGCATTAAAGTTCTTGGTGATGGGGTGGATGAAAATTTGATGTGGGCATAGATCCCAATAATACTGGGTGTACATAGCAGCTCATTGGGCTGAAGGCCCATGCACCATCCACACCTACCCTAAGATCTTGTCAAGGTTGGGGATTTGCCACAATTACTACCACCAGTAGCAAGCCATTGGTGTAACTGTAATGGTGCAACCTTTCATACATAAACAGGCCAAGCAACTATTAGCTCCTCTGAAATTTATATCAACTTGAAGCCATTAAACTTCCTTGGTATATATAACAGATTTTGCCTGCCTACAGTAGGCATTACAGTGATACATCTATTGCAGTCACCAGGGAAAATTGCTTGTATAGATAAGGTCTAGCTAAATGCATGCAAATTTTAGATCTCCTGAAGACACTGACAAGTATGAGGGAGACTTAGCCACCTACAAAGCACCATTTTCCCTGCTTCCAGAGCTTTGTCTCAGCTTTGAGGCAAGCAAGGGCATGGACCCCCACAATCTACAGTGGTATAGAATTCCTGAGGCTGAAGGAGCTGACAGAGCTCTTATTTGCAGTGCTGGGCAGGCAGCCCCCTCCTCTGGGAGCCAGCATTCTCTGGTGCTCCCCTATCCCACCCTTTTCTCTGCTACCACCAATCAGCAGCAGCAGTGTGACAATTCTCCTAACCAATAACAGTAGAGCAAGGAGCAGAGCTTATGGGGGTGGGGCACGCAAGGAAGGAAGGAGCACTCGGTCTTTGGTTGTGGGAGCATAAGGTACCTGCATTGGAATGTAGGGGGGCACAGGGTTCCAAGTAGAGCTTGTGGGGAGCGGGGGGAGGGTCATATGTTTTATTCATATGCATGCTCTGATCCACACCCAGCCAGGAGCAGGGAGCCTGGAGAAAAAGGTAAATGCAGCCTTGGATTGCCTTAATTTTTCCATGACTTCTCTTTCTTCACCCTTGTTGAACCTTCTTTTTGGCAGCTCCTCATAAGGAGTTCCTTTCAGTGCTGCTGAAATTCAGAAAAGGGCATTTAGGCCTGATAATGTGGCCTTCACACATCTTCAGGAGATCCACTGTAGTTGGGGGCCAACCCTCTGATTATTGAGCAAGGACTGGGACAAAAATAGAGGAGGAATGTGTTCACATGTACAAAAAAACACATACATGCACACAGAAACCCTAACCCTTGCCCTGAAGAACACCCACTGTAATATATTATACTATATATAGCTCTGAATTGCAACATTATGTAGCTGGGATTACAGGGGATTTTATTACGATGTGTGTCACTGAGGTCTGAAAGTCATATCAGTGATGCTCTTTTTGCTATGGTGCCTCATTGAGTAAATCTCATATTTTACATAAGCTATTTTCAGTCCATTGTATTAAAAGATCAGTAATGATGTACATTTTTTAAGTAATAATTTTGCACATCTCAGAAATGTTAAGTTTTAAAATGTATTGCCAAATTTACTGTAATGAGTAATTGTCAATTTCTTTATGTTGAAAGTTGCTTATTTTCTTTTTAAATTTCAGAATGCTGGTCTGAAGTAAATGGACAGTTTTCCTTTATATATAATAATCTATGCAATACTGGAGTGAGATTATGTGCCAGAGGTTCAAATTAAACATTATTATGTCTCACAGTAGTCCTTTCATAACTTTGCAGAATCAAGGTACCCAAATGAGAGCAAATGCAATGCTCAGGTTTAGATGACAGATCAATATGGACACGTGGTGATATAACTCTCAAATGACACTATGTTGTGGATGCTAAAGAGCACAAGTTATTTCATCTAAGGCTAACTCTGATTTTTGCTCAAGACTACTGCAGGCTTTCAGCCGTAGCCTGCTCAGATTATGACTTTCTGGGAGACAGAGACTGGGGGGAGAGGCCATTCCTCTCATACTCTCCCTCCTTCAGCAAATGAACCAGAAAGGGCAGTGATGTAGCTAGGATTTATTATTATTATTTTTTTTTAAGGAATTAAGATTTCTTTTCCCCCCTGAATAAGCATGGTGATTGGTCTCAAATTTACTTGTTTTTACTCCTCCTTGTTTTTCTATTCATTTTTAAGCACACTTGCAGAACATATACATACACATAAGTGCAGGGTGTGTTATGTGTATGTACGCATACACACATTTATAAATGTAACTTCCGCCAGTTGGAGTTGGCAGCAACAAGGGCCAGATTCAGTATGTAGGAATTCCTCAAACAAAACAGCCTTTTTGAATTCCCACTCAGTAATCTGGAAAAAAATTAACATCCTGGAACATCTCTTAGAGGCATTACTTCCCCAGTCACAAGCACTGCATCTGTGTGCAACAAGAGAACTTTTAATAAAAAGGGAAGAAACCAAGCATCAGTTTAGGAAGACATCAGAACAACATTCAAAAGAACGCAACCATAAGCAAAAACCCGACCTGACAGAGCATTGGACAGTGTCATACCTGCCTTGCAGTGGGAATTCTGGGAAACAAATGATCCTTTAACATCACTACCCTCTGACTGCACACCGCTTACAACTGACTGTCCTTAGTAAGGACTCAGGTGCGTTCAAAGGGGTTTAACTCAGAGAGAAGGGGCAACATGCGGCTGTTTGCACTATCTCCACTGCTTTTCCTTCCTGTCACTGCACATGTGCTGCTGCTGTTGGATGCTCATGGCCACTTCTGTGATGCCATGTTTCGAGGTTCCACTGATTAACCCAGGTCTTTAGTCATCTCGGTTCTTAGTGATTTCACTGGGTAGCAGAAAACCTCACTACCTGTACAGCCTCTGCATTGTCTTTCCTTTCTTCTGTGTCCCTATACCAGATCTAAGGCATAGCTCTGAGACCGGCTTATTGGCTCTGGCAATCACACAACAGGAGCTCTCCATTGAGTGTAATCAGCTCTCTTTTAACACTGGAGAGGAAAATGTCAAATGGCTTCTAGGACTCTTTTGAAAGAGTCCATATTACCAGGTAGAAATGCCTGTTCCCATCTCCTCTCTCCTTTACTTCGATTTGGTATTCCTATCCTCTGTTTAGTGAGTGAAGTTAATTTTAGCTGATCTGCTCAATCAGGGTGGGCGGAGTACAGTTCTGCCATTGACTCATACAGTGAGGATGACAGCCTTTCATTACTCCAGCATGCAATACTAACATCGGTTGTAACGTAACACCAGCCAAAGTGATCATTTTGGTGAAGCAACGCCATCATGATGTGCATCTAGACAGAATAGGCATGTTTATGAAAATATGGTCTGTTCTTGAAGTCTTTCTCCCTAGCTTATCACTAGATGTAGGAGAACTCATTCAAACGCTGCTTACATAAACACACACTGATTTTTACAAATTTGTTCACTATTGTAACACGCATGCACACCCACGTTTTTCACAAATTGCTTGTGAATTTGAAATTTCTTTCTTCTGCTCTACTTAACTGCTTTATGAAAATCTACAGGTAAACACACAGAGAACTGATTCTTCTGGGTGAAACCCTTCTTTGGAAATTCAGACTATGGAAAAACACATACTTGCAAACATTTTTGTTGTCCTTTCTAAACTGAGTGCTTTGCAGAATACACTGAAACATATATCCTGACCACAGGGTTACAAAGTTTGTTGGCACTGGAGTAGAATATACAAAAACTTATGCTCAGTTTCCATATCTGTAAATTATTTGGCTACTGTAATTACAGAGAAAGCCATTTATTGAGACAGGTTAAAATAATCTCATTTTGGATTTTCTGTAGTGCTTTCTGCTGAAGGATCTCTGAGTGCTTTAAAAACATTAATTCTCACGGCACCCTGTGATGCAAATAAGAAGTTATTCTTGTATTGATGGACTGATGGTAAAGTACAAGGAATAATGAGGCAATACTGGTCAGCAAGATAAGCAACAGTTTCAGCACACGAGCAGACTAATCATTGTCAAGTTTTTTTTAGGCATCATGGGAAAGGTGAATTTTAAGAAAGGATCTGAAGAAAGATAATAAAGTAGCTTTGCAGATGTTTATGGCGAACTCCTACCTAAGCATCAAGGACAGCAGGGGAGAACAGACAAGGCTGTTAAATTTTCAAACAATCCAGTTGGAGATGTAGACTGGCATTGTGGGCTAATTGGAGGTGGAAGCTGACATTTCAATAGTGAAGTAGTGATGTTAGGCAGGGTGGGGATATGCCACAAAAGGCCTTGAAAGTGAAGAGAAGCAGCGTATGTTTAATGAAGTATGAAAGGGAGAACCAGTGGAAGATTCAAAGAGAGGGGTCACTTGATCAGAGTGATACACTGGTTATGTCTACACTCAGAAAGTTAAAACAACTTTATTAAGTTGACTAAGTCGACTTTATTTAAGTTGACTTTGGTTAGCAGAATTCAAGCTGTAGGCCTCTTTGTTAAGTTCACAGGAACCTGGCAGAAAATGCATCAGCATTTTAAGGAACAGTAACAGAAACACAGTATTGTTAAAAGGAATAGTACTCCTAACTCCTGTGATACATGGTTATTTCAGAAACAGTCTTGAGAGACCATACTAATACTCCCCAACAGAAAAAGAGATATATAAAGACAGAACAGGCTAACCCCAAGATACAGCAGTGCTCAAACACAATCATGAAACAGTACAGAGATGCCCCGACCTTAAGATAGAGGAGACAGGATGATGGATGAAGATGTTGTGCTTGATTCTGAGGCAAGATTTGGAAGAATAGCTGACCTCAGAGATGCACTATGAAAATTGTTTGTATCAGGGTATAAAAAGATGGTCCAATGGGACATCTGGTAATTTATGGGCCAGGCTTAGCCAGGTCTGTTGATTCAACGAGCTGCAGAAGCTGAGACAGCGTCCAGAGGGGAACACGTGCCCTGACCGGAAACACTGCACACGTGCAGCACACGTGCCCTGACCGGAAACACTGGTGCCTATCGGGAGGGTGCAGGGAGTAGGAGAGAGACTGGGACTCAAATATCAGCCCTTGAGAGACTAGGACTGGCTGGGCAAATAGATTTTGACTGATGTGAGAAGCCTGAGTAGAGCCTGGGACTTAGTAGGCAAGAAGAATGAGATTGGGACAAGCTGGAGGGGACAGGGCAGTATTGGTCAAGCATGGGAACAACAAGTAGAAGAATCTTTGCCCATTTGAGCTCCCCTAATTCAGATTCAGGAATGCAACCCAAGATTCATAATTCTCACCCTTCCTTTGCTATCAGCAAAAATCTGTGAAACACGCTGGCAAAGCGTGTCTGCCTCATTCCCATGTAGTGCTGATTCACATAGAGGATCACAGCCTATCACTGTTATCAGTGCCCCATTAGCACAAGTAGCAGGGTCCTATTTGGTGGATCTAAAGGTTCTGTTGTAGGTGGCCCTTGCCTGGGCTTCCTTCCTTCCTGTAGCAGGAGATGGCATGACAAGTGCACCTTCCTCAGTTTCCACTTCAGTGGTTCCCAGAAATAGTTCAAAACAGCTTTCCAATAATCTATAGCTCTTCCATGATTAATTTATTATAAGAGAAAACCCCATGGATATGTACCATACCAGAAGTCCCTCATCAATAATCCAGATTTCCCCAGCACAGTCTAAATAATACGTTCAATCTTCAAGTACCAACAGTCCATCAACACCCAAGTATAGCTTTAGTGTCACTCACCACACACCAGCTCACCAGTACATCTCCAGCACCTCTGAGGCATGTCTCTGGCATCTGTCACCATGCCTTATCCCCAGGCTTCAGCCCTCTCCAGTAGGCATCTCTCACCCTTGCTCTCTCTCAGCCTTCAGACCTCTCTGGTCATGTCTCTTTGGAAGCTTGTCTGGCTGGCCTGTATCATGGTCTCCTAGCCCGTCAGTCTCCCAAGTCTGGCTCCAGTGAGTCAACAGACTAGTCCCTCCACTCGCTTCTTGGCAATTCCTCCCTAATCCCAGGAAAGATCTTTAGAGATCTCTATTCTCTGTGGTTTTCTCTGGAAACCTACAGCAGGTTTCTAACATTTCTTACTTGCCAGTCTTCTGACTTTACCCATCTGTGGTCAGGCTCTCCCATTTACATGATCCAGGTGCCCTCTCTTAAAACCCAGTTAGGGTTTTCTTAAAAACCCTTTCTTTCTTAAAGGGGCCAGTCATGCTGTAAAACTTCAGCCTTGCTGATGAGCAATGTGGATGTCAATATAACAACACTTGTTGATAGTTCCACTTTTTGGCATTTTTTCCATTTTCTTTTAAAATAAAAACTAAGAAATTACACATGAAACATTACTTAAAAAGGAGCATTATTAAAATTGAAAAGTCAAGCATACAACAGTTAGGAAATGCCAGAATTGAAGTTGTCTGTGAATAATACTTCAGAAATATGAGACTACATTTTACCTGGAGGAAAATACGTTAAATGACTTGCTTAAGGTCATATAGTAAGTCAGTGGCACTGCTGTGAATTGAATCTAAGGCTTTTTCTTCACTAACGCTTTTCTCAATTAGGGGTGTGAAAGAAACACGCACCCTGACTGACATAAGTTTCACTGACAGAAATGCCAGTGTGGACAGCACTATGGTGGTGGGAGACATTCTCCTGTCAACACAGCTACTGCCACTCTTTGGCGCATAGTTTAATTATGCTAGTGAGAAAGCTCTCTCCATTGGCATACGGCAGCTTCACAGAGGACCTTACACGGGGCAGCTGTGCTGCAGTAAGATCCGTAGTGTAGACATAGCCTAAGAGTTTTGGCTAGCAATCTCATGCTTTCACTTTTGTGGATGCAGTTTACTAAAGACAGACCCAATCTACACTGAAAAGTTATATCAGCATAGCTATGTAACAGGTGTGAAAAAAACATCTGACCACTATGTGCCAACATACCACCCTCTCCCACTGTTGATGCTGCCATGTTGATGGAAGAGGGCTTGTGTCAGAACTGGTAGCTTAGTTTGGGAAAGGGGTTTTCCTTCCTGGACATGAAAATCCTTTCTGTCAGTGTAGGCCATTCTACACTATGGGACTATGATAGGCCAGCGAGTGTAGTCTCTGCAGTGTAGACATAACTAACGAAATTAAGAAATTACCCAGTGACACAAACAAAAACAAATTCTTTCTACTTCTCAATACTTTAAATATTTCTTGTGTAACATCATAGTAAAATATGAATTGGATACAAGTGATATTAATCAATGTCTGTTTTTCATTTCATATGCAGAATAAGGATGAGGTGTGCGGTTTAGGAATTTAATCTCAATGCAGGTTGCAATACTGTGTTAAAATTAAATGGTGCCCGTTTTGTCGAGGCAGTAAAAGTAAAGCTAAGGTAATCTTTCTGGTGAAACATATAGGATCCAAGATACAATCTCCCTCTCTTCAAAGCATTAAAAAAAGAAGCAAAACTTTTTTTTTAAAGAGAATTTTCTTGTCTGACATGGCTATGGATAGAGTTTCCTGGTCAAAGTCAAAAGAGAAATTGAAATGGGCACTGGCCATGTCTGAGCATGTCTCGTACTAGGCACTAACTAGTGAGACCAACTGATTTCAATAGGCTGCCAGAGATCTGTCAAATGATTTCTCACGCTGTTATAAACCCAAAACCAATAAGCTCTAACTGGAAAGTATCTATTATAAAGAAAAATGAACCAGCCAGCTGGATGTAACAAGATGGAATGTAAATTCCACTGCTCTTAAACTAGCTGTACTTTGAGTTTTAAGGGACAAATTGGTGAGACTCACATTTAAGAATTTAGAATATAATTTTTAAGTCTCTATCAGACTTAATGGAAATAAAGGAAAAGATCTAATGCCCTCTGCCTCCTATCACAAAATTACTTGCTCCAGTTAGAGAAGGTCCATTTCTTCCTCACACCCCTTTCATTAATCTGATTCCAATCCTTAGTTTGTAGTGTGGATCACATAATAGAGAAAATGTTTTTTGAGCTCAGGGAGATCATCTTTGGGGATGGAAGAATGTTTGACAAACTTGAAAGAACAATGTAATGCAACAGGAAACCGACTGTGCATCTTCAAGGAAGTCAATTGGCTCAAATACGCTAGGTGCCTTGATTGTTAACATTTTATCATGACCAGCAGGTGTTGCTGTGAAGCCACTAACAGGAAGGGCAGGTTACATAAAAAGAGTGTTTGGTTTTCAGAGGAATATTATATATAAAATGATAAAGGAAACATTCACATTCACCCACAAAGATAACCCATAAATAAGTGGCATACTTAGAATCATTGAAGGAGTTACATTTTACTAAAAAGAAAAATTTTACAGTACATAACTGTGTATCATTTTTTGTGTACACTGAAACAGCTCTAGGACCAACATGTGGGGGTGTACACGTTCACACTGTTCTCCGGGCAGATAACTTTAGCAGAACATATAAGATGAAAAATATTATATCGGCATCATAAGATTATTAATATTATATTAAAGACAAAAATACCTACTGTATAATGACAGTTAAGTGTTTATAGTAGAATCCCTCAAGTAAAGTTGAAAGGACAATCATAATTTATTAAATTATATAATTATGTAATTTATAATTTACACAGTCATTTAGATTCTTATTTACCCTGACATTCATATTTGTCATTTAGACTTGTAATAGATACTAAAATACAGTAAAGCAAGGGAAAATGTATTTGATTCAATATCTTCATGCTATGGAGAATATTTAAATAAAACACTCCCTGAAAAAGACTAGAAATTTTACATCTCTCACTTAATTTTGCTTCTGTGTTAATTTCTAGGAAATACATTGCATAACCTCTTCATTTACATTATGCTTCTCCAGCAAAGTCAGTGAATATTAAAAATGTGTGCGCTTTTTGCATTTATTTCGACTTGTAAATACTAGAAAGCTGGATTTATTATATTTCAGAGGAATATCAATGTTTAGAAATGTTTTCCTGGCATTTCTACACTTAAATTGATAGGCAGAAAAGAGTGAATTTTACTGAGCACATAGATCTCGTTGACGTAAAAGGATATGAGACAAAGATTAAGTATATGTAACTAAAGTCTGTCATTATTTCTGAGTCAGGTGTTATTGTGATTTGTAATGCTGTTGTATTGATACACATAGTTCAGTCTGATGCTTTCTCACTATGCAGGGTCAAATCTTGTCCCATGGTGGTATAGTAATGAGTGTATTTGTTCTGAACCACCTCAGCTGACCCTGAACTCCAAGAGTCTTGTGAAGAAGGGAGTGAAGTGGCTGTGTGGCCTTTCTGCAAAAAGAGTATGTGAGATTAGTTATGATGGGTGGCATATTCACTCAAAGGTGCACTATGGTCAGCATTTTCCATTAGCCAACTACACAAGCTGTACATGATGGACACAAGAGAATGGCCACTCAGAAGATGAATAACATGGGAATCTATAATCCTTTTGTGCTGCAGACTATGTAGCACATTCTGCAGCAGCCTGGGAGGGATGAGTAAGAGAAGGTGGGTCTGAGAAACTGGATGAGGTCTACCCACTGGATTCGAAGTATAGAATATCCACCAGCAAAAACACCCATGTTAATGGGGCGCAGCGTAATAAAACAATGTATGTCATCAGCTAACCCCCACATGAGCAGTATCAGGAACAACACTGAGGACCTTTGGTAACAGAAGTTCAGGCTACTACTAGCAGAACATAACCGGTTCCTCCTTTATAGCAGCAGTAATAAGTCCCTTATCTTCCCTATGGGTCAATCACTAATGGATGACACACTCTAAGCCAAAAGCAGGAGATAAGTTATTAGAATTTGTGGGTGGTTCTACTTACTGTCCTGATGTTCCCTGCCATACCACAAGGTTTGTGGGAGAGAAAACTCCATGAACCATAAAATCTGCTGCAGAAAGTTTGTTTACTCATGCATTATGCAGAAGAAATCACTTCAATAAATAACAGCAGGATTTAGCTTATAAAGGTCACTGGGAACCACAGAACTGACCTTTATAAAGTATTATAATATATCAAAATGCAATTTATTATCAATGCAAAATGACGGAGATGCACTTTACCCAACATGTCTAAATATAATAAAGCCTAACCAAATAATACATATTTTTCTTACTTATTTCAGGCCAATCATTATAATATTTTGGTACTTCTTGCAAAGTATAAAACAAAATTCTGTACACACGTTTTTACCCCTAATTAAAGAAAATGTTTGAAGTCTATTTTGATTATGCTATCTTTTTAAGCAGTATGTGGGGAATTTTTATCTGGTATTCAGTCCCACGTTACAAAGGAAGACTATATCTATGAAATAATTATATTATATACTTGTTACCTAGACACAATGCACACAAAAGCATTCTCCGGTAAACACTAATTTGGTCTTGTGTACTTGTCCAGCTATGCCTTCTAATCTGATTGCTTTCATTTAGTGTATATTTGTTTTTACTCTAATGGTTATTTAGCCTGCCCCTCTGCAAGTTAGATGACATAGAAGATGACACAGAAAATGTGGTCTCACCAAGTCTGAGTCTTGCTAGGCTTTTTGCCTGTCTAACTTGCAAGTTTGTCAACTCTCTCTACTACCTTTTCAGGAGACAGAGATGATTGGAACATTCCAGCTATCTTTTTTGTTCTGCCTTGAGGTGTGGAGGGGATGGGGGCGGGGAACATCTCTGGTATTCTCCAATGTTCAGGTAGCTATTCAATGATCTCATTTTCCCTGAGACATAGCAGCATCAAATTACAAAAGATTCCAACAGACAGTGATCTTGTTTCTTCACTATCTAGCTCTCATAGCTTTAGGTCAGAGGGAATTCCAGAGTATCTTAAACATTGTCTTTCATGTGTACATTTTTCAAACAATGGATCCAAATTTTCAACTGCTACATAAGACCAAACACTAATACCCTTATTCATCTTGAACAATATATGAATTCTTTAATAATCCTATTGGAAACAATGGGACTACCTGGAAAATGTAAGACTATTTAATGAATGTGATCCGTAAATAATCCTACCAATTCAATCTTTGATCTTATATTGGATGCCTCTACATCCTCATTATACCACAGCTGAAAGAATTAAAGCCCAGGTTTGGGGGAGAGGGGGTGTTTAAAGTGTGGTGAATATACCACATGAATAAGCAGAGATTGTGCATTAATATGTACAGAACAGTTTGCTATTTTACAGATACAAAATTCAAGGTTGAATCTTGTACTAAATACAATTTCTGTGTGAGGCATTACTTATAGTTGAATAGAAAAACAATATCAAGCAGTGATTAATTCAGCTGTCATAATATCACTTTGCTAAATGATATGAAAGTGTCTAAAAAAGGTTGTCAGATAACACAGGTTTTAAGCAGTGTGTTTTGTTCCATTGTCAATCCTTTTCTAAACACATTCTACCATACAATTTCTAGGTTGTTTATCAGTATCATTAATGCTTAAGTCAATATAGTTTATGGTATCTCTGCTGATAACAAAGCACCCATTCATGATACTTTAAACTTGATAGCTGCTTTTGATTTTCCAGATCTACCAGTTATTCCTCCACTCCTGGGCAGATGTCCCAGTGTACCTGTTCCACCATTACTTACCCAAAGTGGCATCTGCTTCTCTGGAGAGAATACGCATCAGTAATTCCCTCTCCCCACAACAAAAAATAATTCAAATGTTCCTCTCCCTGTCACAGGGATTCTAACCCTAGCCCCCCATGCTGTGTCCACAAAGGGTGGGAATGGATTGCAAAGTAAGGATGGTTGAAAATTTTCCATCAAAACTGGTGTTCAGTGAAAAGCTGAGTTTTTGGCTAAGTAATTTTG
This sequence comes from Pelusios castaneus, assembly GCA_007922175.1. Classification (NCBI taxonomy): domain Eukaryota; kingdom Metazoa; phylum Chordata; order Testudines; family Pelomedusidae; genus Pelusios; species Pelusios castaneus. The sequence continues at coordinate 10,507,148 of ML685798.1, read as the reverse complement.
TAGTAACCAATTTCGTAGTAAATGAACACAAAGTACATGCATGAAATATCTGCTTTCCACAGAAAATTAAATCTTTTCTCTTTCAAAATCCAAAATGCCAAATCTGAAATATCAGTCAAAAATGAAATATTTTAATTTGGATATCCTGCCATAGTACCTCATTGAAGATATAAAATTTCCTTATGTCACCGCTCTCCTCAATGGGCCAGGATCTCCAATTGCACTGTATCTCCCATGATGTACTCATCTCCCATCACTATGACAGAAGACCTTTCTGCATTGCTGGAGATGTAGTGTGACCAAAGATCCTAGACCACACAGAAGACTAGGAAGATGAGGCACCCAAATATGGCAATTGCTAACAAGTACTATGGCAGGATTTCCAAGTTGAGATATTTTTAATTTAGGCTAAAATATTTCAGTTTTCACAAAAGTTGAAGTTTTCTGTGTAGAAATAATTCCAGCCAGCCAGAGTCCAGAGTTCGGGGGGGAAGGAGATGAGGACTCACTTCTCTTATTAATACTCTATCTTATGTTACACTTATCTGGGCAAAAATAATGTAACTGTAGAATCTTACGTCTATAGACCAGCAGATTGCTCTCAAGGCAAGGATCATAACATAATATAAAAATTTGCACTCTGATGCATTGAACATTTTCCATGTTAAATTTCTTGGACAGCTAAAAATGTGTTTAAAATATTGATGAGCACAATCAAATAATTGCCAATTTTGTGGTAGCATGTCTAAGCAAACAGTAAAAAATCAGACTAGCATAACCTTCCAAGGGACATACAGAAATTCTCTGAAGTTCTTTCTGCTGAAGAGAGATAGATATCAATGACAGTTTTCCAATTTATTTTTGTCTTTCATAATAAAGAAAGCAGCATTAAAATTGCACTCAAGTTCATGGATTTTAAATATTTTTATTAACCTTCATATACTGAGCACATGGGGGGGGGGGGAGGGTGGACCTTACCAGAAAGGAAGACACCTCAGGAAAATAACTCTTATAGAATTAGGGAAATAAACTGTAAAGATACTTTGTTTTGATTTATTGTTGTGGTACTTGCTGTTTATTGCTAAGATGGCATTTAAAATATACTTAATATACCAAGCAATCTGTCATTTTACTGTACTATGAATTCAGAAGTTATTTTGAAAAAACAAACAAACAAGATTTAACAGATTTGAACAACACTGAACAAAGATTTTCTGTAATTTTCAGGTTTTAGTGTTTTTTTTTTTAAATTTAATGAATTTAAAAGAATGCCACCTAGGACATTTTATTTTATTTTAATTACACTTATTTTCACTTGTGGGAATTTACAAAAGTTATCGATCCTCCACACTCTCATTTCAGAAGATGTTTAAGCAGACAGAAGGTGGGAAATGAATAATGTTATCCAGAAGCAGCATTTTTATTTTTGGGGTTTTTTTTGGCATCCACAGACAAAAACAGGCATGAAATGTTTCATTTCCAGAACATCTGATTTGAAGTAAAATCTGTTATGTCCCCATGCATTCATCATAATTTTTTGCCAACTTGAAAAAGAAATCTTCAGTGGACTGTGCAAGGACATTCTATATTGATTATATAAATCTGAAAATGCAATGTGCTTTTTGACATTTAAAGAAAAACAAACACATTATTTTAATTTCCATCTGGAAAGAAATGAAAATGTGGAATAACAACAACAGAGGTGATAAAATGTGCTTACAGAATGTTCTTGGTGTTTTACAATAACTTTTCTATCCAATTTAAAAAAGCACAAGAGCTGCCATGTAAATGAGCTGAATGACACATCATTTCTAATTAATAGCCCAGTCTTGTAGTGCATTTTCAAATGAAACACTCCATTAAAATGGAGTAGGGTTGAGAGTAAATGGAAATAGTTTAAGGTTCAAAATATAAACTTTACAAAAACACTGTTGTAATTAGAAAACAAACCCCTTTAGACACCCAGGAAGTTCAGAGCCGAGATTAAATTTATAAGAAACTCACATATATTCAATGATGGAAATACCCAAACAACCTTAACTCTGTCCCTGTAGTAATGCCTAAGGACAGCTAGGGAGAGCCCTCAGTCACATCTATCCATCCATAACAGCTTAATCTCATGAATGAGTAGAACTATAATGGCTGTACAAATTCCAATCCTTACTCAGCCATCGGAAGGCACCCAACAAGACAGGAACCATCAAGAGTGAATATAAGCTGCATTGTGTTTCTGAAATGCACTGGTAGTAAGTTGGCCATCTGTGAGGGCATTCATATTCTTGTATTTTCAAAACTACTTTGCAAAGTCCTGATGTTCTTCCTAGCTCCTGGCATGTTTCTTAATTACAAAGGAAGCGATCCACTATCCTTTCCCATGTGTCTCCAGACACTGCATTTGTCTTTCAAATGGCACCTGTGATATTGCCACTGTGACAATTGCACCAACTGGTAAATATCTAGAAAAATTCTGAAGTGGCTTTATACTTCTCTATATATGGTAGTGATACGACTGCCACTTTCACAATCCAAAAAGTGGTAAACAAGAGAAGGGGATGCGAATCAGACGCCACTTAACTTACAGGTGGACCCAAGTGAATATATCCTCTGTAGCTGAATTCTTCACCCCTTCACACCTCACAGACATCCAGGGACAAGTCTTCAGCTGGTGAAAATTGTCATAACTGCCCTAAAATCAATGGAGCTTATGACCCACACACCAGTTGAGGATCTGCTACTGAGATGACAATGTGTCTATGGTAATTTCTTGTCCCTTCCTGATATCTGGGTCTTGGTGAACACATGGCAAGTTCTCTAGCCTAAGAAATTGGAAGAAACTAGAAAATGAGGACATGGCCAGCCCCACCATATAGGTGAACTAAACAGTCAGCTAGGGTGCCAGGCTTTAAGGAACACCAAATTAGACTGAAGTGATTTTTGCCTCTATTTAAAAATATACTAATATGTTCTCTCTTATAACACATGGGGGGGGGGGAACACAAAGACCAACATCATAATTTGCCTAGGGTCCCAAAAACCCTTGGCCCAGCCCTGACTGAGGGCACTATCACTTTTTTTTTCTTCAGTCAGACAGATCAAGATGGAGAAAACAGGAGACCAAATGAACAAAGCTGACTTCTTAATGTCCTAGATATCACATGGGAATGTTTTCATCATACATGTGATATACCATCTGTAAGCTATTTAAAAGAATAATTTTTGATTACATCAATTTAAAGCCACTCCAAGATTCTCTAAAGGATCTAACAAATTTATAACCAATGACAATTGTTAGTGACAACCTTGCCTCTTGGTTGCTAGAGAATTTATCCCATTTCACCACAACTGACTGGTTTATAGAGAGAAAAGAGAAAGAATTAACCAGTATCTCAGTAAGTGAGCTCTGACAGAGGGACTCCATCCCCATTAGGTAAGAGAACATCTTGAGAACAATGACTCTGATCACAGATAGACTTGCATTAATTCAAAGGGTGAGAGCATATGTACATACCTCCAAAAAAATGTAGTTCTGTATTTTGTGAACCTCCCCTGGATATATAACTGGAAATGTTAGTTTTCTTGCACAGAGGAGGTGGCAGTGGGATATATATGTTTGTTCTCTTGCGCTTGGATCACAGGGATGTGTTTCTATATTACCTGTGAGTGCTGTGCCAGCTATGTCTTGTACTCTTGTTGGTATGAAAATTCAAAACCATAGATACTCCAATTGTCTGCTGGACCTCATTACTGCTCAGGTCAATAATTATAATCTCTTAACAGTGAACAATGTATATGGTTTAATTAAAGATATCACTCTTAATATCCCTTCTAAGTATGTCTTCCGCTGACAAACCAAGGCAAAGTGGTATGCCCCCTCTTCCCTCCCTCCATTTTCCTAGACAGCAAAGCTCATTAAGAACAAAGCAGCCTTGTTTTTGCTCCCTGGCTATATGAAATGCACAGCTTTCTAAAATGAATGTGTTTCCCAGGAGAGAGACCTTAAAAGAACTTTTTTGATCTGAAAAGCATGACTCTGCAGTACTCGTCAAAAACAATATATTCACTAGGTACACATAGTCTGCTTTCTGGTACTCATCCTGTGTGGTTGTAAATCACAGGGCTTCAGCTAAGCCATGCGGCCATGGCAATAGAGAATAGTGCTGGGCGCCAGAGGTAGAGAGGAGTGGGGCACATGGGGCTCCATGATCCTCTTCCATTGAATTTTAAAATCTCATACGTTAATTTCCTGGCCACCCAGGGCTATATGTAAATACTCACCAGGATATTAGCATATCTTAATGACTTAGGCATGTTCTGTGGCTCACGGCTCCAAAGGGGAACTATGAAAAGGCCTTTGAGATAATCATGAGAACCAACAGTACTAGAGCACACAAATGTAATGGGGGAAGTGGCAAGAAAGACACTCAGGAGGAGGAAACTAAAAGAAAAAAACAACAACTCTCCAATGTTTAAATAAGCACAGCATGAGCTCTATGGTGGTCCCTGTCCCTGTTACAGGGTGACTGGGGTGCGTGCAAAAAAAGATGTTAAAGAAAGCTGAATAGATTATAAACTATGATGCTGAGATCTCATGTATACACACGTGTACACAGACACAAACATTGATCGCTTATGCTGAAAAGAAGTCAATATATTTGTTTCTTACCACATTATGAGTTAAAAGACAAATGCTAGTACTTTCAAACCAGTAGGAATAAGCATCTTATTTCTTATGGGAAAAAAAATACCAAGACAGAGTTCTACCATTAAGTGTATAATTATGATCTGCTATCTTGTTAGACACAATGTCTATGCTTCAGAGGCCAGCTTGGGATTCTGGCTTCCTAGACCATGATGGCTGGCAATATTGTAGATAGGTCCCTCTGGTCTTTTATAGAAAATGTGAATATGATGGAGTAAGGAGGGACAGCTTGCAAAATACTAGTCTATGTAGCAGCATTGCTGTAAGCCTCAGTAAAGGTAGAGTCTTGCATTCCTATGTCTATCCTAAGGTATACAAACTTCAAGAAAATTTGACTTACCTGAATTCAGGTAAGGGTCAGACCAGAGCTAGCGGTGCCTCAATCAGGCAGAGAAGGATATAGAGTTGACAGGGATAATTTGCTAAGGAATCAGATTTTCTTTTCCACTTAACTTTAAAGAAAAGATGTCAATAGAAATATGTTCTTTTGTCACACAGGTAAGCAGACAAGAATTTTATATCCCTGATATACAACATGTAGGAAGCGAGCAGCCTGTGGAATTTCTTGTGTTTGGTTAAAATGAAAGAGATATTAGCAATGCATGCAGGGAGGCGCTGTTTTAAAAGCAAAATGAACAGTGATTTTTATTTTCCATGGGAGGCAGCATGCCTACAATGTACTTGCTTCTGTAACCCTCCCTTCCACATTTAGTCCCCATTGTTCCCAAAGCCAGCCATGATGGGTGAAAATTCTAACTCCTTTTGACTCATTTTGCACTCTTTACCTGAATGAGCAAACTATGGCACACTTGTTTGTTTAGGCTTGAACAAAAAAAAAAGGTGAAATTCACACTTAGTCACACTTGGTTTTTCAGCTCCTAATCTATATCATCTTCCCTCATCTTTTAAAAATCAGATGACAAGATCACAACAAGAATAGAATGTGCACAAAGAGCTTGATATTTACCCTACACACAGTGAGAGATCTATATGTGGGAAGACTTAAAAATGCAGAGATTGTTATAAATATTTAATTGAACCTTATTTCCTAATTGCATTTTTAAAAGAACTTCCGTCTGAGGACATTACCTGATAACTGGCTGGACTGAAATAGCTGATGCTTCCCATTGTGCATCTGTACCATTCTTCTCTGATGTTAGTCATTTATCTCTGTTAAAGGTCTTTTTCTGGCAACACATTGATTAATGGAAAAGAAGTAGGTAGTTAAATATTTAGCTTTCATGTCACTACAACCTTGACAGAGACCTGCAACAACCACACAGACTAAAAAACCCTTTGAAACGTTACGTTTATAAAATGATTTTCTGAACGTTCCTAGCAATTAAAAAATGAAAAAGGTCAATTGATTTATATACTCTGAATGCACTGGTGAATGTAGAGAACTTATTGATTATTTCAAATTATCCAGCTATGTATAAATCAGTATGACAGGGTATTAAATCCTTTACTAGTAAATCCACTATGTACCAGAATACCTTGTTTTTAACTCTTAAGGTGACAAAGAAAAATTATTCTATGATTCTGGGGATATTTGTCTTCTAGCATCTGTTTTCCTGCATCAACTTTTTCAAAGTTATGTATTTAGTTTTTATTAAAAAGGGTGTGAGAGATGCTCTATCTACAAACAGATATCCTTTATGTAGTTCAACAATATATTTAACAGAAGCAGCAGCATTCTTTTGCTTCATCACAATGCCCTGCCAGTAACTTAGTATGGTCTTGAAAAGATCTTCACTATACGTAAAATAATAGTTTTAAAGTAATGTTTTTCATTCCCACTCAAACCCTTTGTCTTCCTTCATAACGTGGATGTCAGCGGTGGTCATAGTTTTATGATGGGGATGCACGTAGAAACTTTTGTGACACAGTCTTTTCCATTGGATTCATATCTGTGGCCTAGAGGGAAGAAGGTTCCATTGCCCATTAACAGTTCCCTGATCCATTCAGTTTGCTGAATCAACCTTTTAAATAAAATGACTGTCCTTGAAAATGCAAGGCTTTATACTGATACAGTTGTGCTGAAATGAGGATTTATATGAAACTTTATAATTTAAAAATCTCAGGTAGTAAATTGCATCCGATGTTAATTTAAAAGTCATATTCTTCCTCAAAATACAATAAATTCCTACCCTGAATTGATTTTAACTCATGCTTCATTGGGACGCTTACAGGGGTAACGGAAGGAAAATACCATGCAGCTAATCCAATAGACTAACAAAGATCAAAATTGCTCAGAAGCTAAAATTTACACCATGTTCACTATACTGTACATAAGTGCACAGTTGCTAAAGGGCAGACATGCACTAGCGGTAGCTACTGCAGTTTCACTGGAAAGAGACTAAATCGCTCTCTATAGTAGATGTTAGCCATGAGCAGCTGCACTCACAAATCTCACATGACAGTAATAAGGTTAAACCTGACAATGGGTGGCTAAGAGAAAAAGATTTGGAAATGCCAAAGTCAAAAGCCAAATGAAAAGTACCCTATTAATAATGTCCAAAAGACAGAGGTCTTGTTGACCAATTTTTTTTCAGAAATTGGAGTAGCTTTTCAGTACCTCATAGTTACAGTTACATACATTAATAAGATCAGTTTTAAGAATCCAGTATACATATTAATCTGCTGAGTAAATAAAACCAGGTACGGTCATCATATAGTTAGCAAATCAATACGTTGCCTGTTACAGTCCATAGATGGGATTCGTTTATTAGTAGAATTGTATGAACACTCTGCAAATCAGAGTAAAAAACAAAACTGCATTACGTAAAATTGAAAGAGGATCACCAGAAGGTTGCATGCTTCATAGCCTCTGTAGGACAAGCTCTTTTCATACTCCACTGTTCCTTCCATTCTTCTCTTCCAGAAGCTCCTTGTGTGAGACCATCTCATTCCTCCTCTATTTCAGGAACTCCCAACTGTTGTTTCCTACCTCCATCATTGTCTCCCCTTCCCTGCCATGTAAGAGAATCCAGGTATCACACTTCCCTCATGCCCATCATACTAGGGACTCTGTGTGACCCCCACCCTATCAATTTCCTCCATGCCAGAAGCTGTGTGTGATCTCCTCAATGTCAGAGTTTTGTCAAATCCATTGTTTCCGTATCTCCATGCCGTTGTTCCCCATTCTTCCCCTCCCCATGCTAAGGGATCTTTTGTGCCCTCCCCCCTCCTTTTTCCATACCTCCCATACCAGTCTGTGTAACCACAACATACCTATCAACATATGCAATAGAATGCCAGATTATATTATCTACTACAATCTTGTAAAATGAATATATTTGATAGATAGGTCAAAAAAATTTCAATCTGGTGAAAATGTACATAGTATTATGATGTTTGTACTTCAAAAATACAAGGGCTTGAACTCAGATTAAATAGGAAACCAGTCCTATATGATCAGATTTTCTCCTGCACACTTGCTTTACTACATGCTTGTTTTTGACAAGGTAAATAATATCCTAGGACTATGCTTATGGCTATATATAACTACTGTTTTTCTTCTAAAAGTCTCCAATTGTTTGGCAAACAGTAAACAAACACCACAGACTCCTGTGAGAGATGGTAGGTATTATCATTAGCCCCACTTTACAGTTGGCAAAAGTGGGATAAAAAAAAGTTTGACTCAATTCTGTGCTAGTTGACAAAAGGAGAAGAGGAGAAAACACAACCACCCCAAATGCCTCCGTACTAAGTCTGAGACAACAACAGTCTTTGTGGTCTCCAGACTGACCTTCCTAGAGTGGGTAGAAATGGGTGGTTTCACTTTTCTCTTCTGTGGGGACCACATATTCCAGCATTTCTTAGGTAGTGCAATTGCTGTATTGCTTCATTCCAGGATTGGATGAAATCCTTGTCTCACTGAAGTCAATTGAAGTTTTCCCATTGGCTTCAACAGGGCAATGAATTCACCCATTGAGTCTAACTGTGGCACCATGCCGTGTATTAATGCACCAAGTATGTCTTAAGTATTTTTTCCAAAGAAAAAAATCTTATCCAAAGAAGAAACCTGACCTGCTTTTAACAGTACTTGGCCATGCATCCTGACTTGAATTATAGATCTTCAGCTCACTTCTGTGACAGATTTGAAACAGCTCTGTGATCATTTATAAATACTTCATGGTGGGTGGCCTGCTTATTAGGGTGCTTATGGTATGAATATAATGGTCTTACTCAACAGGAGTCTGTCTGGGAAAACAGGCAGCAAGCTATTTAAGAGCTGCTAAGAGACAATGCCAGAATAATTAGTTTTGATGATTTTCTTCATCTGTTGAAGTAACCTACAGAACTGGTTTTGATCAGAACAGAAAAAAGGTCTGAATACAGAAAACAAAAAAATTCTGGTAGGACTCAAAGGGGACCCTCACTCAAAATAGAGGTTGTAATTGTTTGGGGGAAGCAAAATGAGATATAGGACTATGTTGTGGGTGACTGAAGTAGTTAGGCCTGCATAAATTATCACAGTAAACTTTTAGGTAAGATAGACATGTGTACGCTGTTATTTCAAATGTTTTTCTTTAGTTTTCCCCACTTAATTCTTTCTTTCTGCTGTAAAAACAAACAATACTTTGGATTGAAGAAGGCTGTCTCATCATTGTATACCTCAGGTCAGGGATGCCTGAAGAAAAGAACTGAAAGTGCCATTCCCAGCCAGACATTCAAGGTAAGAATGATGTATGCACAGGGTGCTGTAATTTTAATTCATAGGGTAAGAATTGCAAAATTTCATCAAGAAGATCAAGACTTAAAGAAGTGCTGTCAGAGAACAGAAAAGGAACAGAGGTGCAGCTTGCTCTGTAGCTATGATGTCAGATATATTGGATTTTTATCAGTTTAAACTGATTTCTATCAGTTTAAATATATTATTCAACAACAATTTCTTGTTTACATTATTTCTTAGATTATGTAAAGTAAGACTTTAAATGAATTTTATTTTGCAAATCTGTTAGGCTGTTTTTACATTTCCTTCGTCTTGAGGAATAAAACTGGATTAGCAATACTGGGTTTTGTAACTAGTCAGGCTTTAATGACTTTCCCTTTCCGATTTACTTACATACCCAAGGCTGTAATGTCTGTGTTGCACTCACTGCAGTGGATAACTTGTTGAACGCCTTTCTTTTAATTCTTGTGGAACTAAATACAGAAACATTGATTATGGTCTCAGGTTTGTTTTTAAAACTCATATTTTTGGCCAAATTTGACATAAGTATGACATGTGCCTTTAGGCACAAAAGCCAGATAAATAAACATTTAACTACATGACATTTTCCTTGATGACAGACACATCTATGACCTATGCTGTGTAGGCTTGATTAACATATTAACAGCTTCCCTTCTCAGAGAGAGTTCATTAGTCACAAGGATTTACCTGCATATAAATGATCCAGGATAATCTCCTGTATGATGATAATACAAGGAGGAGTATCTAAGACCCTTGTGCTGGGGGTGATGGAGGAAATGTATTTCAACGTTGGTTGGTTTGTTTTATTTTCTTTTTTGTTTGTTTGCTTTTTGTTTAGGTTTGGTTTGGTTTTTTTGGTATAGTAGTTTCCACCAAAACAGAGGGCTTGTACATTTTCAAAGAAAATATTACATGCCAGTATTTACAGTCACCTCACAAGCCATTTTAAAATATCATTCTCAAGCACTTCCTAGTAGCTGTTGTTCCTGTTATCTTTACCTTCCTGTCCGTGTTAAAAGCTTCTGTAAGTCAGCCACTGTTATTCTTCTTTTTTCCTCCCATGTATCCTACCACAACAGGTTTCATAAGTAATTTTCTCAAAAACCACACACCATGCACTAGGGTGACCAGATATCCTGATTTTATAGAGACAACCCCAATATTCAGGGCTTTTTCTTATATAGGTGCCAGTTATCCACCACCCCCGTCCCAATTATTCACACTTGCTTTCTAGTCACCCTACAACATGCTCAACTATTGCCACCCTCAAAAGATTTCCCCATAGCAAGAGAACTTGTGGTAGTCACAAGAAAAGTACACATTAATAGCAATGGACTGAACAATGACATAATAAAGGATAAAATCTGTAAATCACGAGCACAGTGTATAAAAGCACTCAGCCCCTAGGAGATGTTGACTATCCTGATGCTCTCTTTTAATCTATGACTAACTGATCCTCTATCTCTAACCACATAAACTTTAGGAGAACTTCCAAAGGGGTAGCCATATTAGTTTAGTTTAGCAAAAAACGAACGAGTCTAGTGGCACTTTTAAAGACTAACACATTTATATATCTCATGAGCTTTCATGGGAGAAAATCTTACTTCTTCAGACGCTTGAAGATGGAGAAGTACAGATGACTGGGAGGAAAATAAATGCAGGGATCCTATGACTTATATTTCCCTGCATTTATTTTCCTCCCACTCATCATCAAGGCTACTGCAGACTGCCCTGTTGGTGAAGATCTGCATATCATTTCTAGAAATAAAATTTCTGACACTAAATGGTTGAAAGAATGAAAATCTACAAATAAAAATCTCATCTGAAATTAAAGCTCTCTCAGAAATTTGATAAACCCCTAAAATAACCCAGCCTTTCAAAAGTACTTAGCAGTTTTCAACAGAGTCCTGTGGCACTTTTAAAGACTGTGCCACAGGACTCTGTTGTTTTTCTACAATAGACTAACACGGCTACCCCTTTGGAATTTTAGTAGTTTTCTGTTGCACTAATCACGTATAATTATATAGAAAAGAATGAATCATATGCCAGTATGGTATATATTAATAGAAATAAGTACAAAAAGTTGAGGAGGGTGCAACTAATAAACAAAATTAACTGCAAATCTAATTAAAATGTTGATAAGACTAATAAACTTTTAATTATTACAATTATTTCACATCTCAAATTTTCTTCATCAGATAATTAGTTAATTAACTACCTGCCCAATTAATTGTTTCAAATAAAAACAAACTCATTAGTGAGAGAAATTAGCTTTTCATCTATGTATTCTGTTCTGTATTAATAAATCCTGATAAATAATTTACACATCTCCATTTACTGTGGCATTTTAATGAACAAAACAATTTCAAATAATGAAAATGTGAAAACTAGGTGAATTCTACAGTATGTAATTTCAGTGGGATTTGCAATAAAACATATTTTGTCATGTATATTATATTTATAAACAAAACATCAGAATATTTCCATGCAGTTAATATTCTTAATTTCCCCCCCCTAGATTAGCACAGAACTACTATGCATTATGTTACTGGACATATGATGCACACGTTATTAGCTTTTCAAATATATTTTGATGTGACTGTCTGGGACTGTTGAAAATACAGAAGATATAGCACCAGATAAAATCAGGCAAGCAACCTGTATACTTTTCTACATAGCTCTGCCAATGCATTACAGTTCCAGTATGGTAGTTGTGCCCAATTCTTGAGCAAATTTACTAATCTGGTTTGTTGCTGTGGCAAGCTAAAGTAACAATGGTTACGGAGTGTATAAGGAAAGAAAGCTTCCCCTGAGAACAACATCGTTTCAGTCTGCCCATACAAGAAGGCAAAACAATCCCTCCCCCCAAACAAACAAACAAACAAAAAAAAAAAAAAATTTTTTTTTTTTTTTTTTTTTTTTTAAAGAAATTGGTTCAGACCCTCTTTAGAGAGATGTACCACAAAACCATTTCAAAATCAAAACATAGAAAATTAGATTTCTGTCCACAGATCCTGGGAGAGACTCAGAAGCATGAGGTCTCTCTTAATCTGGTAAAACTGTAGGGCTTATATATTCCTTATTTCCTAGCTTGCTTTGTCCCACATTTCCCTGTAACCCTAGATCTCCAAGAGAATTACCCAGAGCATGAAGCAACTCAAACAGGAGTGGGGAGTTTCAGTTCCTCATGGAACTCTGATCTCAGGTCATGAAATCAGACATATGCGTTTTCTTCCCAAGATCATTTTCTCTCTCTTAAGCTATGTCTACACTGGGTAATTTAAGTTGACTTTAACTAAGTCGACTTAAAGTCGATGTAGTTAAGTCGACTTAGTGTGTCCACACTTAAAAATAAAGTCGACTTAAAGGGGAACTTAAAAAGTTGACCTAGAGCGTCCACACTGGATGCCTAGGTCGACTTTGTGGGGCTTAGGAGAACCTAGGGCAGGTCCATGGGGGCAGGGGAGCACTCCTTGCCCAATGCCTGGGGGTTCAGCCTTTGCCCCATTGTACATAGGTACAATGGGGCAAAGGGGGACAGGGACCCTGGCAGGGCATAGGGGCAGGGTGGGCAGGGCTCTGCCCTGCCAGGTGGGGTGTGGGCATGCCAGGCTACCCCTGTGCCCCCGCTGGCAGGGAGGGCATTGGTGTAGCCCTGGGGTAGCCCTAAGTCGACTTAGGGCTACCCCACATCTACACTGGCTTAAGTCGACTCTAGGGAGTCGACTTAAGCCTTAGGTCTACTAAGAAGGTGGTTTTATAAAATAAACTTAATTTTAATTAAGTCGACTTTATTTTCTTTAAGTCGACTTAAGCAGCTTGCTTAAGTCGCTTAAGGAAACCGTAGTGTAGACATAGGGTAAATTACCAGTGTAGACGCAGCCTTAGTGACTGTGTCTCCTTTCCCATAGATGTATTTTAAGAGGCAGAACCTGGAACAGGATGCTGCTGGTCATGAAAGATTACCTCACAAATCTTAAAGTAACAGTAGATGGTGTTAAAGTTTTGTAACATGTCCATCTGCTAGAGACTAGAACATTATGAGACTCATGGACTCCAACAAATTCCAAAGCTTGCTGAAAGACAGCAGTGCCCCATCTATGGGAGGAAGAGGGGACCTAGGGAATCATTACTATTCTACCTGCTGATCCTCAAATGGTCCTTTCCTCCACTTGCTCATGTATATCTCCTTGGTTGTCTGACTCTCTATGCTGGAAGAGTGAAGGATGGAAACTCAAGCACCAATGGTAGAAAATAAAAGATAATAAAATAGAATAATAATAATAATAGAAAATAAAACATAAATAAATAAAATGAAACATAATAAATTCCTCAAAGCTTATGCTGAGGCAGTATTAGAAGCCAAGAGAATTTTCCTATCAATCTCCACTGAGGTTGTCAAATCCCACTCCAGGGTAAATGACTTCAATAATTAAAAAAAAATCAGCATGCATCAGAGCTAAGAACCAATCATCGTGAAGAACTGTCATCTTATTTAATTGAAAAGGTCACATGTTCAGGAAGGTGTTTCAGACAACATGGATCCACTCTGCCTATACTCTCTAACCAATAGCTCACCTGCATTCCCAGAATTCAGTACTTTCACTCATTAGGAAATTCTGGAAACCCTAAAGGAGTCCCCATCCCAACACTTGTGACTCTGACTCTTCCCTTCCTGACTTGGGAAACAGAATAACTCTTAACACTAGGCAATGCATTATTCAAAGAAGGAATCTTCCCTTACTCCTTCAAAAACTCAATTGTCTGGCCACCACTGAAGAAACTCACCTATAAGTCCTAGCCCACCACTGGCTAGATCAAACCTCCCATTTCCTGAGGAAGTTCATAAGGAAACTAGCAGAAGACCAACTACAAGCTTATCTAACTAAAATTCTTATTCTAGACCCAGCACAATCTGGATTCCACCTGGAAGAGAAGCTGCCTAGCATCAATAGATGATCAGTTTCTGTTGACAGAAGGCGGACAGATAACCATTCTCAGCCTCCTGGACTTGGGTGCAGAATTCAACACTATTGACCATAAGATTCTGCTGTCTAGCCTGAGAAAAGTGAGTTGGGTCCAGGGTAACGCACTAATGTGCTTTGAGTGCTTTCGGAAGAGACGCAACCAATGAGTAGTCTTAGTAAACTGCACTTCCACCACTAGTCCCCTCCATCCATTGATTTCCACAAGAATCAGTTCTCTCCCTTCAGTCTTTTTCAATGTGTACATGCCACCATTATGTAAACTGATCAAACAATGTGGATAAAAGTGCTAGCAATATGTAATGGTACACAGCTCTATTCATTTTCACCACACACAACCACATTGCTGTCACCAAAGATGGCCCAGTGTTGGATGAGTCAGTAGAAGGATGAAGAATGGTTGGCTGGAAGAAACTGACGGAGACGGAGGTGATGCTGGTGGACAGAGGAAAGTATTTAGAAGAGCTTACTGCTAAGTTCAGACTCCGTTGATTAAAGATACATCCCCAGAATTCATCCGTTTCATCCGTAGTTTACTCTAAGAGCTGGTGTACACTTACCGTGGTTTTTGGCAGCAGTCGAAAAGAGCTAGGCAAGCTACATAAAGTAACTTGCATATTTCCCTCCACCTTTCTAACGCCTTCTTATCATCGCATTTTCACTAAACTGAATTGATGGAAAATGGCCTCCTGTTGACTCAGTACTGTTTTTTTCAGGGAGAGACTTACCGGATCTTCACAGACCGCTCAATCTATCTGGAAAGACAGCAGTGAATTTGCTACTGTCAGTGTAGACTTGCCCTTAGATCCCCCACTGACACTGAGCTCTCACATAGCAGTATGCATAAGTAACACTTTCTACCATCTCCTTTTGGCAAGAAAACTCTGCCCCATTCTGGCAGACAAAGACCTGATCTTGGTTATTTATTCCTTTGTCACATTTGGGCTGGATTACAGCAATGATATATAACTGGGCACTTCAGCACCTAGGAAACAAATGGTTCAGAACATTGCAATGGATCTTCTCAGCAACAACCACAAATATAGCAAACCTCTGGCCTCTAACCTGGCTTTTCATAGAATTCCAAATCAGGTTCAAACATTGCATGATCTGTGCCCAGGATATCCATGGGTATTCACAGCTCAGTGCCACAGGCTGTGCAGACATCATTTAAAAGGCCACCTAAAACTTGAGGTTGAAGACTGAGGTCAACAACTAGTACTCTTGTGGTGCAATGAAACTCTCAGCAGTAAGAGTAAAGCTTCTCTCTGCAGGAGACAATCTTTTTCTGGGGAAAGTCAATGTCTGTCGAATGAAGGCCCTCAAGGACTAAGGACCATCACAAAACTTACCACCTTTCACTACAATTCTTTGGCCTTGCCTTCTCTTACATAAATGCACAGCAACACGTATATTTGTATTAAAAAAACCCAAAAGACATACTACCAAAACAAGACCCTCCACTTATTTCTCCCTCCTGCAAAGAGGATGAGAGAACAAGCCCATAACAGAAGTATAGTCACATTGCTCAATACGCTAATAGAAGGTGCTCAGGTATCACAGTGAGGGCTGATGAACAGATTATTCATTGTCCACTGAGCTATACTTTGAACTCTTATCTTCAGTGGTGGAAAGCTAGTGCATACCATATGTATCAATTTACGCACTGGTGCGTAAATTATTTGAAGTTTAACTATACTCTGGGCAGTCTATTCACACCTGTTCCAGTTACTTTTCGTTTTTTCTCAGCATAATCTAAAACAATTTAGCCTTGGTCCTGGAAGCACTTTCACACATGAGTAACTTTTTTCAGCAGAGTACATCCTTGACTTGACTACTCATGTGAGCAGTTACTTGCATGCATGACTGTTTGCCAAGCCAGGCATGGGGAGACTGAAAATTATACACTGGATATTGAATCAAAGATAAAAATCAACATGGTGATATTCATCATCACCCGTGAAGATAGTGGTTGCTCCATTTGTAAATTCACTCCTCTTTATACACATCCACATTCTGAGATGTAATGCCATCTGGGGACAGAGATCCTCCAATGGTGACTTCATTGGGATGAAATGCAGTGGATGAAGGAAACCAGGAAAGGGCAGAATGACTAAACCCCTCTGCTAATATAGGTTAAATTACAACAGATTTAGAAGTATCTCTATTCCTAAAGGAATCATAAAAATCACTGCTGAGAAGTTGGTTCTTCTATCATATTGAACAAGCAGAAATGCACCAGACATACTTTAAAGAGCCCATGTGGGGCGGGAGGGAGGAAGAAATCAAACCCCAATGCTTTCTTCAAAACCACACATTTTTATTCATTCAAATGAAGCATCTAGAAAGAGTTGTGAAAGGACTAAAATATTTGATGTTTCAGCCCCATATGCCTCTATTTGGTCACAATGTTAGATAGACTTAGGTTAATTTTGCAGATGGGGTCTTTCTAAAAGATTTTTGAAATTATTCCTAATTTGGTTTAACTAAAGCATGTTTCTGAATATTTGCCTTAGTGAGAATGAATTTCTTGTATAGTTAACTCCCACTTGATATATAGTGTTCAATGCAAAGACTGCTTCTTCCTGTTGTCCTTTACACAAACATTTTCAACAACAAAAATTGTAATGGGTGTACAACAATTTCTGCATACAGTGTATTCATATTTAAAGAATATTTTAAACAAACTGATTGTTACACTTATAGTCCTAAAAAGTTAAACACTAGGAACTAGTGCAGATGCCCCACACTAGGCTCTATGAATATGTAAATCATGAATTAAGGGTCAAATCCTAGTCTCACTGATCTCTTTCCTTCTCTTATTCCCTTCCTCCCTCTTCATCTTACACAGTACTACAGTGTTTCACCTTAATGGCATATGTTGCATTTAGGTTCTTGGGTGTGCAGTCTGTGTTGATATGGGTTTTTAGAAATAACACTCAGGTCACATCTATTTTTCTCTTTATGAAACCATGAAAAAAATGGAACTATCTAGTCTAATTTCATTGTCACATCCCAGAGAGTGGGGGGGGGAGGGGGGGAAATATAAAGAGGAAAAACAGCAAAAAAAAAGTATTTAAAAAAAATCCTTTTGCTGTGGTCAGTCATGTACAGTATGTGCCTACCTCTAAATTGCATTACATATTGTATGTATTAATATATTTTTGTTTTTGATAGCTTGCTATATCCTGGTGTTTTCAATGGAAAACTCTTGCAAAGGGCACACTGCCTCAGATTGTATTTTACTATGCTGATAAGGGAGGATAGAATTGTGGATTATGCAAAATAAGAATTCAAATTTTCGGGTGCTTAACCAAACCAAACTCAGACTTGAAATCTTTTGAGGTTTAAATGACTAGCAGCAGAAGTCACAGGCACAGGATTCTTTTCTTTTGTCTAGTCAAAATTTTGTGGAAATTTATCGTTATTGGTATTTACAAAAATTAGGGTTTTGATCTTAATAAGAAATCATACAGCAGCCTGAAGTAGGAAGTTGCAGTACATTCAGTCTGTGCTATTTATGACTTATGAAGGATGAAATGTATACCAATGCAGAGAGCTTGTTCAGTCCCCTATGCACTATACAAGCTCCATTGAAGCCAGTTTATAGATAGAACCTTGTGCAGACACTGTGCAGGAGTATACATAGGATGCATGGGTATGCATCACCCACGATGAATGCAAAAATTAGTTTATTTCTTCCAGTAGGTTAAGAGTCTCAGAGAAAACACTTCAATCAAGTACAGTTAATGTTGAAAAACCATTTCAGTATGAATACATTTATAGAAACTCAAACATTAGAAAGCATAAATATGCATACCTTTTTAGAGCATAATTAGGATTAGGTGGTTGACGGACAGGGGAGAGGGAAGTTTAGCTAATGTGCTCGCTAACTCTGACTTACCTATGATCCTTATTTTAATGTAAATACAGGTTACCATCTATTGCCTCTATTTAGCTAAACAAGGAGTCTACTGGCACTTTAAAAAAATCTAACAAATTTATTTATCACATGAGCTTTCCTGGGAGAAAATCCCAGTTCCGACACTTTGAAGATAGGGAACTATTTAGCTGCTTGAGGTTAACTTTAGTGGGGAGTTTACACTATAGCTTAACCAGTTTGCTCAAGTGTAAAAGTGTTTGCATATTCAAGTAGGAGTTTAGAGTATGCTTATTCTGTATTCCTGGGCAGACAGTGATTCCAATCTTCCATATTCATTTTTGTTCCCTTTTTAATGATTTTGTTAAATGGTGTTACTTTTCCTGAAATCTTTAAGAAGATCATAACTTACGGCTCACAGCTTTGAATGGGACACCACTTCTTTGTCTTACAGGTGGAGTATTGAAATAATATAGAATTTGAAAATTGGGTTTTTTTTGTCCTTCCTTTGCACTATTTGAGAATTAAAAAAATGGAGTTAGCACAACCACTGTACAATAAAGAGTAGAGCACTGCAATTTTTGTTGTTACTGATTCAATTAAATACCTTTTTTCCCCTACCTTAAAAAGTTTTTCTGAGATTTTCTCACAATATTAAGGTACTTTGGGTACCTTATTCAGCCATTTCCATATTTCCAGGCTATACCCCCCTTTGTTTTTATGATAGGAATTTGTTCTGATAAATACCACTTAATTATAGGTTTTAGCATATTTATTAACTGGTTTTAGCATATTTATTATTCCTGTTGTTTTGTCATCTTTCCCACCCCACTACACACCTCTCACCCTTTTGTTCATCTCATATCATCCTTTCTCTTTTAGAGAGAAAACTCTTTGGGGCAGGAACTCATTTACTGTACATTTGTCCAGTCCTTAACAAAATGGGCCCTCAAAAGGGTTGAGGCACTATCACCATATAAATATTAAATAATAATATGGTCAGTAATAATTTACATTTTTTTCTGATTAATTTAAATTTAGGTGGAAAAGAATTCCTTTAGCCACTGGCAAGCATCTACAATGATGATTTTACATTTTGAGATCTATGACAGGAACAGAGATATTTTCCTGCTAAGGAAAGCCTAGTTGTTCATCACTGCTTGGAACAGAAAAACCATTCTGAAGTTACTATTTAAACTGTTAATTTTTAAAATAAGTGTTTAATCATATTTTTTTTGGTCCTATGCTTTAGAGTGTGACCAGAGGAGCCTTTCTTTCAGTTGTGTACAGGACAAAAAGTGAATACACCCAGTTATTAAATGCTCAGTGTGCATGAGAAAAGTTCATTCTATCAGCAATGAGTGTGGCTAGCACAGAACCACTATGAAAATAGTTATTAATAATTTCTTAAGCTTTTATAATATTAGGTGTTATTCAATAAAAGGTAAATTTTAAACATATATTAAAACGATGAGGATTTTTGTTCGTTTAACAGCATTGTCGCATTCAGATGCATTCATTCATTTTATTACAGAACTAGAATAGAGACCACACAGAGCTCTAGTAAATCTTGTTTAAATTAATTAAGTTTATTTATTTATTTAATTTCATATTAAACCAATTCAAAAGTACTTTTCTCATTAAAAAGACCAATTTTTGTGGAAGATGATATAAAATATATCGTGATGTAAATGAACCATTAATCTTCTTCCGCTGAAGCCTGACCTTTGGAATTCTTTATATCTTTCTTTTAGAAACAATGTGTAGCAGTTTTATCATCTTTTTTTGTGTTTTAAAAGAAAAGGAAAAGAGCCCCCCCAATTCATCAGGAAGTAATAAATTAAATTTTATTGAAAAAAATATTTTACAGACCAATGAGGGAGAACAAACACTGTTTTTTTCCATCTATAAAAATAATTTTTACTAATGGGCAAACCTTAAAAGGTTTAGAAGTTTAGTTCAGATAAGGAAGTGGAAAATCTGGCTGCTTACCCAAACGGTTATCTGAAACATTTTTTGGTTTGTTCAGAGAGTGTTGGCAATCTTGCAAGAACAGGTGCTTTCATCAATTTTTTTGACTAATTCCTACTTCCAATATGTCTGAAAAATTCAGCAAAAATAGCCTTTTTTTCTTCAGACTTTTGGCAATTCTATATACAGTTTTGGCAAGCAAATGGAGAAGGAGGATGCAAGGGGAGAGAATAAAACAAGAGAAAAAAAACTGCCCTAACTTTTTTTGTCCTCAGAAATATTTCAGGGTTTTTTTTTTAATTCAAAATTGTGGTTGATGTTCTAATCTCCTTTTATGAACTGCTTTGCCCATCCTTAAATTGTCTACTGTGAACATGCCTGCTCTCTATTCTCCCAAAGGAGAACACTATATTCAGAATAAAACCAGGCATTACAAGGACACCTATTTATTTAAAGAAAAAAGGAAAGAAAATGTTAAGATACCAGTTAATACTGTAAATTAATATTGACAGATTGATAAATTATAATTGAAATCCAAGCTCTATAATAATTTTTATCAGGCTAGATTTTAAATTTAGCAAGCCTGATTTATGTGGGACAGAAATCAATGTATGGCAACATTTAAAGTCATTTGGAATGTAAATGTCCATTATAATCTGAAATTTTAGTTTTTTGTTTCTATTATAGATTGTCAGTGAATTCAGGAAGTTCTGAGCTGACTGGTTCATGTCTGGGAAATCAGGCCTGATTTCTAAGAGGTGTGTGGAAGTTGTTTTGTTTGTTTGGGTTTTTTTTTTTTTTTGTTTTTTAAATAATGCAATCTCAAAAAGCTAATGTGATTTTAGCAGATGAATTACTGTTAAGATTCCTGTAATTTTCAAAAACAATCTTCTTAATAAACAATATTTATTTAAAAAGTACCTCTCCCCCTTGGAAATGCTTGGGCTGCTGAACAACAATCAAAACTATTTGCTATTAACTAATTAAAAGAACATGCCTCTAGAAAATTACAGACAACGGGGGTAAACAAAAAACAGTAATAAGAGAACAATATAATAGCAACAGAGATTTTTTTTTCTTAAACCCTCTAAAACCAAAGTGGAGAGAGAAGAAATGAGCCAGATTTCAGGCAGATGGAGTTCCACACTGTTGGGTTCACCACCACAACGACTTCACTGGTTATAGACTTTGGGCACACTAGCAGAACCACTAAGCCTCAGGGAGAATGTGAGCACAAAAACCATCAGAAAGAGGCTCAGGTCAGGGTCAGCCCCATTTAGAACTTTTTAAATCAATAAGGCTAATTTAATCTGAATTCATCATCAATGCAAAGAATGCAAAATGGGCTGAGTACGAGCACGATAACACAAATCCCCATGAGCAATCATGCTGCTGCACTCTGCACAAGGTACAAGTGGAAAAAAGACGGAAAAATCCCATGCACTGCTACAGGCTGGGGACCAATCAGCTAAGTAGCAGCGCTGTAGAAAAGGACCTGGGAGTTATGGTGGACGGGAAGATGAATATGAGTCAACAGTGTGCCCTTGTTGCCAAAAAGGCCAATGGCATATTAGGCTGCATCAGTAGGAGTATTGCCAGCAGACGGAGGGATGTGATAATTCCCCTCTATTCGACACTGATCAGGCCGCATCTGGAGTACTGTGTCCAGTTTTGGGCTCCCCACTACAGAAAGGATGTGGACAAATTAGAAAGAGTCCAGCGGAGGGCAACAAAAATGATTAGGGGGCTGGGGCACATGACTTATGAGGAGAGACTGAAGGAACTAGGCTTATTTAGTCTACAGAAGAGAAGACTGAGGGGAGATTTGATAGCAACCTTCAACTACTTGAAGGGTTGCTCCAAAGAGGAGGGAGCTAGGCTGTTCTCGAGGGTAACAGAGGACAGAACAAGGAGCAATGGTTTCAAATTACAGCTGGGGAGGTCAAGGTTGGATATTAGGAAAAACTTTCTCACTAGGAGGGTGGTGAAGCATTGGAATGGGCTATCTAGGGAGGTGGTAGAATCTTCATCTTTGGAGATTTTTAAGGCTCGGTTAGACAAAACCCTGGCTGGGATAATTTAGGGGGAGTGGTCCTGCTTTTTAGCAGGGGGTTGGACTAGATGACCTCGTGAGGTCCCTTCCAACCCTATTATTCTATTATTCTATGATTCTATGATCAGTCTTTCTGATAACTTCAACATGGAGAGAATTGCAAACATCTGATTCCATATACATTGGAGGAATCTTTTCACACAGTCATCCTAAAAATTAATGTTTTTGCTCTCCACTTTAATAGTTTCAGCTAAAAACATTTTATTAAAAGCCAAGTCAAAGAAAACTAACCACTATTAATGCTTCTCCTAAGACAGACTGTAGTTCTACACTTAATTTCAACTGAATCTGTCACAGCATGACATTGAAGCATGAACGTCAGCTGCTTCAAATCTTTCCCTGCAATACAGAAGTCAAATGGATAAATGGTAGACTTTTTAAAACCCCAATCCTGCCATCGCGATATATTTGCTTAATTTTAAACAAGTGAACTGTCACACTGATGTCAACGAGTCAACTTAAATCACATGAGTAAAACATTGCTAGACTCCAGCAGGATCAGTACCTTCTGTCTGAAGATAGTAATTCAACACAGTTTCAATCTCAATATTGTACCCCTGGTCTGTCATTCACATGGGTTTTTGCACATAGACTGAAGTAATTAATTAATACAGTTCTAGTAGCCTTGTGAGACAAGCCAAGCCATTATCACTTTGGATTAATTTATGGTCGGTCCTTCTAATTTGTATGTGAAATTAACATTTTCAAGTTAATCCTTCACATTCATCCACAACTATTTAGTCTTCTGAAAAAGGCCTTTTCCATAACAATGCACTTCACAAATTATTCATTCTATTTGTTAATACTCTGAGAAATCAAAGATACGATTAATCCTAAAAAAAAAAAATCAGAGATAAAAAGCTGCCAGCTAACCATTAATACTTGCACTCTTTTTGAATTAATTTCATCAATACAGTACATTTAGCAAAGTCAGCGGGTGAGGGAAGCAAGCCATATCAAATTTTTCCCCTTGACGACATTTCTGAAAGCAACATTAGTCAGGAAAGCAGTTCTACAGAGTTATTTTGGACTATATTCTTTTGGCTTTTCATGGGACTGAGAGAAGAACTATCCATAATGTCATATACTCATGAGTAATTCTGTGGTATTATGCATAAAAACAATATCTCTAGAAATAAATATTTCAAGCAATTGAATTATAACTGCAGGGGTGCATGTGGGCATGTGTACTTCAACACCAACTCAAACAATTATTCCCATAGGCACCATTTTTACACTTATTAAAATGAAGGCATATTAGGTACTGGCTAGTGCCAGACATAGTTTGGACAAGCACAGTACAGACAAAGCTCTCGGCCAGTGAACTTCAATCCTAATTTACAAAACTTCTGTTGTAGATCTCTCTTCAGCACAGTTTCCTCAATTATGTCAACAAGTGTCTGATACAGATTCATGCTAAACAACCAAACTCACTTCTATTTGTTTCCATATGTGAAATATTAGAACGTCCATCAACACATTAGACAATTTGGTTGCATTAAAGACACCACACAACATAATTCTAACCTGCATGTTACATTCCAACACACACAGATTAAGTAAAGGAGAAAGATGCTACAGTGATGAGTTCCTTTACATTGTCCTATGTAAAATGGGTCTTTCCAAAGCCTCTTAAATAGTGGCATATTAGAATTACAAGACATTTTTATATTAATTTTGCACTGTTTTCTGGCTACATTTGTGGGCATTGTAAATATTTACAATTACACAATGTCTTTGTGGATTTATAGTTACACCCAAAACCAAAAGAAGTCTTGCAGAGGAATTTGGATTAAATTGCAATAAACTCTATATTTATAATTTTACATTGAATCTTCATTACACACAGTCACAAATATGTACACTAGATAAACATGTGAAAGTACATATATGATTTAAAACCCTGTAATTCAGAGATCAATATTAAGATAATACATCAAATTAAACTTACATTGTCTATGCATTGAGGAAAATCATATTTTAAATAAGATGCATTTTGTAAGTGTTCATTAACTAGTTAGTATTTAATTATATAAATAGTCTTATAGCAATTATGCAACATACTTTTTTAAATTAAACCCAAGGTTACTGGTGGTACAACACTAATGTTCTTTCATATCTTTCATGTTAAATGTTAATATCATAAATCGTTAATACACAGGATTACATCAACACAATTTACTGAAAAGCATGACATGACTTCTGCTTACCTAGTTGAGTCTCCTGAATTGTCAGCTTACTTTCCAAAGGGTGCAAAAGCTTTGGTGGTTTATCTGTTAGTGGTGCTAGGGAGAAAAACACAGAAATAATTCTGAATATTTTATATACACATAGATTGATTTTTACAAATGATGCCTAATATATCCTTTAATTTATGCTGTTTTGATTAAATAATGTATATGCATCCTGGTGTTAGATTGGTACATTTTTTTCTCACTGTAAGATAAATAGATACTTATAAATAACATATTTCATACTTAAGGTACTATCTAGAGCGCATAAAACAAAACTTGCGTAGAAAAGTTTTTCTGACCAAAAGATTGGTCTTTGTCAAACTTTTCACAAACATTTATCAACATCACAGAAAATTTCTGTTTTTCAGAAAAGAATCCATGGCAATGTTAGATTTTTAATAATTTAATACAAATTATGTATGAGAACATATTTGTTTACTGTAACCACAATTTTCAATAAATTGAGATGTTCAGTGCCACTGTTGACACAAGAACAAGTGGATATAAACTGGTCATTAGGAAGTTTAGACTTGAAATTAGAGGCAGAGGAGTGAAGTTCTTGAATATACTTCTAAGGGGAGCCGTGGAGGCAAAAAACTTAGCTGATTTCAAAACTGAACTTGATAAACTTATGGAGGGGATGGTATGATAGGACAGCCTAATTTAGCATTGACTCATCTTTGATTACTGGTGGTACATATGAAAATGGCCTGAGATGGGATGTTTATTGGAGTGGGTTCTGGGTTATTACAGAGAATTTTTTTTTGGATGCCCGGATAGTAAATTTTGCCTACATGCAAGATCATGTTTAACTAATCACCATATTTGAGGTTTAGAAGGAATTTTCCCACAGGGCAGATTGGCAAATGCTTTGGGGGGGGGGGGGGGTTCACCTTCCTCTCCAGCATGGCTCACTTGCTGGTAGATTCTCTGTACCGTAAAGTCTTTAAACCATTGTTAAGGACTTTAATAACTCAGTAATAGATTAAAGGTTTATTACAGGAGTTGGGTGGGTGAGGTTCTGTGTCCTGCGTTGTGAAGGAGGTCACACTAGATGAGCATATTGATCCCTTCTGACCTTAGAATCTATGAATGTATAATGATTTCAAACAGAATTTGAACAAAAAATCAGTTAGATCATTAATTAGAAGATCAATGACACTTTTGCAAAAAGTCAGAAAATGGGTCCATTTTTTAAATCAGAAATGGAAATAGTTTAGCAGTATCAAGATTTTTTTAAAAAAAGTATGATCATTTTAAGTCTCCCCTAGCTCTAACTTAAAGTAGTTATAATTATAGTTAGGCATTTCCATGATATGCAATAAGGTCTGATTCTGTAAAGTTCTATAAACCTCCACCATGCTACTGCATGAGTAAAGTCAGTGAAGGAAAAGGTTTTTGGCATCCTGTAGGAAGGTGCTTATCAACTATCTGGCTTGATCCCTCACATACTATTTTCATGTACATTATTTTAATTTGAAAAAGCAAAGCTCAAATATCAAATCATGCAGCTAAGTTGCTGCTGTCATATTATTCAGATTCTTCTTACCAATACTTATTTGACAGAATTCACACTAATTATTGTAAATAATTCTCTTCATTATTGATCTGACAGATAAAAACATGAAATAAGAATAGAAAAAGGCAATCATATTTTTTTTCAGTACCAGCAATATATGTCCATAGAAAAGCACTACTTTTACTTTTGTAGTCATCCAGAAATGTTGTGTTGCTTTACTTTTTAATGGTAAATTATATGACAGTCTTTAGTGGATATTATGGGTTGTCTTTGATTTGAATTATGTTTGATATGACTCGATAATCTTTGTTCCATCCAATTTGTCAAAATCACCACTCCTTCTTCCACCTCAATTTGGCACTGCATACATGGATGTGTTTATCCTGCTAAATTTGCTCACCTTCTTTCAGCTGAACTACGGCAGTAATATTTTAGATAATCAGTGAGCCAATTTGCCTTCATTACGCTTGTGCTCTCTGATTGAAATATCCATGTTCCCTAAAATCCATCATACCAATTTCAACTCTGGAGCAAGTACAGAACTGATCAATTAAGGGTTGGCTGAACTGAAATGTTCTTCTCTACAGAGTCCTCCCCCTCAGTTCTCTGTCAGTCGCACACACCAGGCCAGTGAGCTATCCAGAATGCTAACTCAGTCATCAGTGTTGAGGACTTTTGATTCAATACCTAATCTATTAAAAAAAACCCAAAGAACTGAAGCTGATTCAGAAGCTCTCTGTAGTCTCTTCCAACAACTATTCTTCTACCTTTCATGAGAGCATTTTGCTCTCACAGGGTTAGACCTCTGAGGCACCCATTGTTGTGAAAAGGTTTCAGGCACTTTACTGGAATTCATGTTACTTTACCACATATTGAATTTAAATATATTTCTTGACTCTCTCTCTCTCTCTCTCTTTTGGAAGTGGGTAAAGTGGATAGTAGGGGGAATTGAGTACCTGGGATATGATTTTTCTTAACTAGTTACACTGATTTAAACTACAAAATTAGTCATTCACATTTGTTAAGTTCTCTTCAAGGGCTCATAAGTTGGTCATATTTTAGAAGGTCTCCTTTATATCATTTAAATGTAGATTTGCCATTCTATTAACATCAACTCTAATGATTTATCAGATAGTGTTTCTTGATCCATTGTTCTCAATCTTCTCAATACACTTCAAAGCAGACAGCATTCTTTCATTTCTAGTAAAAACAGAGAGCTGGTCTACATTAGGAAGTTAGGTTGGTATAACTGCTTTGGTCAATGGTGTAAATGTACACCTCTGAATGATGCAGTTAAATGGAGTTAGTCCTGGTGTAGATAGCAGTGGGTTGATGGGAGAATTCTCCTGTTGATCTAGCTATTGCTTCTCAGGGAGGTGTAGTAGTGACAGGAAAAACCCTCCCATTGGCATTACAGGGGCACCATTGCAGCATTAAAGGGTAGAAAAATTCCTACTTACTGGAAGAGTTAATCTAAGTACAAAAGGTATGCAGGTGAGAGTACAACAGATCTTATTTCTTTTTTTCTTTTTATCCTTCAACAAAGTGCTACATTATTGACCCGAGATCTTGGACCTCAAGTGGTAGCTTTCTGTAAATATTGACATCTGTAGATTATAACTTTTAACTACACAGGGATTATTTATCTCATAAAACTCCATCAGTGTATCAGTGTGTTCAATATCATTTTTCTGAAGCATCAGGCAGCTCTGGAAATACCAGAAAAAGATACTGCTTTAATTTAATATGTATGTTTTGGTATGTATTTAACTTCTGTTTAATAACTTTAGCCATTACTATTACAAGTAAACCATAGAGAATAGCTCTGTTCTATGTCCATTTTAAGGTGATAAATTCAGCTGCCAAGGTTTGGGGCCAATTGAGTTTGAAATTCATGATTTAATGAATTTAACTCTGGGGCCTCTGTTTGGGCCAAATTACAGTCTCTTCATGCAATTTCACATGGAAATTCCCTGTGTCCTGGGAACCCTATACTACCCAAACCTGAAGCTTCCAGTGTTAGAATATGAGGGGTATGGGATAGAGTATATGCCTGGAGCGCTCTGCATTTCACCTCTTCTGGGCTGCAGGGTAGCCAATAGATGGACATAGGAAATCGCTATGAATTATTATAGGAAAGGCGGGAAAGCAAAATTTGAGCAATTTTGCATACTTTATTTTAAAATGTTATGAACCGGATTTTCTGAGACAGTTTAGAATGTGTGCTCTGTAGTTATTAAAGTAAGGATTCATTTTTGAGCATGCACAATTCTCTGAAAATCATGTTCCAAAAGTGTGAACATACTTTCCTGGCTATATTTTTTCAAGGATTGAGAGAGAGGTTAGAAGCCTGAAATAATTTCTAACATTATTTTGCAATCCTTGGTGATTTGAAAAGCTCTTTAATGGAGCTTTACGTATCTTACAAGCATCTATCAGGCTCTCACCCAGGGTTCGCTTAGCGACAAAGCCCTCAGGTTGGATTCTTAACTGAGTTGATAGACTATATATAAGGCCAAAACATTTGAACAGTTTCCATCATGTACCATTTTCAGACAGGTAAACTGAGGCAAAGATGTCCGATAATTAACCTGATGCCACACAACAATAGAATCCACATATTTCTTGCATCTCATTCTCCTAACCAAACAATGTTTTCTTCTACAAAAAGCTCAAAAAACAAGTGAAACCTCACAAAACCTATATTTTAACTGGTTTCTAAGCAGATTAAGCACTTTATTTTCTAATTTATAAAGTTTGCTTCCAAAAATATCCATCAATTGCAATAAACTCTTGTAGCTTACCACTAAATCTTTATAAAAACAAAACATTTTTGCTGTATCTTTTTGTATTTGGCTCTATTTTTAATAGATACCCCAATAGTCACGATCAAGTCATGAGAGATGACAACACTAATTAATGACCTACAGCGGTACCTGTTGAAGAAAAGATATACAAAAAATAGAACACACACCAGGAAATTCACTTGGATAGCCTTTTTCTACATGCCTTGCATTGGTGGGTATTCCATGGCAAAAAATCAGTTGTCACAGTTGTCGGCTATTGTTAACATGGAGACAGAACTTAAATTCCGCCTTCCCGAAAAGCACAGATCACCCACTGAACTAAGAGAATCTCCATTACTCATTATCCTTACAGGGCTTGTGCACAGCTGAGCTACTCTAGTACAATTAAGGGCCAGAATACGCGCACACATAGCCTGTGATGAAATGTTTGAATCAGACCTTCCTTCTAGCTCAGCTTTTCCCTCTCTCTCTGATCTTACAAGGAAGGTTCATTCTTCTTGGATTAATGACTTCATGGTCCATTTTTGGCGCAATGATTCTAATGTCACAGACTCAATGTTATAGCTTCAGTGCAAGACTGAATAGAAGGAAGGGAGGAAGGAAGCTATAAGCCTATGGGGAAGTATTCCATGGTTTGAATTCTAAGGTAACATTTCTCTTCTCTCCCCAATTCTTGAAGTCCTCATCTCTTCCTCTGTGTCCTCCCCACTCTTGAATGAGATCCCTGCTACCTCTCCATGCCACTAAAGCACACAGAACATGGTCCTACCAGAGCAGGCAGAGGACCTTATGTTTCTCAACCAGAAGTCCTATTTTCTAGCCAGCCTTTTCAGCATGGGGTTTTTGCTCAACAGGAAGTAAATCCCTGCCCTGGGCTGCCTCATGCCATGAGACAGGAAAAACTGTTTAAGAGCATTTTAAGAAGTGGGGCAAGGCACGCCAAGAAGGATAGAAGAAAAGAGGTTTGTTAAGTAGAGAAGAAGTGATGGACCGAGACGCCAGAACCAGATATTTCTCCTAAGTATAATGCCTGCTACAGAAAAGAAGCCAAGTCTGATGCTCTAGGGGTCTGTAGACCATGTCTAAAGGCTCTAGTGAAAGGCTGTTTCCATAGACTAGTGGTTTTCAAGCTGTGGTACATGGACCTCTGGAAAGACTATGCTTAAAATTTCCAGAAGGGTCCAAAACACCATTCAAAATGTTTTAGCGATCCACAAATGAAAAGGGTGAAAATCACAGCTCTAGGAAGTGGCCAGCCTGGTGGGTGCAGGGGTGGGATCAAATGTTTCAGGACTTGCTACTGACCTAGAGGTTATATACATATACGTTTCATAACCATTAAGTATGGTAAAGAAAAGTGAGAGAGAAATGAAGCTAGCAGGTTTATATCTGAAATTCATCTGTTTAAAAATGTGCACAGTATGAATGTCCTTCTCAAAGTAAAATATTATGAACAATGCACAGGTTTCACCACTGGTAAGCCTATCAAAAGCTAGTATACTCAACAAAAGACAAGCCAACATTTAATTCCTTTTGGAAGTACAGGGCAGAGCAGCAGGGGAGAACAGCAGATAGCACTGTGTAGTATCTTGCAAAACATTTATTAACCAAAAATGTTGACAGGTATAAAAAAAAGATAATATAGTAATATGTTCTCTCTCAATTATAAAAAGACACAGCAATGTCAATGACTTGGGGCCCAATCCTATAAATACTCAGGTGCATGCTTAAAACCACTCATGAATAATACTATTGAAGTCAGCAGTACTATTCATGTGAGTACAATGAAGTATGTGTGTGTTTGCAGGATAGGACCTTACATTTAAATCATGCAATGTAATACAATGTAAATTATCCTTTTGGTTATAAATTCATAAATCCACAAAATCAAAGGATCATGCCCATGTAACAGAAGTGACTTTGGCTACTGTGTTTGTTTTCTTATAATAATGCCCTTCATAAAAAAGAAAATAATTGCTTAAGACCAAAATTTAATTTGCATTCCATTTCTGAGTTTACTGAAGTGGTTTTCATGTAGATGCATAAATTCTAAGGCTAGACAGGACCATGTGATCATCAAGGTTGATTTCTTGTATAGCACAGGCCATTGAACTCTTCCCAAAATAATTCCTAGAGCACATAAGAACATAAGAACATAAGAAAGGCCGTACTGGGTCAGACCAGAGGTCCATCTAGCCCAGTATCTGTCTACCGACAGTGGCCAGTGCCCAGGTGCCCCAGAGGGAGTGAACCTAACAGGCAATGATCAAGTGATCACTCTCCTGCCATCCGTCTCCATCCTCTGATAAACAGAGGTTAGGGACACCATTCTTAACCCCTTTCTGGCTAATAGCCATTTATGGACTTAGCCACCATGAACTTATCCAGTTCCCTTTTAAATATTGTTATAGTCCCAGCCTTCACAACCTCCTCAGGTAAGGAGTTCCACAAGTTGACTGTGCGTTGTGTGAAGAAGAACTTCCTTTTATTTGTTTTGAACCTGCTACCTATCAGTTTCATTTGGTGACCCCTGGTTCTTGTATTATGGGAGTATTTAAACAACTTTTCCTTGTCCACTTTTTCCACATCCGTCATAATTTTATATACTTCTATCATGTCCCCCCTCAGTCTCCTCTTTTCCAAGCTGAAGAGGCCCAGCCTTTTCAATCGTTCCTCATACGAGGCACTCTCCAAACCCCTAATCATTTTAGTTGCCCTTTTCTGAACCTTTTCTAGTGCTAGAATATCTTTTCTGAGATGAGGAGACCACATCTGTACACAGTATTCGAGATGTGGGCGTACCATGGATTTATATAAGGGCAATAATACATTTGCAGTCTTATTTTCTATCCCCTTTTTAATGATCCCTAACATCCTGTTTGCTTTTTTGACCGCCTCCGCACACTGTACGGACATCTTCAGAGAACTATCCACAATGACTCCAAGATCTTTTTCTTGACTCGTTGTAGCCAAATTAGCCCCCATCATATTATAGGTATAGTTGGGGTTATTTTTTCCAATGTGCATTACTTTACACTTATCCACATTAAATTTCATTTGCCATTTGGATGCCCAATCACTTAGTTTTGTGAGATCTTTTTGAAGTTCTTCACAATCTGCTTTGGTCTTGACTATCTTGAGTAGTTTAGTATCGTCTGCAAACTTAGCTACCTCACTATGTACCCCTTTCTCCAGATCATTTATGAATAAATTGAATAGGACTGGTCCTAGGACCGACCCTTGGGGAACACCACTAGCTACCCTTTTCCAATCTGAGAATTTACCATTTACTCCTACCCTTTGTTCCCTGTCTTTTAACCAGTTCTCAATCCATGAAAGGACCTTCCCTTTTATCCCATGACAACTTAACTTGCATAACAGCCTTTGGTGAGGGACCTTGTCAAATTTAAAGCACATCAATTCTAGTTTTTTTCCCCATTAAAATGATGTGGGGTACCAAATCAAATGACTAACAGAAGTCTAAGTATGCTAAGTCTACACTATTACGTTGCGTCTGGTGTAATGGGTTGCAGCCCACAGAAAGCTTATGCTCAAAGAAATTAGTTAGACTATTACCTTTAGCAATCAAACCTGTGTTATCTTTATATATATAAGATATCAAATGTTTGATAGTATCTATATTCCACAAATGCATATTGATTCACATTAATTACATAACCCACCCTTTAGTTCATTATTAAAATCCCATATTGCCCACTACATTATCTTGCCTGAGATTGAGGTTGGGCTGACAGGTCTATAATTACTCTTTTTAAAAACTGGAACAGCATTAGCTTTCTTCCAGTCTTCTAGTATGTCCCCAGAATTCCAAGACTTACTGAAAATTAATATTAATGGTCCCGTGAACACCCAGCTAACTCTTTTAAAGCACTTGGATACAAGTTATCCGATCCTGCATGTTTAAGGTCTATCTTTAGTAGCTTCTGTATAGTATCCTTCATAACTACTAGAAGAATGCCGAGTATTACCACCACCACCATGGGATAAGACTGCATCATCTGTTTTCCCCACAAATACAGACCAGAAAATTTTTTGATCACCTATTCCTTTTTTGCATTATCATTTATTATTTTACTTTTTCTCTCTAGTAAAGAACCAACACCATTGCTAGGATTATTTTTCTTAAAATATAGTTTAAAATATCATCTTTAACTCTGCTGGCCATAGGTATCTTTTTGAGTCCCTTGGTTTCCCTTATCAATTATCTACAATTCCTAATGTCTGATTAATATTCAGTACTATTAAACTTCCCTTTTTTCCCTTATGTATAGATTTTATTTTATTTACTGCTTTTCAGCTGTTTCTACTTTTCCTCTAAACCAGGTGGGGTTTTTTTGTGTTTTTTTAAATGAGCGTAGCCTTCTTCCTCAATTGTGGGATTGTGGCTTTTGGGGAATCTAATAAGGTATTCCTAAATGATTTCCAATAATCATTCCCATTATCTGATTATATTCTTCTCCCAGCTGATTTGGCTCATAATTGTTTTCAGCATTGTGAACTCAGAAGGATGTCCTTTCCAGATTCTTGAAACTACCACATTAGATGCTGCTGATCATAGTTCTTGCATGTGCCTAGAAAATGACTTTTATACCAAGAGTACTCTGCTTAGCTTTGCTCAACTCCGCTCTGCTCCTCCTTACCAAGGGGTGATTAGCTACTCAAACTTCAAGCACCTAGGTTGATTGAAAGTTCAAGGGGCAGAATCTTGCAGCCTTTAGCAAGGCACTGATCAAAGGTCCAAGGGCTCTATATAGGACGGTATCAGAATGGCAAGGGCTGTATAAGAGCAACATGAAATGACTAGCCAACAGCCACCAATAGTATTCTGCACCACTGCCTTGGGAAACCTGGTTCTATTACTGAATCCAGCATTTCACAGATACGCCAGCTGCATCCCAGGACAACTTAGAGGTGGTATGTTAAGCTACAATGAGATGATTTGTAATGGGGCTTAATATAATTAAGTTATCTCTGTGGCTGATTTAAAATTTGCTATCAAGTTCTGAAAAAAGTTTGAAACACCATGTATTTAGAGATAATTCTGTCTCTGCTTTTAATCATCCATATTTTTCATCATCCCCTTCCTTTAAAACAAAGTTATTATAGGTATATAAATCAAAATGGGGATTTTGTTCCTTAACAGTTCATCTACTCCTGTTGCTTCTTTCCCACCTGAAATCATAATCCTCTCTTTGTAACATCAAAAATTGCTTCTGCAATAACAATTCTGATATTGCAAATGGAAGATTATGACTTCAGGTAGGGAAGCAGCAGCAGGAGTAGATGAACTGAGCGACTAAGAAACAAAGATCCTGTTATCATGCAAAGGTCTGTAGAATACAAAACTAGAAAGAGAAATACATAATGTAGGACAAGGATGCAAGAATATTTCTAACCAGTGTCTGCTCATTTCTAATTGAAGCTGACATGACATTTGAGCCAGCTCTGTGAATTCAGGAGAGGTACACATATTGCTCCTTTTTCCTTTTAGACTTCTTGAACATTTACAGGAATTCTCAGTGCCCCCCAAAGAAAGGCTAAAATAATCAAAATGCTGCCATCACAAACTATACTACAATCTTGAAATAAAACAAAACATGGGACTCTGAGCATATGTCATTTAAACAGAACAATGAAATAACATCTTGACAGTATCAGTCTCCTCATGTGACAGATTTACATTTAGATCTTCAAACAGAAAAAGTGTTTTATTTCAAAAGACATTTAGATGCAGGGCAAGTTCAAAAGTGGGGGCACAATCCTCTTAGATTCAGATGACTCATCTCACCTTCAAATTTTTGATTTTCCTACATACAAAGAACTCCAAATGGTGATAATGGGATCTGCCATGAAATTCTGAAAAAGAGTTTTTTGCCCTAAAGAACCTCTTCATCTGCTGACAAATTCCAAAGAGGTAGCCATGGAAGTTTAGTTCAGCAAACTAAACTAAACAAAACAAAACTAAGGAGTCTTGTGGTCTATTCTATTCTGGCTCCTATACTGCTTCCCTTACTCTGGTGTCAGAGAGACTATATTAACCAACTGAATGAGAAATGTTGAAAACTGGACTGGTTGCCAAGGCACTTCCATAATATATGAATGCGCACACATACACACACAGGAGAGTATCTTTAAGCTGAAAGGGAGGCACTATAATAATAAAAATAAAACAAATATTGCTGTGGATGAACTAGCACTTCTGTAAGGCAGATACTCCAGGACCTACTCAGAATAGGACTAATGTCTCTGATAGACTGTAAGATAGCAAGGTGCTAGTTGTACGCAAGCAAGAAAGATTCTTCATGTGGACTCAATAAATAGGAATATTTTAACAGTTTCAGAATGTTTAAAGAGGTACTGCTATGTTTGATATCAATGTAACTTGAAGGGGCTGGCTTGGAAGCAGAGATGAATAAAGGGCATAAATCATGCCCATTTGTGAAAACAGTCATTTTCAAGGATGTTGATTCACATTGGGATTTGCTGATGCAGAATTGGATGTGTATAAATTCTTGGCAGAGTGAGTGGATTGGCCAATTGATCTTTTTGCCAATGCCACTGCTGAGCAGGTAAGATCTGGATCATCAAGAAGTAGAATGACTTTAGTGGATCTTACAAAAACTTGCATTTTCTCTCCTCTCTCTCTTTCCAGGCATTGGTAAGACTTCATTCCTATTTTTTGTCATTCCCCTCTCACATAACAATAATAAATGAAGGAACGATTTAAATGTAGAGAAGAGAAAAGGAAGTGTTTTGTAGAGGATGTGCCCTGAGGCTCACCTTCAGCTCCTAAGAGCCAGCTGTGGGCAGGTGTCTGAATAGGTGGCTCTCTTTAGTTTCCTCTAGCCTTCTATCTTTTGTGAGTTTCATGATGTCTTTCAGATGGTTTAGCAATAAAATTCTTGTGTACAAACACAGCACAATATGGTAAGTATAGTTATTTTAGTACATCTGCCCTAGCAGGTATCTAAAGCTGTCATTCAAAAATTGACTAAAGTTAGACTGTGGTACTGCTAATGGATGTCTAGAACAATAAAAAACATGGAAAGACAAGACAGCAATGAAAAAAACAAACCGAAACAAATCACAAAACAAAATTAAAAACCTCCCCACAGCTTAATTGCAGTAGGGAAGAGGATATATCTTGAAATTTTTTGTTTAGTGGAACATCTGTCCAGTGATATTTAACCACATTAGATGAATTTATAGTGCAGCCTTGCCTAACATCATTTGTACTCCAGTCTGTAGATGACTCTCACTGGTTTCCCCACTGTCCCCCACCAGGCATAGGCAGACTCCAACTTTAAGTATCACCAGTACAATTTATTCATGTTCCCTAAGCCAGCACACACTATATACAGATAAGCACAGACTCAGCAGCCCCAGGGGCTCTACCAATCCAGTCACAAGTCAGGGAAGTTATACCTCTGCTGCAGGCAGCTTTTCCCCTCAGCTGACTACTTTTGTTTACTCCTCCCCTTCCAGTTCCTGCCTAGGAGCTTTATGGGGCCTTGCTAATCAGCCTACCAGCTGTTCTAATTAGCTCACTATCCAGCCAGTTTGCTTCGCTTTCTCCTTAATTAGGGTTCTGGAGTAGGGGCTAGCTCAGCCCCTTGCTACACACACTCTTCTCTCCCCACCTTAAACACCAGCTGGTCCCTTCAGTTGCATCCTCTCCTTGACCACTGGTACAGACTACCCTGCGACCCTATCTCCCTTCTCATTGGGGGACATATAACTTCTGCCCCTTGAAACTCAAAGGTTTCTGGGCCATTCCAGTCTCCATAGGGGCACTCCTTTCCTAGGTGTCGTGAGCCCACAAAGCCAGCACTCCTGCTCTTGTGCACTCTGGGCTTCTTCCAACCTGTGAAGTTCCTCTTTGAGCTTAACCTTCTCCCTGGTCTTATGACCAGCTATACCCTTGGGCCCCTCAAGTATCCTCAGGATATCCTCTCTTTTAGAAGGGGTCTGGGGTTTGTCCCAGGCTCCCCTAGGACTGCTAATGCTTCAGATTACCTGCTTTTCTTAAGCAAGGCCTGTGCTATCTGGTGAAGGGGTTGCACCTCACATGGCTCTGTTGCCTCCTTCTCCTACTCTAAGGAATCCAGGGAGATCCAGTCTCCACTCCCTTGCATCTCCCCTTTTTTTCCCCCTTTCTCTGGGCTCTGCTCTCTAGGGCTTTTTCCACTTCCTTCTCAAGGGTCAGGGATCTCCTCTATCAGACATCTCACCCTCTGGGCTCACCTGTCTGGGGCCTGCCCCCCTCACTGGGGTTCTTAGTATCACCAGTGCAGTTTATTTGTGTTCTATAACCCAGCACCCACGATATACAGACAGCACAGGCTTAGCAGCCCCAGCAGCTCTACCAGTCCAGCCAAAAGTCAGGGAAGCAATACCTCTGCTGCAGGCAGCTTTTTCCCTCAGTGGCTGCTCTTTCTTGCTCTTCTTCTTCCAGGTCCTCTCTGGGACCTTTATGGAGCCTTGATAATGAGCCCACCAGCTATTCTCATTAGCTCCCTAGCCAGCTAGCTTGCCCAGCTGGCTTCCCTTTCTCCTTAATTAGGGTTCTCTAGCAAGAGCTAGTTCAGCACCCTACTGTGCAGTTACAGTGAAGGAGGTAAGCAAGGAGTAAATTTAGGGCCCAATCCTGCAGTCCTTACTTTTGAAAAACTCCTACTCACTTCAGTGGGAGTTTGTTTTGGGTAAAGACTGCAAGCTGCAACATGTAGAACATCATACAAAGCATAGAGGATCAGAGCCAGTGTTGCCATCCCTTGTTTCTTCTACTGTTTGAACTTTATTGCCTGATAGAATAGTATGTAACTGTGCTATGGCTTCTTTGTGTTAGATCTTCTCCCATCAAGCATTTTTCAAGTCTGAGCATACAACTTATCTATCTGTTAAGAAAAACAAAGTCCTTATTTGCCAAATATCTGACATTGTCATTTCCATCTTTGCAGAGTGGAAAGTGTCATCAAATGCTACCATTGTTATGACTTTGTATGGAAATATGTGACTGCATGAAATGCAAGAGAGGTGTGCTGAAGATGGCTGTTCCTTCTTGCTCGAATACTGAGCAGCCACTTTGCTTATCTGTTTCTTGTAAGTTCTTATCCACACTGTTCGGGAATGAAAAGTTTCTTTTTCCTGGGTCTATTGCCTATCTCAGCCTTTATCACTGTGTAGGAACAACAGGAGCAAATGGAAGCAACAGAACTGAATGTTCAATTTTCTTTGCTATAGCGTGACTGCTGCACAAAGGCGAAAAGGAAGAATATTTCACTTGTGGTGTTGTGTAACTCAGCCAGCCCATATTAATGAATTCTGAATAACTGGATTTGGCCCATGATATCTATTTTGGCCATTTTTATGCACATATATTTGCAATAAGAACATGTTGATGTTTTTTGTCTTCCCTTCTATCTATTTATTATGTCTTTAACATAAGAACATAGGAGTGATCATGCCGAGTCCACCTTGCCCAGTATCCTGTCTTCTGATTGCAGCCTCATCCAGTTGCTTCAGACAGAATGGCCAAAACAGAATAGTTATCAAATGATTATCCCCTGTTGTCTGGTCCAGCTTCAGGCAGAGGTTTAGTGACCCAGAACATGGGGTCGAGTCCCTAACCATCTTGGTTAACAGCTATTGATGGGACCCCTTCTCTCTGAACTTATGCTTTGGGCCTTTACAATATCCCCTGGCAGCAAGTTCTGTATATATCATCCTTAGGGTAGCTTTCTCCACCCAGTACTTCCATATTATCCTTTAAATTTTCTCTATTTTAAAAAAACTGAACACAGTTATCACAGTGTTAAGCACTACGTAATTAAATCAAACTTCATACTATTTTCTTTGCGACATTTAAATAATTTCATTTCAACTATCCATTGATGACTCTTAAGAATTCCTTTCTGCATAATCTTCAGGTTATTATTCAGGTATACAAGGTCTCTTGTTTCATTTCTTCCATTGTCAGTATATTCTGTAATCTTTCCTTTTCCTCCTTTTCTTGGGTTTCACTATCTGCCATGATTTTTTTTTCAGAAACTTATATTTAGTAACTACTCCTGGAGTTTCCTCTCATGTTTGTGACTTGAATTTCTTTCCCACACTATTGGAGTCTATATGTCCCTTACTGTATGATAGTTATTCTGGAAGATGAGCTAGAGTTTAAAATCCCAATTTGCAGTGGATTTCTGCCCTCCTGAGCAATGCTGTGATTTCCTCAGCTTTTTCCTTTCTAAAGTCAGAGGCGGCCTTTGGCTATTGGGGGCCTAGGCAAAGGCCCATTGCAGGGCCCCTTATGGGCCCCCTTCTGCGGTCCCATCTGTGTGCTATCAGCCGTGTCCCCAGTGGCCAGCTTCTCCTCCTGCTGCTGACCAAAACAGACAAAGCTTTTGGGGCAGGTGAAGCAGGCGACGGGGCCCTTACTGCTTGGGGCCCTAGGCATGTATCTGCATCGCCTACCCGAAAAGCCGCCTCTGTCTAAAGTTAGGGCAGAAAATAATCTTTGAAAAATGGAAGATTCTGGACTTAGAGTATAAGCTCTGGATGGTCTCTGTTTTTTTCCATAATTACATCTTCCTCCTGATAATGATAGCATTTCACAATGAGATCTCTGTGTTTGTTATGAGGCTCAGGTAGAGGAAGAATATCCTGCATCTTCCATCTACTTTCACCTCTTCTAGAGAGCTCAAATTCAACAACTCTGCAATCCATTCTTTATTTACTAGATTTTTCTTTCCTCTATCCACCTTTTCAAAGAATCCCTTAATAACTGATCATGATCTTTCCTGAGCTCTTTTCCATTTCATTTAATTTAAGCTGCACCTCTTCTCCACTCTCTGTGCTCCAGTAATTCCATGCCACTCTTCAGCTAAGTTTTTCTCTCACTTGTTTCTCCTAAACCAATTTCTAACACAGTGACTCAATTTTCAACATCAATAACTTCCTTCTTTACTTCTAGCATCTTTGGAATCAGATCATTTCACACAGACTTGTATTCAGAGATCAACTTCCTAATGTCTGTCTTGGTGGCCAATTGTTTTTATCTGGTCCTGTCAGTTTTGACTGCTGTGTCCTCCCTCAACTGGACACTCTTCTCAGTGAGGGTTTTTGGTTTTTTTTAATCAGATTTTTTTGGGGAGAGTCCATACTCTGCAACCTTAAGCTCTGCTTCCTTGGGATGATTAATAGGTTTAGAGGGTCAAAGAACATGGATTACTTTGCTATCAATTTCAGGTAGATATTGTAGTCTAGCACCCCAAATTTGGACATCTATATAACTAAACCACAGTTGTATATATGCACGGAGGGACGTGGACGCAGCTCCTGCGCGCGCATATAACTGACACAGCTGTGTGCGCGCAGCAGCTGAATCCACGTCCATGCTGTGCATAAGCCTGTGGATTACTACCGCCACCCGAACCCCTGGACTGAGCTGTGGTTTTTAATTTGCATAATTTTACCCTTTGAACTCCAATGTTTTTCTTACTTATGAGTGCAGAAACTCAGGATACTCCACCCTCCATCATTTCTCATCCCTGAAAAGTTTGGAGTAAACACTAAGTGATTACCATCCTTCAATTTGCGATTCTTTAGAGAATCGGGGGTTTACTGGTTGGAACTATTAGAGCAGGGGTGTCAAACATGTGGACCATGAACCTCTTCTATCCAGCCTGTGACTGTGTTCTATGGGGCCATGCTCTCTCCCTAACAGAGAGAGAGAGAGAGGTCTCGTAACATCGTAGAGTGCTGGGTATGCAAGATTGTGCTCAGCGAGACCACAGTCTCTCCCTAAAAGGTCTCATTGAGCACAGTTTTGCAAACCTATCACTCTGTAATGCTGCGAGTGACTTAGTGTTTTCATTTATGGTATGTACGGCCCACTTGAAGTACATGTAAGTCAAATTTGGCCAACCATAGCAAATTAATTTGACACCCCTGTACTATAGCATGAAGGAAATCCTCATGTTACTTTGGGTTTGTTTGTTTGTGAGTTTTTTGTTTGTTTAAAAAAAAACAACTCAGCAGGCATTTTCAGGGAGGTAAGGGGCTGAAACAACAGAATAAGTTCCAGAAGAGATTGATTAGTGCGCAGGTGTGACGGGGTGAATTTACCCCGCACTGAAGGAGCCAAACAGACTCTGTGGCTATGTCTACACTTAGGGATTTAGGTCACCTTAAATAAGTTGACTTTAAGTCGACCTTATTAAGTCGACTTAGAGAGTCCACACAGGACTCCTACGTTGACTTAAAGTGGGCCTTACTAAGT
The DNA here is from genome assembly GCA_007922175.1 of Pelusios castaneus. Taxonomy (NCBI): domain Eukaryota; kingdom Metazoa; phylum Chordata; order Testudines; family Pelomedusidae; genus Pelusios; species Pelusios castaneus. The sequence continues at coordinate 10,465,943 of ML685798.1, read as the reverse complement.
CGACTTAGAGAGTCTATACTAGACTCTCTATGTGGACTAGTTAGGTCCAGGAAGAGCCAGTCCCGCATGCTCGGCTCCCTTCTGGTTGGGACTGCTCAGGTCCCAGGCAGAAGGGAGCAACCACTTCCTTCTTGCTGGGACCTGCCGGCACCCCAGAGGCCCCACCCAGAATGGAGCCCTGCTGCTCTCTTCTGGCTGGGACTGCGCTCCAGCTGCTGGGCAGCCCCTGGAGGTTGCCCGGGAGCTGGAGCGCTGCCATGCCGGCAATTGCTGGTGCTCCAGCTGCCCGGAAGACTCTGGGGTCTCCCCGCCAGCTGGAGGGGGAGGCCCCGGGCCTCCACAAACATCTGGAGTGCCAGCAATTGCCGGTACAGTGGTGCTCCAGCTGGTGAGGAAACCCCGGAGGCTTCCCGGCAGCTGGAGCGTGGTCCCGGCTAGGAGGGAGTGCGGGGCCTCCTCCTAGCCAGGACTCGAGCAGTCCTGGCCGAAGGGAGCCCTGCACTCCATCCTAGCTGGGACCAAGTGGTCCCGTCAAGAAGGGACCATGGGGCTCCCTTCTCTCCAGGACCCCTGTGGGTCCCGGCAAAAAGGAAGAGATCCTGGGATCCGCGGGGGTCTTGGAGAGAAGGGAGCCACCGGCTTCCTTTTTGCCGGGATTGCTCGGTCCCGGCACGAGCCGCTAGCAGCTTGTCCTGCGGAGATCCAGTCCCAGGCAAGTCTGGCTATCCCCAGGACAAGCCACTAGTGGCTTCCTGGGAAAGAGGGAGCAGGGGCTCCCCTCCCCCTTTCCCTAAGTCAACTAAGTCAACTTAGGGCATCCACACTGCTTAAGTCGACTTAAAAAGTCGACTTAAGCATTAAAATCGACTTTATAGTAGGTTTTATAAAGTCTACTTTAAATTTCCTTATGTCGCCTTAAGCAGCAGCTTAAGTCAATTTAAGGAAATGCCAGTGTGGATGCAGAGTAAATTAAGTTGACTTAAGCCTGTTTAAATCAACTTAATTTACTAGTGTAGATGCACCCTGTGGGTGGTGGAAGCCCCACCCCTCAAGCCCTGCTGGGCATGCTCAGGCTACTGCCCCAGTATAAAAGGAAGTAGCCCAGCTCCATCCGGGCTGCTGTCAAGGAGGAAGGACCTCTATAGGCAGCTCGTGCATCAGATGATCATCCACTGCAGGCAGTGAGAGAGGGAATCCTTGAAGGGAGCCACCCGGAGCAGACGCCCTGTGTTGGCCACCATGAGATTGACTCGCAGGCACTGACCCCAGCCTTCAGACCCCAGGATCCTTCCGAGCAGCAGTTGGCAGCCCCTGTGGGAGGTAAGAAGGCCTGGAACAAGGACACGCTGAGGGATGGATACCTACTTGGGTAGGAAGTAGCCCAGGGGCCCGGGTCGTGAAGCCAGGGGGCTTTGGCTGCAGGTCAGCGTATTGTGGTCTGGATCCCCACTGACTCGGTGCCATAACCCAAGCACCAATAGGACCCTGGGATGGGGCTCAGTGGAGCAGGAGGGCCTGAGCCCTCCTACCCTAGTACCTTCCCCCATGGAGACTGCACACTGCCCTGAACCAAGGGCCGAGGTACTGACTCAGAGGCCGCTAGGCTGGACTGCTCCTAACCCAAGGGCTGGTGTCCTGTCTCTGAGGCTGTTAGGCCACCCTGTCCTAAGCCCAAAAGGAGCGCACTGAGTTTGTAAGTTTGCGGAGGCACCCTTCCTGTCTGCGCTCCCCCAGACTTTCCCCATTTGGGGGCGCAGGGGAAGGTGTGGCCCATGATACCAGCCTACAGGGGATGGAGCAAAGGTGCATGATAAATTGCATCTCATAGATCATCTTCAAAGCATCTGACAAAGTGGGATTTTCTCCCACGAAAGCTCATGCGATAAATAAATCTCTTAGTCTTTAAAAGTGCCACAGGACTCTGTTTGTTTTTCTGCACTAGACTAACATGGCTACCCCTCTGGAACTTGATCTCATAGATGTCACTGCACATGTGTAGTCTTGTATGCATATAGTTTATGCTGGTAAAAGTCCAGTTAAAGGGGACTTTAATTGAGTATAAATTTTGTCTGAAAACCCAGATTGAAGTCTAAGTACCTTGGTAGTAGTTTCTCTCCAGTCCCCATGGAACTTCCCTATTTTTAGCTGGTTGTATGATGTCAAAGTCAATCATAATGCATTGTTTTAAAAGCCATTACTAAGAAATAATCCCAAAAGGAAACATATATATAACTAGGAGCAATAGGACCTGGCACCCTTTAAATAAAACTTGCTGTACAAATCAAATTAATATGGCGAATGCTGTTATGTATTACTCTGCTATCAGTGTGTATCCAGTGCGTTACTTGGCAACAAACTGAGATTACACATTGTAAGCATTTGCTCTGCAAAAATGCTACCAGAACTGGCGGCTGCACAACTGTAAATTTATTCCCAGTTGCACAGCAAACCTCTTGTATTTATAAACAAAACAGGACATTTATGTAATAAAATACCTAAAAGGCAAAGCTATAAACAAGGACATTGCTATTGAAAATAATCCTGTTTAAAATGGACCTAGACCACATACATTTTTTTAAAAAGAGGAAACACTTCAGAGTAGACACAGACTGACAAAACACATCATCTGGTGGAAAAGTAAATGTTAAACTCCATTTTTTCTCTTTCTGGTTCTGCATTCAGGAAATAAATCACATTGAAAGTCATTTTTAATTGCATTTTTCATTGAAAAAACAAATGCCACTTTTCTTGGTTTTCAATTTTTAATGGAAAGTTCAAATGTTTCCTTGGAAACCAGAGACTTCCCAAGAAAAAAAAACTGTTTTGTCAGAAACTCAGTTCTTTTAAAAACAGATTAGATGGAAAAGTTTGATCCTCCCTTTCACTAGTGGATAAGAAATCAGTGATATAGTCTGGGTATTCTGTCTATGTCTATCTTGTTTTATTTACAGAGCTACATCATTCCTCACACAGAGAACGGACTGTTTCTTTGACAAGTTCAAATGTACATGACCTGCCACTTTTCTTTAGTAATTTTGGAAAAAAAAAAAAAAAAAACTACAATAGGCTCCTCTTATAAGTGACTTATGAACATGCAACTATACTATAGTAACTATCTTAGACCAATGCCAAAGGTATGCGGCAGGCTGTGTTTCAACTCAAGCTCAAAAACAATAAAGAGTAACAGTTTGTAAATTGTATTATGCTAACTTAAACCATTCTTTCTTCACCTAAGTATGGCTATGTCTACACTTGTAAGTTTAAGTGAGTCTACACTTAAAATTAAAGTCGACTTAAAGGGGAACTTACAAGGTCGACCTAGAGTGTCCACACTGGACGCCTAGGCTGACTTCTAGGGGCTAGGGGGACCTTGGGCAAGTCTGCGGTGGCAGGGGGGGCACCCCTTGTGTACAATGGGGCAAATGGGGACAGGGACCCTGGCAGGGCATGTGGGCAGGGTGTGACGCTGTCTGGATTTCGGGAACCATTTTTGATATTATTTTCTATTAATATCTCATAAATGCTATAATCCATAGGAACTATGTCATGTTTGGCATCAATAGAAAGGTAGTAATTTGCTGGGAATGATTATATAGTTTATGTATAGGAATTGCATTTGTATTAGAAGTTAGGAATATGGTTGTTATATCTATACTTTAACTTGAGCGATTCTGGGGAAACACCCCAGACAGGCTGTCTACAACCATTGTGTCCTTAATGTTAAGGAAGCTTCCAGGTACAATGGGCCCAGGGAGAAACCCGATGAGCCATTTCTATTGATACCAAACGTGACATAGTTCCTATGGATTATAGCATTTATGAGATATTAATAGAAAATAATATCATAAATGGTTCCCTAAATCTGGACAATGTCACACAGGGCTCTGCCCTGCCCTTTGGGGGGGCATGCCAGGCTCCCCCTCTGCCCCCCCCCCGGCAGGGAGGGCATTGCTGTAGTCCTGGGGTAGCCCTACTGGCTTAATTCAACTTTAAAAACTCGAATTAAGCCTTAAATCAAATTAAATCTAGGTTTAATAATTTTCATTAAATCGACTTTATTTTCCTTAAGTCGACTTAAGCAAGCTGCTTAAGTCGACTTAAGAAAACTGTAGTGTAGACGCAGGGTAAATTAAGTCGACTTAAGCAAGCTTAAGTCAAATTAATTTACAAGTGTAGACGCAGCCCATCTCACAGACACTTTCAAGCCACCACAAGAACTGTATAGATCTGATCCCCAAGCAACAATCTATAAGCTGCAATGTAATAAACAACAGAATCTCAGCTTGCACAACTAGACAGCTTAATAAAGTGTAGTATCTCAAAGTAAGTTGAAATAATAATTGAGAAGATCATATTTCCAGCAGTGGAAATTGTAGCAAAAGATTAACAACAACAAATCAGGATACTCAAACTTGAGAATCAACTGCCTGTTAGTCAGACATGCAATTTTCAAAGATACTGTATGTCTGAGAGAGAAAAATAATATTTTGTTTTACTTTATATAAGCAACAAAGGAAAATTGCAACACTCATGTTTTGACTGAAATTAGAACCTGCATTTACAAAGGGTAAGTTTCAAATGTTAATTATGTATTTGAAGTTTTCCCCTTTCTCATTACTTTTGATATTTATTGTATTAGAACAGAACATGAGGAATTTATTAAATTCATATGGGAGTCAAATGAAATTCCATATGTACATATTTATTCTGCATATTTTATTCAAAATGCATTCATCAATATGTTGTAACTAAACTCATTCAACTAAACTCTCTTCCGATATCCTTTTCAAACTGTTTTATTTATTGCAGCAACAAAACAAAGAAATGGACAATAAGAATAGTATAAAACAGAAACACAATCCTGTATTTCATCTCTGGTGAACAACCAGCCTTCAAAAGTGCGGAAGACTCAAGGAATCAAAAGTCTCTGTAAGAGCAGGGGAGAGATGGAAGGAAATATATATCCCTTGTTTGTTTGTTTTTACTCTCTCTCTCCTGTACTCTTCTGGTTTTATTCTCATGTGTTATAATGACTAATATACGTTGATGTATGTGTCTGTGAATTAAATGCACATATAGTGACCTGTGCAGCAGTTACCCAGATCAGATTATTTCTGAGGATTTAGATCAGGGCAGGGCATCTTGTTGCTGCTAGGTATAGGTTTTTGTGTCCTTCTCTAAATTCTACCCCCTCCTCTCCTTTCTATGCACTGCAGCAGACCATGGCAGAGACAGCAGTAATTTAGTCCTAAACATATAACAGAGAAGATATGTGTTTACTGAGTGACTGGATTAGCAGAGTGTAAGAACTCTTAACCTTTGGAATTTCCTGACTTTTTAGTTCTTGATTTATCAAACAAGGCTGGGTGGGGAGGGCAAGCTGGATGGGGAGTTGGTGGGGAGGAAAGTTGGGGGGGGGGAAGAAACTGACAGGGAAAGAAATGGGGGGAGCTTGTGGCGGGGAGCTACCCAGCCTGGGGGGCCCAAGGGCCGGGGGTGAGGGAAAGCCGGTGTGGGGGTGGGCTGTGAGGGGGCAGCACAGTGCAGGCCCCGGCCCTGAAATGTCGCAGCATTGGCCCTGGGCCCAGTGTGGTGCAGCGCCAGCTGGGGGGATGGGGGCATGGCGGAAGGGAACAGCACAGCTGCAGTGCCGGCCACAGTGCCAGCTGGGAGGAGGGGTGAAGGGAGTAGTGCAAAGTGAAGAAGTGTCAGCTGAGAGGGTGGAAAGGAAGGGGGCGGGGTGGGATGGCGCAGCGGCAGCACCAGCCTTGGCACAGTGTAGCACCAGCTGGGTGGGGATGAAAGGGGGCAGGGGGCAAGCAGGCCAGAGGCAGCAGGTCGGACAGAGGCCTCAGGCAGGAAGGGCTGGATAATCAAAGGGGCTTAAGCCCTGGGCCCCAGACTAAAAGGGTCCCTGGGCTCCAGCCCCTGAAACTCCTTTGATAATCTGGAGACCTGCAGCACCGGTAGGGCAGTAACTGATATGTGGGGGAGGGGAGGCAGAGCAGTGCTTGCTCCACCCAGGGGGCATCCTGGGCTCTGGCCTGGCCACATGCTGCATGGCTCTCCAGGACCGGCGGTTGCATCAGGGCCAGCCCCCTGCCTGCCAGACTGGCTGGAGGGGGGCCAGTGTGGGGGAATACCCTTGGGTCCCAGGGCCCCCCCCAGAAATGGGGGTGGGGCCGGTCCCTGTCATGGGGGGCCAAGGTGGGAGGCACTGTGGTGGGGGGCAGCCCAGGGCCCCCAAACTGGTTAATCTGGCCCTGCAGATTGCCGTATGTGGCCCACTGGCCATATTTTGCCCACCCTGATGTAAGGCTACTGAAATGGTAAAAATGCAAGTAAAAGAGCTGAATTCACTAGAGGAGATCATCCATGCACTCAGAAAAACAGCATTTAGACAGTGGCTTAAATCACAGTGTGGAACCAACCCCTGTTATAGGGAAGACTGAGTTCAGACCATCATGTGGCAAGCATCACAGCAAACAGTGTCTCGCCTATAGGAAACTGTCATAACTATGGGAAACTTAATCATTTTGCAAACTGCTGCAGATCCCAAAAGCAGAAAAGTCGCGTGGATTTAGTTACTGACAATGACACTGAAGAGTGTTTTGTGGATGTACTGGGATCAATCAAACCTAATGAGAGGGACTGGATGCTGCCTTTGACAGTGAATGGAAGAGTCATTCCACTGAAACTAGACACAGGAGCTCAGGTTAATATTCTGTCTGCATGAGATTATGAGGGACTGAGAATAAGACCTAAACTGGGATCAAGAAACATAAAAGTAACTGAGAATTCTGGAAAAAAATACACAGTGCAGGGATGCTGCTTTGCTAGCGTTAACCATAAGAACACCACATGCCTTCCATTGTGGAACCACAGGAAATGTCACCCTTTTGGGCCTGACTGCATGTGAGAAACTCAATCTGATAAAAAGGGTGCTCTCACTATAAAATCATACTGCATCTGGCTATGAGGCACTCTTTCAGGAATATCAGGACCTGTTTCAGGGACTGGGTTGCTTGCAAGGTGAACATACAATCTGCATAAACAAGCAGGTCCCTCTAGTTATTTACCCATATAGAAAGCTGCCATTTGCACTACATGATAAACTCAAGGCTGAGTTTGAAAGGATGGAAGCAATGCACATAATACAAAAAGTGGAGGAGCTAACAGAATGAGTGAGCTCCCTATTATAGTGGAAAAATGCATTGGCCAGCTACACATATGCTTAGACCCCCGAGACCTCAACAGAGCTATAGAAAGAGAACATTTCAAAATACCAACTAGAGAGGAGATTATGGCTCAGTTTGCAGATGCTCAATATTTCAGTGAATTGGATGCATCCTCAGGATTTTGGCAGCTAAAATTAACAGAGGAAAGCTCAAAATTATGCACATTTAATACTCCATTCAGAAGATACAGATTTTTATGCTTACCCTTTGGTATAACTTCAGTACCAGAGGTGTATCACAAAACCATACATGTGATCTATGAACAAACATATTAGTGGTGTGGACACCTCCATGGATGACCTCATCATCTATGGCAGAGAAGCATGATCATTGGCTTCAGCAGGTGCTAGATGCAACTAGATCTGCAAGATCTGCAAACCTCAAACTAAATAAAGACCAATGTGTGTTAGGAGTTAGAGAACTGACTTTTATAGGGGACTTTATTTTCCATGAAGGTGTAAAACCTGATAAGAGGAAGATTTCAGCCAGTGCCCAGTCAAAGAAAGATGTACAATGGTTAATGAAGGCCACTTAGGAAATGAGACATGAAAAGAATGAGCACGAGAGGTGCTATATTGGCAGCGGATCAATCATGACATCACCAGTGTGGTAAGAAATTGCTTTTCATGCTTGAAGACCCCATCCTGTTCAACAGAGACCTTATGAGAAGGTAGGTATGGAATTATTTACCAGGTGTTCAAAGGATTACTTAATAGTTACTGATTTTTACTCTCTATATCCAGAAATTTGCACACTGCACAGTACTAATAGTAATTCAGTGATCACTGGCATGAAAGGAATTTTTTCCAGACATGGAATTCCTGATGAGGTCTTCAGTGATAATGGGCCACAATTTTAAAGTGCAGAGTTTAGGCAATTTGCCTAAGATTGGGATTTTCATCACAAAACCTCCAGTCCAAATTAACCCCAATCAAATGGACTGGTGGAAAAGTCTATACAAACAGTAAAGAATCTAATGGGAAAAAAAACTTTTGAAAGTGGGGGTGATCTGTATGAAGTGTTACTGGTCTACTGAAATACACCCCTGGAGAATGACTTTTCTGCAGCTCAGCTGTTAATGGGAAAAAGGATCAGATCTAATTTACCTATTACTGATAGTTTGTTCCAATCTCAGAACAAATGCTGCCATTCAGAAGATGAAAGAAAATCAGAAATGGAAGCAAAATATTATTTTGACAGAAGGGATTGTGATCACCCATCCTTTAATCCCGGTGATAAAGTGCGCCTGAAGAATCACACCTCTAATACTTGGTGCCAAAGAGGTACCATTAAAAAACAGCTGCATCCACAATCCACAAGGGGACACATTTTGACATATTTAATGGGATCTACGAGTTCCAACACTGTAGAAGTTGAGGTAGATTCCAGCATATCTCCTCAGACTGATTGGATATCATCAACACACGATGAAGAAACTTTCAGGGAACAAGAAAACTCAGACTTGAATGAAGGACTGGCACCGAGAAGATTTAATGGAGTGATCAAATGTCCAGAAAGACTCATAGAGACTTTTAGGATATGTGAGGGCAGTGGATGGTAAAGACTCGCTTGAGAGTGATATGCAAGTAACCTCAGATGCTGGGTTTATGGACTGGTATTATGCATGTGTTTTTAGATAGCTGTTATATGTTATTAGATGTTAGTGTATGTATCATTAGATAAATATAAAAGCTAAGGGTTAACTTCCAGAGGAGTAGCCATGTTAGTCTGTGTACAGCAAAAACAATAAGAGTTCTGTGGCACTTTAAAGACTAACCAATTTCTTCGACAATAAGCTTTCATGATTGCAACCCACTTCATCAGATGCATGAAGTTGAAACTACAGCTGAAAACTATTTATACACATGCCAGGATGAAGGAGGGGGCAAGTAAAAGTACCACAGGACTCTGTTTTTCATTCAATAGTGTGGTCTTTAATGAACCCTCGAGATCATTACACTGGTCAAATTTGATGTTTCCAGTTTCAGGTGATTCTAAAAACACTTCTAATTACAATGTGGGAACTATAGTACTTTTTTCTTGTTCCCATGACCATATAACACAAAATAACTGAATAGATTTCCCTGAAATTTCTCCAAATAATTAATTTTATAGTTGAGACTAAACATGGCAAATTTCACTCCAGGAGGAATTTGAGCTCCCTCCTCGTGGCTACTAAAGGAGTCCAGTGACTCCTTTTCTGACTTTTATCCCAGTGTCTCCTCTTCCCACCAATAAATCAGCATTCTGGGTGCTGCCTTTTAAACTCCATTAACTATGCCTAAGTCACATGAAGAAAAAGAATGGCAATCAGAACCACTAAATCCAGAGCAACTAGTCGGTCAAATACCATAGTATTACCACATTACTTGTCTCTTTCTGTTTAATGGAAATTTTAGTCTAGTCCACAAGAACTCATACCTCCTCATACTTGTGGGACAAATCATCATAATTATATAATAATCATTACATAATTAATGAACTACAATAGGCTATCATACGCCATATCCACAAGGGGGAGAATGAAGAATGCAATCAGAAGTTTATCTCTGAATTTTTTTACTTTGTTCCTAAATTTTAATTATCATGTTCCACAGATGACTGTGATTATTTATTATTGATAATTAGTGCTATGATTTATATAGGCCACAAAGAGACAGAAGATGCACAGTAAGAACCAACTTTCAAAACTGAACATTTATATTCCAGGAATATAAAAAAGTACAGTGGAGAAAAGGGCAGCAGCACAGTTTTCTAGGTACTTTCATGAACTGTGCTAGAAAATGATCATATGCAATATTGCATGATCATGTTAAATGTTAAAGAACAATTAGTGTGGGGTAAGTTAGGGAATAGATTGAAATTAATCCAGATAAGCAAAAAATGTTGCAGTGAGATTTTTATTAATTTTCACAAAATCATCATACCACATCTTGAAAGTGTGAGCATTTTTTGAGGAGTGAGCACTGGTATGCAAAATAGAAAAATGAGAAAGCAATCTTTAAGAGATCCCGAGAGACTTTCCAATTCATTTATTTACGAGATTCCTTATTATCTATTCCTTGTTGTTAACTATTTTCTTTAATAAATTAGGTTCTTAGGTTTTGTTTTTTATAGTTCATAACTTTGTCATGAACATTTTCTCAGGGTTGAAGTTTTGCCATATAAGAGCTCATCCTGTTCAAGGAACATGGTTTTTCAAATCTTTAAAAAAAATATTCTTTTGATCACTTAACTATTTTATGAGAAAATGTATCATGTTATAGCAAAAGCTGAATATTGTGTCATTTACCAAAAAACTCTGACATCTATAAGGCTGCTTTTCTGTGATAGCCAAATTATTAATAGTTGAACATTGGCTACTGTGTTCAGGAACATCATTTAGAATGTGTTTTAATTCTGAACTCAGTAATACAATAGCCTAATTTAATTAACAATTTTAGGAAATATCATAGGAAACAGCTACCATAAAGTTCAGATCAGTCACAGGCTATCAAATAAATTGCATGCATTTTATACTTGTGCCCTATGTATTGTAAGAGTTATGCGCAGATTTGTGATGATCAGATTTCCTAGTGTTTATAAAATGCTGGTTTCTTTAATTTACAGATATTCTGTAGTTGTTCCCATATTCCTGTTATTCTATTTTTTATGCTTATATGTATTGTTTACATTGGAAAAATAGGAATACAAAATTAAAAATAGCTATATAGACCACAACAGCTGGCATAAATAAGCATAGCTGTGTTGTCTTTATTTCTCTAAAAATGTGCAGACCAAAATAACTGAAGAACATATACCAAATGGCCAAATCCCTTTCGCCTCCAAAAAAAAAAAAAGAGAAGAGACAAAAAGAAATAAAATAGATGGGGAGAGAAAAAACTATAGTAACAGAAAGAGACATAACAAACAAAGAGTCCTGTGGCATAAATTTATAAATATTTGTTTAGTCTTTAAAAGTGTCACCGGGCTCCTTGTTTGTTTTGCTGAAATAGGCTAACACAGCTACCCTGCTAGAAGAGACATAGTAGATGAGACAAAAGAGGAGAGGTGAAACAACAAAGGCTGCCCCAACCCGTCTTTTCTATTGTCTGTTTGAAAAGCCCACAAAACCTCTAGAACTAAACAGTCCCATGAACACCCACCCTCCCTTTATATATTAGTCACTTCTCTGTAAAATATATTCCTCTTTTCACAACTTCTGTCTGCTTCTTCTGTTTTCTTGTTGTGCTTTAATCAAGTTGCTCTACACTAACAGGAGAGACCTCTGTTGTTGGTGAAGTTAATCCACCTCCAGAGGTGATAGCTGTGTTGACAGGAGAAGCTCTTCTGTTGACATAGCACAATCTACACCCCTAAGCAATGTAGTTATACCAACCTATACCCCAGTATAGCTAGTGTTATCTCAGTGCCTCCCATCAACATAACTACCGCATCTTGGGGAGGTTGATCAATTACGCCAACACTAAAGTTCTCTCCAGTAGGCAGAGAGCAACCTAATTAAAGTGCTACAACAGCACGGCTGCATCAGCAGCACAGCTTTTAAATGTAGATCTGCCTTCAGTTACCCCTGCAGAATCCTACTGAAGTCATTGAAGAAACTGCATAGCTGGCATAGCCAATGCGCAATTAGATTACAGCGTTTACAAAGGAAATTCACACCACACTCAAAACTAAAACAAAATCTGTAATGTAAAAGTAGTCTTTCACTGAAGTTATGAATCAACAAAAATCTGGAAGCTGCAAATTTGCATGAAGTAGAAAAAATTGGTTGCAAAATATACATATCTTCCAACTTTGGTTGGCATTGCATTCAGATCAAGGACAATAATTTATGAATCTTAACTATGAATTTCTGGGTTTCTTTTGTGGGCTTTAGTCAAATACTGAGTGATTTAATTAGCTATAATCATACTGAATGACTTAAAGTGGATACCCATGATGCATGACATGTCTTTTCAAATAGGTATACAATCATTGTGGAAATGAATGTAATAGTAGAATCCACTAGCCCCAGGCAATTACAATTACAAGAAGTGCTTGTTTAGTTAAAGGTCACAATCTCATGTCTTGGATTTGCCTGTAATACTCCTGGCATTGCGCTAGTTCCAACAATTAAGGGATAATTTTAACCGCCATGATCTAACAATTTCACCTGAGAACTAAACTTAAAAACACAATGTATAATTTCCTTGTACTTTTAAACATCTTAGCATACACGCACGCGCACGCGTGCGCACACACACATAAATTAAAGATTAAGCATTTATATCTGATCTTATTTTCATAATCAAACATTTTATGCCTTTACCTTTGAATAACTTTTCTGAGTAATGTTACGTTGCGCCAATGTTATGAAACCTAACGATAAGGTCATGACAATTTGTTAGTTCCATATGAATTGCTAAGATTTTTCAGATGACCCTTTAAAAATTGCATTCATCTTTAAATTCTTCCTCATTTGTTGATTAACTCCTGCAATTTTTTCTAGAAGCTACTAGCATGGTACCTTTGCCTCCAGAGGAAAGGCTTGGGAAATGGTTTTCAGTACAGTTCAAATCAAATGAATCAAGTGGTATTGCCCGTCCTCCTGCCACCCACTGTGTATCAGTGATCAGGTTCCTGGAGCCAGAATTCTTTGCCAGAAACCAGTCTTCTAGCCTGCACTGTAACACATTACAGCTGCGCTGATGTAACCTAATTAGTCACTTTTACATTTACTGCCAGCAAGTTGTCAAACAGCATTTGATACTTAAAAAAAAAAGTGTAGAATTGTTAGGGCATCATAAAACAGTCAGATGATCACACAGATAATGGTTTTCAGTAACCATAGGAACTCCTTGATGAACATGGAAACTAAATTAGTTCTCCTAAAACACACAGCAGGTGGCAATGCTGTACACAGAATTTGTCAATTTTCTTGGTTGTGTAGTGAAATAATTACTTCCTATACACTGATAATCCATTTTGTACTCAAAATATCTACCTGTATTCAAGAATGGCACGAGTCCATCAGTAATTAGTATGTCTAATGTTTGATATACTCTGGGGACAGATCAGTGTTAATAAATTGCTTGTAACTTTCCATCAACTTACACAATAACTGTCTGATAAATTAATGAGTTTGGAGCTGGTCACTAACCAACTGTCATTTCAATTCCTTCTTTGACTGTTGATATGATCAAATTGCAGAAGCATCTCAAACAGAGAGAAAAAAATACCACCCTGTTTTACAGATGAGGAGAAAGCCATTTTAGAATATTTCAATTAAACTGTAACAAAAGATAAAATTATTATAGTATAACTTCTATGACATCTTGTTTTATTTCTGATTTTTAAATAGACTGTCCAAGTGAAGTGTATAGGCATTAGGTAAAACTGGTGAAGGGTTAAAATGCTGATATATGAGTACACTGAAAATGATAAGCACCTTGAATGTTGACTGTGTATCTAAGAAAGGTATAATACATAGTGAGTGCTACATTTAACCACAACGGTGTCTCAGATGGCAGTTTCAACATTTGAAAATAGTACTCTGTATCTTTCTTTACTAATCTTCTGGACAAATAAACATAGAAGAAAGAGGATGCAGATAAATAAACTAAATCAGTGTTTCTCTATACATGGGTTGCCAGAATGTTTCAAAGGGTTGCGGGACAGCTCCTAAGGCTCATGTCCCAGTGGGCTGGCTAGACTTACCTCCTGGGTTCCCTCTGGGGTTCCAGCACCACTCAGATTTATCCAAGGTGTCATGTTGGTAGGTGTCCAGATAAGCCAAATGGGAATGAATGGGTCTGTAACGCCATGAGCCTGGTCAACATTCTAATCATATAAATTTGGTCCAGTCATGGAGGTGAGGCCAAACCTAAGCAGCACTGCAACCCTGGAGGTTGCAACACCTGGCATGGAGAGCCAAGCCCAGCCAATCCCACAGCACAGGAGCTGTCAAACAGCCATTACAAGGTGAGTGCTGGGAAAGACCCTTCCTCCCCAGGAAGGGAGGGGAGGTATGCGACTAAAATCATCCCAGGGTCTTCATCCTCAGACTATGTAGTGGGTCGTGACAGGCCATAAACATTTAAAACTGGGTCCTGAGCCCCAGAAGGTTGAGAACCAATAGATAGAGGATTTACAGAGGGAACAAAATATCTATACTGCCAGTCTCATTCACTGGAACAGCCAGACAAGTGGTTCATCTAGTCTAACATCCTCTTAGACACTGGTCAATACCAGCTGCTTCAAATGAAGAAACCCTGCAGTAGGAAGTTATGGGGTAACATTGTCCCAGAAAAGGTTTCCTTCTGGCCTGCAATAATTACAAGTTGGTTTATGCCTCCGAACTTGAGGGTTACTATTCCTTCCAAAGTTCATTTAAAAACATTTACTGTTATAACTGGGTGTCTTTGTTACCCACATAAATGTCGAATCCTTTTCTATATCCAGCTGTATTTCTGATTTCAACAATCATGGAGTCATAGAAGATTAGATTTGGAAGGGACAACAAGAGGGCATCTAGTCCAGCACCCTGTGCTAAGCAGGACCCCATGTACTAATCATCTCAGTCATGGCTTTGTCAAGCTGGGCCTTAAAAACCTCTACGGATGGAAAGTCCGCTATTTTCCTAAGTAATCCATTGAACTGCTTCACCATCTTCCTAGTGAAAAAGATATTTTCCTAATAATCAACCTAGAACTCCCCCCTAGCAACTTGAGATCATTGCTCCTTGTTCTGTTACCTGTCAATGAGAACAGCCTAATTCCATTCTCACTGGAACTCTTCAGGTAAGGGAAGGTAGCTATTAAATCCTGCCACCCCCCTACACTCTTCTTTTCTGCAGACTAACCAGCCTAGTTCCCTCAGCCGCTCCTCATAAATCATGTGTTCCAGTCCCCTAATTTTTGTTGCCCCCCCACTGAACTCTTTCGGATTTGTCCACATCCTTCCTGGGAGGGGGTGCAAAATTGTGCACAGTACTCCGAATGAGGCCTCACCAATGTTGAATAAAGGGAAACAATCTTGTCCCTTGATCTTTTTGCAATGCTCCTACCAATGCAACCCGATATGTCATAAGCCTTCTTGGCAATAAAGGCACACTGTTGACTCATATCCAGCTTCTTGTCCTCTGCCACCTCTGGTCCTTTTCTGCAGAACTGTTGCCTAACCAGTTGGTCCTGATTCTAGCACTACATGAGATTGTTTTGTTATAACTGCAGGACTCTAAACTTGTTTTTGCTGAACACGATCAGATTCTTTTTGGCTCAATCTTTCAATTTATCTAGGTCACGCTGTATCCTTCCCCCCCCCCCCCAGCATATCTACCACTCCCCCCAACTTAGTGTCATCCACAATGTTTTATGACAATGAGTTTCACAAGCAAGTTGTGCTTTGTGTAGGGAAAAAAAAATAACAAAAACAAAACAAACAAACAAAAACAAAACAAACAAACAAAAACCAAACAAAAACATTTACCAACTCTGAATTTTCTACCTTTGAATTTCTTTGACTACTCCTTATTCTTCTATTATGAGAAGAAGTGAATAAAAGTTCATGGTCTACTTTCTCTGTGTTATTATTCTGTATACTTTTATTATACCCCTGTTATTTGTCTCCTCTCCAAGGTAAATAATCCCAACACTTTCAATGTCCCTTAATATGAGAATGTTTTCATGTCCCTAATCATTCTCATTGTCTTGTGAACCTTACGAGACAAGGAAACCATAATTAAATTCAGTATTGTATATGAGGCTGAACCACTGATTTATATATGGGTTTTTTCTGCGTTACATCCATCCAATTCCCTAGAACGCGCCCATTATATTTGCTTTTTTGACTACTGCTGCCCTTTAGATAAAAGTTTGTAACGTTCACAATGGTGCTCAGGTTTTCATTCTGAAATGATCATTTAGATCCCAGTAAGTAAGAAGTTCAGATTATTCTCTCAGGTATTACTTTGTGTTTGTCAGCACTGGATTTCATCTAAAATCATGTTGCCATTCACTTAAGTGGTTAAGACCCTCTGAAATTCCTCACATTCTTATTTAAGTTTGACTAACCTAATCTGCAATTTTGCTATCACAACCTTCACCTCCTCTTTCCATATGAGTAATGAATAAATTAAACCATATCAATTTTTCTATGGAACCTTGTGGTATGCTAATGTTAAAGTTTTACCATGGTGAAAATAGCTAATTTGTTCCTATTCTTTATTTACATATTTCCTTGTGGAAAAAAATCACCTTCTTATGAAACACATTAAAAATTTAAATCAAACACATACACATGCAAGTCCAAAATAAACAGTGCTTCTTTTTTGCTCTGTACCAAACAGCACATTTCTAAATATATTCAATACTTTTACTTATCCCCACACTTTTTATTGTTCTTTTGAGTCTATCATGGTAGTTTTAACTCAAGGAAAGAGTTTTATTAGTAACCAAAGTAAAGAAGATTTTGGCTGACTATTCTTTGTGCAATAAAACCAAATGTTATATACTTTCCCACAAAAATAGCATACATATTCAGCTCATTTTCCCTAACATCCAACTGTTGACTCATATGCACACACATTATAATGAATAATATTCTACTGCTTCCTTGTCTGCTTTCTTGTTGATAAAAATAAAATGAGATACAGTAATAAAGATTAAAGTTCTTCTAGAAATCACTGATAATGGCATTTGAATGCTCTATTATTCCACAAATCAAATTGTTATTACATATAATATAATCCCTTTCAAGGCAAGAATCTATAATTTCTAGTTTTTATAAAAAGTAAGATCACACATGATGTATCATGATGTATCAAACAATTATTGCATCTTAGAATCGCTTATATTATGTAGACACCGAAAACAAATCTTTTTTTGGTGTCAATTCACATTTTCTCGGTAAATGTAGGAGGTACATATTGTGGCGCAATATAAGCCAGAGTAAACTTGTGAATAATACCAAAACAATTGGTCCATTAGAAAGTAGTATGACAACTAAGCTGTTTCGGTCAGATTTTTAAACCATAGCTATCACTATAGTATCTGAACATCTGAGCTCAGTTGGGACTGTAGATAACTAGAGCTGAATGAATTGTTCAAAACATAATTCATTATTCAGTTCAGTATGTCTATATTTCAAAAATTTCCATGTTCGTATTCAAATATTTGAACTTTAATGACCTTAACAATCATTAAAAAGTGCATTTTTAGCTTGAATCTTCACCAAAAGCAAATTTAAAATTATGTAAGTAATCCGGTTTATGGAATAATGAGAGTTTTTAATTTGATATACTCATAATTTGTGATTAATCTGAAGAAAAGCAATTACAGAGGAACAAATTTGTGAATAACAATTACATATGAAAAAAAGACAAATTTGTTATGTGATAGTTATTGTTCTCCTCTTATCCAGATTAGCCATTCTGACATTAGATTGCCTTCTTCCACTCTGCTAGAGGAGGCAGGAGAAGTCCTGCCAATGAAGAGTTTTGGCTTGCTCCTTTTTTGAGCAAAAACCCAGTTAGGTTGCTCCCAAAGATGACACATCCTGTGAGAATGCTACTTACCCTATTAACACTTTGATGGTTTACCTCATCCCCACACAAGCATAAGAGACAGATATGGTAAATGTAAATGCAAAGTAAGTAACCAGCAGAATGATGAATCTGGATGTCCAAAAAAAAAGAAAGCTAAGGTAACACATTCCCCTTTCCTATTCAATATCACTATATCAATATTGGGATATATATAACACTGTAAGCACCTGGGATGGCTCTCGTAATCAAGTACACAGATTGCATTCATACTACTATAGCTTCAGCGCATGTCATACCTTTCTGTCAAAGTTGGCACCTGCAGAGGCTTGTATATACAATTTGTAGGAGCAGCAATATTCAATGAATCATCTGGCCATTTTGTAAATTTCTTTGTGTGACAGGGTGACCATCTCTCTCTCTCTCTCTTTCTCTCTCTCTCTCTCTCATTGGTGAGCTCCATCTCTGTTCATTTTGTACACTATCTGGAGTTGTAGGAAATAAATGTATGCATCTAACCTTTAAATGCTTAACAGAAGCCCCCTGAATGTCTAGGTTTCTCTGTAAATATTTTAAATTGTCAGCTCTTTTCTTAGGACAGAAGACTGATTTCTAATCACCAGTCATACCTGTATTAAACTTTAAAAGGTTAAAGAGATGAGTTGAGTAGATTTAACCTGATGAGATGTACTTCAGTCATTATGCCCATATCAGAAAGCAAGAGAGCACTGTACTATCATTCTATCATCAACAGGTTTGAGCTGGGTATAATAGTAGATATCTTAAATGCAATTTGCTTGATTACCTTCACATTTTCTGCAATACACTACACACAGATTAGTAGTGATGGTGAAATCCTTGTGTTTCAACAAATATCTCTAAAACAGCTATCCCAAATGAAGCAGCTGAAAGAATCATGACATCTTCGTCATGTTTCTGTACAGGTTCAACCTCTGTTCATGTGACACAACTGTATCCTATAAAAGTCTATAGGTGACTATATAAAACTCAATGGATAATAATTGCCATGGCAACAAAAAAGTTGAGATCTTTATATCAGCATCAAAATTGCTATTTGCTTATTTTAAATCTGGGGGGAAATATTTAAAATATCTTAACTAAGGGTTATTTGCACTGACTTCACAGTTAATATAATAAATTCATGCTATCCATTCATAAACAAATAAGATAAGTATAATAAATTAATGCTATTAATCCACTCTTATAAACAGGTACTTTTAAAATTAGTTCAAAGGTACCTTCCAGCATATTTTCCAGCTTATTAAAATACACATGTTGTATGAACATATTAGGCTAAGTACTCAAATGGCTGCATTACCTGTCAGCAAATTAGGTCTTCAGTCAGTTTATTCTCGGACTATTGTAAAATTATTTAGGCATGGAATGGCAAATTAAAGTAGGTGAAGATGTGTCATGAAAATGTAGGAGCTTGTTTGCCCCAAAGTTGCCTTGCTGGGAATAGATGTGACTCCAGTTTGGGAGATGAGAACACAGAATTTCAAATCAGTTGATATGCACGTCGGAGGGGTTTGTCATCAGTACAAGCATGCAAACCAACCCTTCAAAGACTTTTTAAGAGCAATGCCCCTTTCTGTCGATGTGATTCTAGATCAGTGAGATCCAGAACTATGCTCAGTTAAAAAAATAGATTGGCCACAACTTAATAAAACACAATAACAATGTCTTTCTTCATACTGTATAGTTTCAAACACTCCTTTATAATCTGTCCTACGAGGAAGTACCTTTGCAAGTTCACAGAACAAATTAACACAAAGATCTCTATTAGTCAGTCTATTTTCTTGATCCTGAAGGACCTAATTTAGAGGGGAAAAAAGCAACCCTTAAAACTAAAAGAATATTCTGGGTCTTTCATAGGCAGATTTGAGTTGAACACAAAAGAATCCCAGTTGTAAAGGAACTCCACCTATTTGCATATGTATCTTTGTATATAGAAAAAGCTCATACACTTTCATTATAATTGTTTTTTTGAGATCAGCAATTTAACAAGATGATTAAATAGATAATCAGACATTTATTTGTTGTTCTTTAATTGTTCTGCTGTAATAGCACTGCTTGAATATAGTCAACCCTACTTTATACATTCTAGAAACTAGACTGAATCCCGAGAGAAAACTTACTCAACCTGAGAACATGATGAAAGTCTGTCTCTGATGACAACTTTATTTTATTCTTAAAGAATAAAACTGTAATTTAAATGTTGTACTTTGGGTATGTAAATTATATTCACCTTATAAAATCATCTAAAATAATCTGCATTATGATTATGAATAAGGAACTGAAGCAAATAAAATAATAATGGCCCCATCAATTTCCAACCAGCACTCACATTGAAATTTTGGAGATGGAAAAAAGTCTTATTTCTGTGGATACTTGTTATTTTCCTTTAAACCCCTGGATTCTAGCCTAAACAGAAGCTGAAAGTACTTAAAATTACAGGAAGAAGCATGCTTTCCAATGATTTCCCTAGCAATTTTGCTGATGCAGGAGGTTTAGAAGACCACCAGGTAAGCACTCAGGCCAAGATTTTTAAAGATATTTAGTCTTGTGGCACTCAGCATTGCAATGCCTAGCCAATTTAGAAGTGAAACATTTTCAAAAGAGATTTAGGCATGTACGGGACAAAATCTAATTGACAGCCAATGGGATTGAGGCTCTTAAGAATCTAAATCAGTTTTGAAAATGAAGCAAGCATCATGACACTGAGCGCCACAACGAGTTTTCTGTGCATGTAAATCTGAAAACTACATACATTGCCTTGGAGACAGCAGTTACTGTAAATACAGTATGCTTATTGTAAAGGGATTTCTTGAATATCCAGTTGAATTCTGCATATGGAGAGTGAAAACTAGGTGAGATAATTTTCTGACTATTATTGCCTGCTGGAAACCTACAGAAATACTTCCAAGAAACTAGATATGCATTAACTGAATGATTCCCACAAATGTAGATTAACCTTATTCATATCTCCCAGCTACCAAAGGGTGTCAAGGGGTCTTAGCCCTCCTAGGTGTACCTCTGAATAAGATTTTCCAAGACTAAGTGCAAAGTTCATCTGTAGAGATAGTAGACTTCGCTCTCCACTTCTGATCTGCCCCTCCCCCCCAAAGTACAGAATAAAAGAAATGAGATGTAAACCTGAAGACTAGCCCCCTCCTCAAACCATGCAAATGAAAGACCTAGTCCTACATTCATAGAACTTATCTTTATGCTTGTGGAGTAACTGACATCAGGAATGAGGCGGAGATGTATGAAAATGGAGTGGGTAGGGGAGGGAAACAAAGTAACTAAAATGTAAGTTATTATTATACAATTTATAATTTATTTATTTTTAGGAATTTCTTTAAAATTGTGTGGCTTCGACTCTTAAACATGAGAATATATTTTTCTTAGTTACAGAGTTTCAGATGAATACCAATAGAATAAAAACAGCCCTTGTTTGTAAACCATAAGACTTAATAGGATGTACGTTCATATGTCAATAAATGCACACCTTGGATATGGTGAGAAGCAAACTGTAACAGAGTGGCTCGCACAGTATCTATGTGAATTCTTGCATTTGCTGTGAGTTTTAATTAGCTAATGATTTTGAAGTGTTGTGAAAGTTGAAGTGCTCTATAAGAGTGCTAGTTATAATTACAATTATTACATTAATTATACTTTTATAAATCAGTGTAAAGTGATTTAAAAATTAATTTAAAAAGTAGGCCTTGAAATAAAAGTATATTCTAATTTTGACTCAGCAACCAGATGTGTAGACTCACACTGAAGGCAAACTAATAGCAACAACTCTGTTTTAACCAAGAAGTGTCCTATGAGTTTCCCATTGTATTTGGTTTAGTTAATCTACTGAGCCAATAATGGATGATGTCTTCTTTTCTGTTCTGTATAGCAAAATGCTCACCACCAGCACTTAACTTGTATATGATAATTATGTCTAAGTAAAATGACAGGACACATACTCAGACCCACCTGAAAAATTTAACTCAAACTAACCTAGTGAAGAATAAGAAAACTGTTCAGCACAGGGCATTGAAAGTGGTATTATGTCTCTGTCCTATGCCAAGAAGCAGATGCCTGATTTATAGCTCTAAGCTTCCTGAAAAGCATGAATATTAATATAGCATTGTACTACAGCCACCATATTAATTACAATTGATTACTTACTTAATTACTGATGTGTTTATAGTTCCTAAAATAATGGCACTCTCCTACATGCTGCCATTTTTAATCTTAGCAAAATATCATTGCAATTGAATTCCTAACATTGGAAGCATCTTGGGTCACATGACAAATAGGTCTTAAATGAATAAAATTACTAATGTCTTTCGAGAATCAGACCATTTGCAGCTACTGCATCTTGTGGGTTACTGTCATAATTAGATTAGGGAAAAGCAGCCTAGCCAAGAAGACTATGTGTATATGAACATTGGTTATCATGCTGATGTCATGATTTAGTACCCAACCAGGTTTGGGACTGCACTTATTACCAGAGTCCAAACTGAAGAAAATGCTCTCTGGTATATGGTGACAGCACTGACAAATGGGATTCACATGGTTATGCCAACTACTGCTAGAGTCTTTCTGCTCCTAAAGAGCTAGTTCCACCCCCAAGAGCTTCTGGTTTGTTGTTAGGGGAGGGAGTCTGTTAAGGACTGAAATCTGTATCTCACTCTGGTTTTGGCCATAGAAGACTAGGCTGGACCTCATTTCCCTACACTGTTCTTCTTGCCAGTTTCCTTGCCTGCTTCTGAGGGGAAGATTTTCTGCTTCTGGGGCTGTTTCTATTTCAATAGTTCCTGTTCTGCCTTCTCTCAGCTTTGCCATGAGGTGGGGATGGAAGTGGAGTTTGTAGATCCTGGGGCCTGTGATATCTGAATTGTGTCAGTGTAACAAGGAGCTGTGGCATTGATCAGAACCTGGGCCTGAGCAAGGGCCAGCCCGCCCCCTCACCTCTCCCCCGGTCAGACCCAGACATTACATGGCCAAAGCCCAGGAGACAGAGGGGCGGAGCCAGAACAGGAAGGGGAGGTATAAAAAGTCAGCCAGGCCATTCAGTTGGGGGCTGGCCGCCACAGGGGAAGGAAGCTCCCACTCAGAGGTTGTTGGCCAGGTGAGACCGGAACCCCAATGCGCAGCTGCCACCAGCTGCACCTGCTGGAAGCCCCGAAGGCCCCCCTAGCTTGCCTGGCTCTAAGAATCGGGAGGGGATTCGAGGCACCGTGGACTGGGGCGGACACCCTCAAGACGCATATAGCCTGGAGAACCTGACCCTCTGAAGGGATCCCGAGGAGCCAAATGGGGTTGACAACCCTGAGGGACCGCTGAACCCCTGGGACCTGGAGGAGCTTCCCTATACAGAGGAGGAGGATCAGCCGGTGGCAGAAGACCCCTGTGACCTCGAGGAGCTACCTTTGGCTGATGGGCCAGAAGCCTTCCCTGCCCTGCCGCCCCCAGATCATGAGGCACTTGGCGGGATCCCCTGGGCAGTTTACCCTCCAGACCCAGAGGAATCCCCCTCTGACAGGTATTTGGGCACCGGTAAGGGGGGGGGTGGGGAGAGGAAGTAGCCCAGGGGCAGTGGGAGCATATTGCCTGAATTGTATCCCGTCCCAGCAGGAGCTCTGCAGACCCCAGTGGCAGGCAGCTCTGCCACTGGGTAGGGCCCTGGGCTGGGACGCAGTGGAGTCGGTTGGGCATGCATCCCCCTTTCCTTCCCTCCCCTGTCTGGTGACCCAACCACCCGAGTGCTTAAACCCCACAGACTCTGCCGAGGGGTTTGAGGGTTGTGCTTGCCCTGCCCTGCCCTGCCTGGGGGCTGGGAGCAACTGACTTTGGACCTCTCCCTCACCCTGCCTGGGGGCTGGAAGACCGCTGACTTTGGACCTCTGCCTCGCCCTGCCTGAGGGCTGGAAGGTGGCTAACTCTGGGGAGTTGCCTTGCCCTGCCGGAGGGCTAGAGGGTACCCGACCTTGGATATTTGCCTCACCCTGCCTGAGTGCTGGAGGATTGCTGACTGGTTGCCACAAGAGCAAATGAGATTCCCCACACCAGAGATAATTGGACAATGGTCTCGCTTGGGCTGAGCTCGAGGAAGAGTTGGGTCGTCCGGACAAGCGGCCAACCCTCTTACAGTCAAACAGTTTGAAATTGAGCAGGTTCATCTTACTGTATTATTAACAATAGATTCAAAATGAATTCTAAACTTTTTTCCCATGTGTGTTTGTACTTTGCAGCCTCTCATTTTGAACTAATATTACACACAAGCCCTCACCGTCAGAGTCTATATTAGAATCCATTGCAGTATCAGCCAGAAAAGAAACACCATTCCTTGTATATTTAGATTTTCAAATCAGCTAGTAATTCACATTCTCAGCTACACAAGAAAAAATCATTCTGCACTTTTGGAAAGAGGACAGCTTGAATGCTTGACAGTTACTATCATGGCAATCTGTATTTTTCTTTCCATAAATGAATAAGTAGGGCAATTTTTCTGTACTGTTAATATTTTATTGTTATTGAAGTAGGTTTCTGCCTAATCTAACAGGTTATTGTACATGGCTATTTTAATGCAAAAAGAGGTGAGTTGAACTGCATGAACCCCTTATCAGTTTGACCACAGTTTAGATAGAAGATCCTAAAGACACAGGAGGAGAAGGATGTTGTTTCTGACTATTCCGTCTCTTTCTTCTTAGACTGTGCTTGATGAGTAGTCAAATGTCAGACTACTAAGTTTCATTTGGTGTATCTGTACCATACTGTCCATTCCGCCACCCCCCCTCAAAAAAAAAGGTTTAATTAAGACACAATTCTTAATTATATTAAGAATATAGGAATGGTCGGACTGGATTGGAAAAATAGTCCTCAATCTTCCACATCAGTCCCTTTATGTAGTATCTAACCCTAATGTTTCCATAATGTTCTTAGCAGATCAGCTACTTAATTCCCAAGATGCTATAGCGTTCATGGATGTATACATTTTTTGATAGTATGATGGGGTGTGCCAACCCCACACGGGGTTGGCAGGGGTTAATGAGAGTCTGTGAGCTCAATCAGCCTCACCCCACTACACCTGCAGTTGGTGTCAAGCCTGGTGAGAGACATTAAAAAGGCTGAACCTGGCAAATGTGGGCTTGGCCAAGAAAGACAGCAGATGTCTGGCTCTTATCCGGTGAAAGACTGACTGGAGTCAGGGAGCTGAGACTGAAAGAAGGTAGGCCTGCATCAGGGAACCCAAAGTAGTTGGAATGGAGCAACAGAAAGCAAACAAACAGGACTCGGCTTGCTGGTGAACTGGTCTGCAGGGAACTAGAGCACTCCAGATGAATCAGGGACAGCCCTTCAAGTGGAGAAGAGAAAAGGATCCACAAGCAGAACCAGCTGGGTAACAGAAAGTGCTAAGACACTCTGTAGTGAGACGGTGGAAGAAGATGAGGAGGAATGGAGTTCATACATTGGGAGCCCAGGAAGAAGCTGGGGCAAAAGCCCAAGGCAGGGCAAGGTAGGAAGTGGTCCAGAGAGGTAACAAGTAGTCTGTGTAGTCAGGCCTTGACTGCTGACTCAAAGGTCCCTGGAGGAAGAGGACAGAAGGCTTTCTAGCCCGTCAATGCAGGTGGAGTAGAAACCCCCTAACAAGGGGAAAGAGCTACTGACTACCTTCTTACCCTGATACTAGGGATATGGACTAGTGAGCCTGGACTTGGTCTGAAGGTCCAACATGAATCTGAAGGATTATTAGTTGTTTGACTACTGGCTTACCCCAGAAGAAGTGGGCCTTTGTGTTACCCAGGTGGTAGACAGAATGCAAGAATAAGCAAACCACTGCAGGGCTGGCCCAGCTGTCAGCAGGGGCATTAAAGGAGAAGAGCCTGCTTTGCAACTCCAGCTACCAGAGGACAAGCTGCTTGTTGACTCACATTCACGAGTGAGTTTTTGCTTCTCCCCCTATCTCTGTTAATTTACCCAATCCACCTACTCGATGGTACATGTCAATACATTTCCTGTGCTTCAGTCAGTTTCATTTTAATTGCCTTAAACAGTTCACCAAATATTTTGAGTAAAATATAAGGAGAGAATTCTTTCATGTTGAAATTGTTGATACACAAAACATCCATCAGTTTCTCATCTTTAATCATATCTTATCTCAAAGGTTTACCGTGTGCTACACAGGGAACCCATATAGAGGTTAATTTGACCCGATAGCTATGTGTTTTCTTCTGACTCTGCTCATTAGAAATGGCCTTAACTTACAGTTGCAAATATGATATAATGGGTTCAAGAGACAACATCTTTTCTTGAGCCTACTGTATGTGCTGGAGAAGAAATTTCTATAAGATTATGGAAGAAATAATAGATATTGTTTCCTCAGTTTGCTGGTTTGGAAGAGAGGTCTCAAACATTAGAATGGAAAAGGGAAACAGAGCCAGGATTTATCAACTGGGACATCTTTCAGTGACCACAAAACCAATATAGAGTCTATGGGAAAGCTGGCATAAGAGTAGCAATGATCAGTAATGACTAAGATCAATAGAGAGAGAAATAATAGCAGTGCTACATAAGAACAAAGAAAGGATGGGAAATGAGGTGGAGAGGTATTAGATTATACATATCAATAAGTAGTAAATGTATCTCAAGTCATATGTGTGTCATTGAGTGAGAGAAAAATTAAAAGAGAAAAAGTAACAATCTTTCTATTAGTGAGTGTGGGCTTAATAGATAAATATATTACAGTACTTCCTTCAGTGCTATATAGGCACATATCTAAGTTCTGATCATTTCTACCCTACCCTTTCTGATGCCGTGGAGGTGGGTGGTTCCTATTACTGAAGAAAACACAACCATACTTCTTGAGTCTGGAAAACGAGACCCCAAATCTTGCCAGAACAGGTTATACCACAAGATGAATAGCACATTTTGCTTCCTGCCCGGCTGGAATTACCACAACAGTAGTATTTCAACATTTCCTACACTATTTCAGCATTTTTCTTTTCAGTCTCAATTTGATTACATATTTAAATATTATTCATTGGTTGTTGAAGCATCTTTATTAAGTGTGTTGGCATGCTAAGGCACTTGTTGAAATTAATCATTTGGAATTATGAGGGTGAAGTAATAACAGTTTTAGCTTTGCTGCTTTTTCCTTGCGAAAAAGGAAAATTGTCATTTTGGGAATCCTATAGCCTCCATTACCATTTTTGTTTACTGTTGCTTACAGGAACAGCAGTTTGTGTTATGAATCACATTTTCCATTTGCTGAATGGCTATAACATGTCAGTTCATAACTTCTAGATATGACCGTCTATCACACTGAATGCTCAATATGTATATAAAGCAGCTTCAAAATGCAGTCCTCATCCTAGGAAGGCTTTCTAGAAAATAAAGTTGCATTTTTGAAATTTATTTCTAGCTCTCTGAAGCAAAGAAGCTCTAAACAGATCTCCTACAGTTTTTCCTATTAACTTAGATTGGAGCTATTGCTACCAGCTGTGAACTAATAGGACTGGGACATATATGACAGATGTTGACTAAGTTCAGTAGTGATGCAGGTATTTCAGTGATGCAGAAGCCAGGTTGACAATACACGAATGGTGGCTATTCTTAAGCAAATGTGAGTTCACAAGCCTGATATGAGAATATCCATTTTTTCTGCAATACTATTTATATTGTTAAAAGAAACTGTCATGGTTTCTGGAACAAATGTAAGATCAACAATCCTTTCATCACTGAATACATTTATTTTCAACTCCATGGAATTTCTATTACAAATCTTGTTAGACAGTGCCTGTGGTATAATATCTAGGATTACTATATTTAGCAAAAGATACAATAGTCCAGCATTTGAGTAATTTAAGCTAAATTTAATTTAAATTTACGATTGGCATGTCACTTATGCCCAGAAAGTATGAGGAGCAAGCCCACACTGGAATAATGATAAAAAGATGACACTCTAGGTATTTTTTTCATTTTGAACTTCTTTGTCTCAGTGAAAACCTGAGCCCCATCTAAACATTTATAGTAGTAAAGCTATCATAAAGAGAGGGAAGCTAAAAATTACAACAAAACTAAAAGAAACCAACCAACCAACTAAATGAAACTCCTTAATACACCTACAATAGCCAACAACTTGAAAAGAGATGGCTGAAAACAAGAGTATGTGGAATTGTCCCAAATGCATGGTCTGAATGTTTCCTGCAGACTCCAGTTGCATTTCTTGCTGTGTTTAGAATGGGATCTCCAAAATGTCTTACCTATAAGTGTCTTTCACTATGCTATGTAATGTGAATAAAGTGGGATTCTGAACAAGTATCATATCATTCATGGAATGATATGAGAAATATAAAGATTTCTCTATAGTGCACAACATTTTTAAACAGTTCCTGTAATTTTTAAATTGAAGTCTCACCACAGTATGCTTAACATCCTTGAAATACTCTAGAGTTTCATAAGACAATCTATACAGTGCACATTTTTCAAAAATTGATTAGAAATTAGAGCTGCAGTTTTGCCTACATGGTCATTTGAGCTTACTGTCATGCATAAAAATGCAAATTTGCAAATGTAATGGGCATTTATAATAGAGCTAGTCATGATCTTTTAACAATCTGTATTCACCAAAACAGTTTTTTTTTTTTTTTAAAGGAAGTGCTGGTTGTAATGAAAATTTCCATTAGGAAGGTTTCTTAGATCTAGTGTACAGGAGGATGGATGCACAGATGCATGCACACAGCTAACCCTATCTTAGAATGGACCTACATAGGGGTTATAGGAAGCAAGTTCAAGCTCCTGTTCAGCCTGATGAACACTTACCTATTTAGGGGTCTCCCTATGAAACACTTCTAAAGGTAATCCTGATGTAAAATGGGAAGTTTTTGAAATCACAATATTTTTTGCAGGATTTTCCCCTTCTCAGCTTTAATTAGCAAATCATATAGGCACCTAACAACTTTATGGTGCATATATTGGGTTTTTTTTGGAGAGCTAAGGGATGACATAAAACTGCAAATATAAATTAAGAGGTTGTCTTGAGGCCTTTGAAGAAGAAGCCATCTACAAATCATAAAAGGGACACAAGTGAATGGGAGTGTATCCATGAAGTTACTCATTCCCTGAATAATTTCAAATATATCTCAGATTTCTTGGAATTTTCAAAGGAGCCTAACAGAATTAGATACCCAACTCATTTAAAAAAAAAAAAACAAAAAAAAAAAACAACGATAGCTGTTCTTCTTAATTTCAGTTAATTTACCTGGATGTGGTTTTAACTAGTTGCAGCAGATCCATAATGCAGAGATGAGAAAACTTGATTAATGACAGAAGAGTATGGAGATCAGGTAACTTTTCATTTTACAAGAATACGTTCCAGTTTCAGGAACTTGAGAAGAAGCATTAGTTCCTAGTAAAACAAAACTTGATTTTTCAGTAATGCTTCAACTGAAAGTCTTACCCACCAGCATAATGTGTATCTTAAGATAGTGCTCTCTCTAAAGGCTCTGAACAGGAGCAATAGAAACAAGATTTGGAAAACTGTGGTTTTGTTGCTTTTTAAAGCCTTTTCATTTAATAGAGTGTTCTTGATATAAATTATCCTCATTGCTCAATATTGAACTGCAGCTTGCCTGAAATGGCAAGTGTAAATGCTTTGATAAAGGAAATGAAAAGATATTTAGTTTCACTAGAGCTTCTGTAAGTACAAAAGTAGCCTTTACTGAAATGATATTCTTCAACTACTTGAGTGATATAGATTTCTTACAGAAATTCAGACTAATTTGCTGCAAATGTCTGTTGCAGTTCTGCAAAAATGGTGCCCTAGGAAGTCAATCTTTCATTCTGACTTGAGGGATGGCAAATGTTGTCACAAAAGATGTGCTGAATTATGGCACAAGTCCTTCCTGTGCTGATACCAGCAGCGGCTATGCTCAGACCCTTAGCCAAAACCCATTGAAATCAATGAGAAACGTTCCACTGATTTCAATGGGCTTTGGATCAGGCCATTAAAAAGCAGACCTAAACATAATTAATTCACTGGGAAAAAAGGAAACTCTACCAGCTATTGCTATTGGCCCTATCATCTTTATGAGGTCTGTATGAGGTCTGTATCACCTGACAAGACATTCCCCAGGAAATTCTCAGCCTCTCAGTTGATGATATTTGGTTTCTTTGGAAGCGTACATTCTGTTAATTAAATCCCACATAAATCCTTAAAATTAGGGATGTGCTCTGACCTGAGAGTTCTGAATATTAATATTGGAACTTTTCTCTTGTTCCTTGCATATCTGATACCATTGTTACTCTATTCCTTGTCATGGAGATGAATCTCAGGATGCTAGTGTATCAACAACAGAATCGATATCATTACTGGCCAATGAAAAAGTTGTTGAACTTCCCCCCACAAGAAACCTTACTGGATCTTCCAAAAGCATGGTTATATTTCTGCATGTCATGACATCGTTATTTAATCTGCAGAAGGTTCAACTTTCAATTTATAATGGTATTATTTTGCTAGACAAACTAAGGAGAACAAACACTCTGACACATGGAACCACTCAGAAAGACATGAGCATAGTATCAGATAAAGTGCAACAGAATCAGAAAGAATATCAATTTTGACTCTGACCAACTGTTATTTTGTGTTTATATAGCTAGGGTTTGTAGGTCATATTGTATTACAAGCAGTTTATCAATAATTACATTTTTTTTAAAGTTAAGTACTCAAGTAAAGTCAAGTAATCAAAAGCTAGGAAATGTCATAATTGAAGTTGCCTATACAACTGTACCAAGAATGTGATAAATAAAGATTTTTCAGAGAAATACCCATATCTTGGTCAAATGTGAGTAGTTTTTCATCAGGATGGTAAAAAGCACTTCTCTGGCACCATGGCAATTTGTTTGCTAAATTTCAAATGCCTACTACAAAGCATGGAGGCATTAGAACTTCTCAATGAAACAGTTGTAAGAATTTCATTAAGATGGGCAAAACAATATTTTTCCCTTAATCCTCTTTGGAAACAGCCTTTAAGCTGTAATTTACAAAACAACAAGAACAACAACAGCAAAATAATAAAGAAGCTTGAGGCAAACTCCCAGCATGGAAAATTTTAGCCCAAATAGTTCAGGTTTGGCAAAATTATAAGAAACTGGGGGAAAAAATGGTCTTATAATAAGAAGTGTCAGGCAACCTTAACTATAGGCAGTGCTCTCTGTGAAGTCTATGATTATAACACTTTAAAAAGCAAACATTTTGCTTTTAAGAAACAGAACATAAATGCATGGAAGACTTACATACACATGTTCATATTATACCCCTAAAAATCTCAGCTGCTGTGTGATGAAACCTGTGCCCATTACATTTTGGCTATTTCACTTTGCTTCTATCCCTCACCATTTAGAACTCAATAGTAAAAAAGATTCTAGGGATAATAGCAAAGCTGCTCAATCTGCACTGAACTTGAAGTAGAGATATCTTGAGTCCCGTGGAGAAGAGGGAAAGGACAAAAATCAAATATTTCAAGATAATTTGTTAAAAAAGTTGAAAAGGGGCAGAACAAAAGATCAATTCTAAGGCTAAGCTACATAATGAAGTCACAGCAAAATAAAATCCAATCCTCAACTCTGTTTTCAAGTAGTACCAGATGCCTAAATCAGCAATTAGTGTAAGTATTAGGATAAGGAGTATAAGGAGGAAGCCTGCAGGAATCTGCTATACTAAGAACAGATGGGAGAGTGGAGTTTCCAGAAAGACCATGGACTGTTTGTCTATCATCTAGACAAACTGGTTGGATAGTACCTTGGTTTAAATGCTCAAACAATAGTTTATTTACTTAATGGGGCAATTCCATTCTGGCAATCACAACTCTAGTTATCATTCATGCCAAATAAAACAATAAATCAAGCCTAGTCCACTGAACAACATTAAAGTGAAGATAAAATTAACTAAGATGCCTTAGTACTTTGGACTTTCAGCATCACTCTCTCTGCTCACTCTAATATCATATACCATATCAGTAAAGCCAACTTCTATTCTACAGACCTATGTCTTATCATAATGATTTACAGAATCTTGCAATAAGCTTTTCTATGAGGCAGGAAGATGGCATCTCTTCTAGCCTCTTAGAAAATACATCTGTCTAATTTCCCAAATTACTGGCTCCCTTTCATTGGCATTCAGAATTAGTGCAATTTTACTAAAACAACTTAATCGCTTTTACAATTTTGTTAGACCTCCTTTGATATTTTCATGCTTTGTACCATTATAGCATAGATATCAAAAAATGTAGCAACTAGTTGATTCGACTTTCCCTGTATAATGTTGCTGATAAGCTGTGAGCCTACAGGAAGAATATACATGTTCATGGACAGTAATTCTTCACTTTAAGATAATACTTAATGAAATGTGTCTAGTTCCGTTAGCCCACGTGGCCCATCATGACATTTTATAAACAATCAGCTGGCAAAGGCACAGTTCATGGGAGCCTGGAGGGTTGAGAGTCAGACCAGTAGAGCGCAAATATCACAGTAGCAGTAAGTATATAAAAATTAAATAAAAAACTTGAGAGGAAAAAGGGGAAAATTGAATGAAAAAACTTTTATATATATAATCATTTGACACTCCCTGCTTCCCCCCCTTTTTTTTACAAAACCAAACCAAACTCCACCACCAGCCCTTTCTACCTTTTTGAAGAAATTAATTCTAGCTTTAATTTAAAAAAAAAAAAATTGGACCAACTCTGTCCCACCCATTTCAACTGATTAACCTGTTTGCTATCATCAGGCAAAATGAACTGCCAGGTACCCAGTTTTTCTGGCTGACTTTATTACACATATTTTTTCCCACAAAAATTTTTGCAAATTAGCCTTAAATTAGTCCAAAAGGTAGGGGAGTTCTATGTTTGTTCACCACTACCCTTCTGGAATCCATCACAACCCTATACAATTCTCATTTTAAGACACAATAGTGTTTCACAAAATCTTCACAAAGTCATTCATTATGGTGGTGTCCACAAAGTTGGAAGTAACTCAAATACCTCAACATGGGATATATTTAAATGTAAATTCATTCCCAGGCTCAAAGGGTGTCTTGTCTGCAGCAAAGTGGAAATTTGGTTCTACTCTAATACTGTGAGAGGGTGACAGACAGGGGAAGGGTGGGGGGAGGAAGGCAAGCAGCTGCTGGAAAGGATTTATAAGCCTCTCCCCTCCTCCCCCCATTCAATATGAGCAATATGCCTCCTTCAGCCCAACCAGTTGGGCATGCTATGGGCAGGTGCACAGCCCTACGTGCATGGCCCAAAAGGGTGTCAACTGCCCACAGAGAGTGGTGGGAGGAGAAAGGGGAATGAAACAGGAATATCCCATAGGTATCTTCCCCTGCTGGCCTAGACAAAGTCTCCTGATACTGAGGCTTTGGGGAGTGGGTGACATTTGAAATCTCATGTCTCAGTTCTGTAGATCTATTACAATTGGGTAGTTCAGATTCCAAATACTGGATGCTTATCTGAACTAAACTTCTCTTACACATTAGGAATAATATTATCATGGTTCTTTCTGAACCCAGGGTACTGAATATGCACCTTTTTCACAGAAGGGAGAAAAAAAAGAAGCACATATTTAAAAACAGATAATATCGAGAAAATTTTTGCCTCCACTGCAGATAAAAAGCAAATGAAAACAGCCAATCAGAACAGCTTTCAGCACTAATTTCTTTGGACAAATTTATAACATTAAGGGTGACCTCATGTGATGGCATATCCACCCCACACAGGTGAGGGGACGGGTTAATGGAGGCCAGATGATCCAATTAACCTAGTAGATTGGAGGCTAATAAGATAGTTCTAGTTAGAAGAACAGATGGAACCTGTACAAAGCCAGGTAGCTGGCTGCAGACAGAAGTGACTGTTGCTGGGAAATATTGCAGGGAAGTAACTTGCAGTCATTACCTGAGTGGAGGAAGAAGAAGGCTGGCAAAACCAGTGAGTGTGGGAGCCAATGATGTAGGAAGAAGCCCAGTGAAACAGCAGCAAGAAGTAACAACTGTGGCTGTTTGTGATAGAGCTCCTGGGTTAGAACCCAGCATAGGGGGTGTGCCTGGGTTCCCTTAACAGACACAGGGGAGTGGCAAAGAGCTTTGGAGATGCCAGACAGACAGCAAGGCTGGAAAGACTGTGAATTCCCTAGAAGAGGACGACTTCAGTGACCTGGCTGGAAGTCTGAGTGCAAAGAGAAGACTGTAGATCTGTGAGTGAGTGAAGCTGCAAAGAGAAGTTGGAGGGGAAAAAAAAACACTTCAGGGAGAGAGTAAGATGGCTGAGCTAATCCCCAGCATGACCACCAGGAGGTGCTGCAAGTGGGGAGTATGCCCTGCGATATTTGGTCTTTAGCAGAGTTTTAGAACACAGCTATAAGAAGCAGGGAGTGGGAGAACTGTCCACAATGGACAAGAAAGCCATGCTAGAATGTCTTCGTGACTGACTAGAAGTAGGCAAAAAGATTTTGCAAAATTGAATTGAAGAAAAATGCAGTTCCTGGTCAACTAGAAACTATTCGTGAATATAATACAAAGAGTTTTGGCCATCCACAAAGTGGTCAAAGGAGAAAGAACAGGTGATTACACTGCCACGCCTCTTCTCCCTTCCCCCCTTATAACTGGATGGGATGTGTGAGACCAAGGTTTGAATCTCTTCTCTGGAATAGACTTGTAACAAACTTTTCTTATCCATCTATAATTCCAAAGATTTCAAGATTTGCTTTGAGCTTACCAGCTATTTCTGAACTGCCATTGAGCTGAAAAATAAGTTATTCATAAAATTCTATTCATGACATGGTTATTAATGGCACATTTTTTGGCCATATGACAAACAGATCATTATTTTGATGAGTGCAGTGTTTAAGAGCAAAGCCAAAGAAATTCTACATCTCTTAATTTAGTGATTTCATATATTTGTTCCATTCTCTGTGTATATATTTATTTGGTTTGAATGATCAGTTGGTAAATATAATTTAACTGTTAAGTCCCATAGCTAGAGGGCTTAAAAGAAAAAGAAGCTCTTTCTCCCCTCCAAGGGGGAAAAGCCATTTGTGGCAGCCTAAATTTCACCCCATAGCACATATGTGTAGTGTTTTATGTTCTATGATTTACAATTTGCTTGCATTTTGTTTTTGTAAATGATATTAAAAGGGAGGAAAGATTGTTTTGTAAATGATATTAGGAAGGAAAGATTGTGGAAGAAATAATCTGGGAAAAAGTAGGTCACCCTGAGTTGACAGGTAACAGACTGATTCATTAGTGAGCATAAATGAAATTCAAGGCTGTAACTCTTTTGGAGTCACTTGGACAAATACATTTTCCTTTTAACTGCAGCTAAAAAGTGACCATGCTCCTGCAGCAGAAATAGTTACCTATGAAAAGTGCATTTATGGAAATGGAACATCAGGATGGACCAGGCACATCAACAAGAACATTGGAAAAAAATATATACCCCAGCTGCATGCACTACGTGTTCTGTCTGGTAAATGGTGTTGAAATAATCTTTTAACCCCTTTCCCACCTCATCATCAGCACAGCTCTGCATGCCATTTCTCTCCAATTACAAATACTCCCTTTGAGCTTTGCTGGCTCTTTTACAGCTTTGCTTTAAGTTCTTTGCTTGTCTCCATGCCAACAAAAATGAATGAGTCTGTCTAGGACTGTTGCTATAGTGGCAGCAGAGAAACCCCAATGCATCATGGTGCACTGGAGCCATGTTAGAAAGCAATCACAC
Organism: Pelusios castaneus; assembly: GCA_007922175.1. NCBI lineage: Eukaryota > Metazoa > Chordata > Testudines > Pelomedusidae > Pelusios > Pelusios castaneus. The sequence continues at coordinate 10,430,391 of ML685798.1, read as the reverse complement.
TGCTGTGACTTTGTATGTATTGTGTCATTAAGACTAATTTACCTTACAAAAAAGAAAAAGAATCTATTTTCATTTTCATTTGTAAATTGATTGTGCCATAACACAGCACACAGAAGGTGAATAATAGAATCAAACAATGGCAGTTTTCTCTAGCTATCTTTCTTCAACTTCCCTGTCAGTGCTTACAGATCTCTGCAGATCAATTCTTAATAGAAATTTTTGTGGAATTGATTCCATAGTGAAAATGGTGAATGAAAGACTCTCTCCTGATAGGGTGACCAGATAGCAAGTGTGAAAAACCAGGAGAAGATTGGGGGGGTGGGGGTTTGGTAACATGAGTCTATTTAAGACAAAGCCTCAAATATCAGGACTCTCCCCATAAAACTGTGACATCTGGTCACCCTATCCCTGATGCTGCCACAATCTTCCCTCCCAGTTCAAAACCACATTTAGGCCTGTAGTGTAGATAATAGTGTAAGTATAGTAAAAGTCAATCTTTTCTACAGTATAAATATATTTATAGTGTAAGTGATGTGGCAGGGACAGTCTCTTTGTTTTCTGCTTGTACAATGGGACGCATAGGCAATACCACAATTGAAAAAATAAATATGAATGACAAAATAGTATACAGCAAATACAATATATCAGAACAAAATAAATATCTCCAAATGACAATTTTGGGGCTGTTTGAATCCTATTGCCACTAGTAATCCTGTATCTGGGAGGGGATGAGGGAAGACAACTCATTTTATCTCACCTGAGGAGAATCTCTCTTATCAACTGGGAATCTAGGCTATGTCTACACTTGCAAGTTAGGTTGACTTAAGGAGACTTAAGTCGACCTAACTTAGTCCCTGTCCACACTAGACTTTCATTAAGTTGACTTAAGAAATTCCTTAAGTCGACTTAATGAAAGCTTAGGTCAACCTAATAAGAATCATTGGTTAGGTTGACCTAACCTTTAAGTCGACTTCTTAGGTCAACTTAAGTACAATGTGGACATGGATTAAACCTTAAGTCGACTTTATTAAGTTGACTAAAGGGCAGTTAGGTTGACTTACTATGTCACCGTTCAGGGTAACAATTTTGTTGAGTCAACTTAATAAGGTTGACTTTAAGTCGACTTAAAGTCGACCTTATTAAGTCGACTTAACAAAGGTGACCTAACCTTTTCTAGTGTAGACGTAGGCATAGTCATGTTCATTTTTCTCTCTTGTTTATCACTTTAACACTTTAAATAACCTCAGGTGAGGAACTGTTGGAGATCTTTGTGCTCCAAATGACTCATTATAGGCCCTGATCAAATCTAAATACAATCAATGGATAGCCTTTACACTGCTTTTGTTCAGGCTCATAGATTCTTACCTTGCAAATTTTCACATCCATGAATAGTCCCAATGCACTCAATGGGTGCATCTACACTAGTAAATTAGGTCAACTTAAGCAGGCTTAAATCGACTTAATTTTCTTTGCATCATCACTGGAGTTTCCTTAAATCCACTTAAGCTGCTGCTGGGACTTCTAGCTGGGACCACCAGGACCACTGGGGTCCCGGAGAGAAGGGAACCCAGCGGTTCATGCCAGAAGGGAGCTCCATGCTCCCTTCTCCCCCAAACCACTCTGAGGCTTGCTGTTTCAGGGAGAGCCAGCCTCATGCGGGACTAGCTCTCCCGAGGATTAGCCCCCATAGCCAAGGCTCCAAAGGAGCCTCCCTACCTCTGGACCTAATTAGTCGACTTAGAGAGTCTAGTGTAGACTCTCTAAGTCGACTTAGTAAGGCCAGGTTTAAGTCGACTTAAGAGTCCTGTGTGGACTCTCTAAGTCAACTTAATAAGGTCAACTTAAAGTCAACTTAATAAAGTCGACTTTGTAAACTTGACCTAAATTTCTCAGTGTAGACATAGCCAGTGAGACCACTTGTATGCCTAAAGTGAATTACGTGCTTTAGTGTTTATGGGATCAGGCCGGAGAGTCAGATTCTCCATTGTGCAGTTGTCCATATGAATTATAAATAAATAAATAATAAAATTGGCATACAGTAAATTCCCACAAAAATGATTTTTTTTCAGGGCACTGAAACTATTTGTTAATTCTGTTTTAATTCAGAAAATAGTTTTGGCCAAAACAAACACTCCAAAACCCGAAAATGTTCAGGAATGTTAAAATGGTATATTTTAAAAATGTCAAAAAGAAATGTTTCAATATTTTTTATTCTGAATTGGTATTTTCAAAACAAAATGTAGATTTGGAAAAGCTGCTTAAAATCAGACTTTAATTTCCAAAACGGCATTTAAAATGTTTTGTTTAATCTAAATGTGGCTCCCTGTCAATTCCTTACCCCTGTTTTTGTTTCAGTGAAAGGAACTGAAAACGTTTTCTTCAAAATAATTTTCTTGCTCCCCACACAAGTTCAGCAAACAAACAAACAAACCCAAGTCCTCAATCATTCACTGTGTTCCAGTTTAAAACCAGGCAGAATGTAGTTGCCCTAAAGACACTTAAGCCAGGTGTAAGTCTACTTTGTACCCACAGAGTATGTGATTATGAACTATGTAAAATATTTTCTGTATTCAGTAATATATTACAGAATTCTTATGAAAATATATGAAAATTCTATGTTGTTGAAAAGTTGTGGTTTTTTTAGAAAAAGAAAACAAAACTTGTGTATCAGTAAAAGTTTCTTAATTAATACTGTTGCAAAAAAATGCCATTCTTGGATGCATTAACAGGAGTGTTGTGAGTAAGACACGAGAAGTGATTCTTCCACTCTACTCTGTACTGATTAGGCCTCAACTTAAGTACTGTGTATAGTTTGGGGCATCTCATTTCATAAGGATGTGGAGAAACTGGAGAAACTCCAGAGAAGGGCAACAAAAATGATTAGATGTCTGGAACATTTGACCTATGAGGGAAGATTGAAAGAGCTGGGTTTGTTTAAGCTAGAAAAAAGGAGACTGAGAAGGGATATGATAATAGTTTTCAAATACCTAAAATGTTGTTATGAGGAAGAAGGAGAAAAATTCTCCTTAATCACAGATGATAGGACAAGAAGCAATGGGCTTACATTACAGCAAGGGAGGTTCAGCCTAGACATTAGGAAAATATTCCCAACTGTCAGGGTGATTAACCACTGGAATATGTTGCCTTGGCAGGTTGTGGAATCTCCTACATTGGAGGTTTTTAAGGTTAGACAAACACCTGTCAGGGTTGGTTTAATGGGGGTACTTGGTCCTGCCATGAGTGCAGGGAACTGAACTCAATGACCTGTCATGGTCCCTTCCAGATTCTATGATTCTATGATTGAAGTATGTGAGAATTTGTATGTATAAAGAGACAAGGTCAAGGATTGGTGGTAATCATCAAGGTTAACCCAGCAGCAGGGAACTGTCTTGATGCATACAGTTTCACTGACAGACTTTCTAATATTCATAGGTTTTTCTCAAGTTGTGAAATTTTATAATTAAACATGTGTGTGAGAGAGATAGAGAGGGCACTAAGAACAAAATATATATCTACAAACCTTAACTCCTATTTTATAAAGATTTTGCATGGCACTGATTTTAAATGTTGATATTAATCTGCATTTAATGAATACATTAAACACATATCCTCCATCTAGACAATTATGAAAGAAACTAATAAATTAATATGATGCTGCTCTTACCTAGGAACTAAGACATTCCATATAGGAACATCGATCCTTATTCTAAATGCACTTAGTTTGGGCAACTGTCTCCCTTGGCCTGCGCATCCTGTATGGACTACTCATATCTTAGTTCTTGCATGTGTGGGATAAATGGATAATCGAAATAGGTACTTGGTGGGTGGTGAAGGGTAGGAAATAGATTGATGTCCTGAAATCTAAAGGATCCATTTGCCCCTTCTTCTTCTTCTGCAGCATAGAAAGGAGGAGGAAAGTCCAGAAAGCAGAGAAAGGCAGCAAAAGCATCCTGTTTCTGGCCACTTACACTATGTAAGTTACTAACCACTATTAACATATGTCCAGAGGCTCTACTGCTCAGCATGTACTTAAACTTCCATGCACTTCAGTACTAGTTTGGTGGAAATTAACTCTCCCTGAGGGGTTAGGAAAGAAAAGTGATGATGAGGGAGTGAGCATGCAGGCTCAATGGCAGAAGGAAAGGCAGTCAAGCACCCTTATCTGTTATGATCCTATTCAGGGAAAGAGGAGCTGGTGCAACCATCCCCACTCCAGATTTCTTATTACATGCATGGCTGGAGGCAGAGATATTTTAAATCCTTAGTTTCTGCTGAGTTTGACAATAATGTTCCAACCCCGGTTATAAAACTGCAAACTTCTCCCCATCATGGGAACCTTGAATGAAGAATTTCAGAGTTGAGCCCAGAACTTCCCAACTCCCTTCCTTCCTCCCACCAGATTTCCCCAGGGAAGAGAGCAGGTAGGCCTAAGCACTAGGGATGCATCAAATTTTCAAGTTGTCGTTCTTTGGTTTGGAGAAGAGAAAAAGATTTTCAGAACTCTGTACAAATACTTTTATCACACACAAATAAGTTCCACTGCTGCTTTTTTTTTTCTCTCCCCCAAAATGTGCTCATTGTTAAGATGGCATGACAGGTTTCAGATCACAAGGAAATTTTATTGGGAAAGTTATTGTCTAATTTTCTGAAAATAATGAATAATAATGTAAGTGCTTATACAACATTTGCCAGAGGGACAAGCAAACCAAAACATAGCATGTGTATGTGTGAGACTTTTATATATTTGCAATATGTGGGCCCAAACCTGCAAACTCTTATGAACTGGATTAAAGTACTCACCTCTGAACAATTACTCAAGTACATTGGGACAAAACATGTCCATAAAACTGTTCTTGTGCAAAAGTAGTTGAAGGATTTCAATCTATATTTATATTCTATATACCATATTTATGTTTGAAATTATGGGCCAGATTTTTGGATAGTATAAGTAAGCATAGCCCTGATGAATTGAAAGGAACAATGATGATTTATACCAGCTGAGGATCTGCCATAGTTTTATGTATGTATGCTTATATACCACAGCAGATCTGCTGCTGTTGTAACCCTAACCCATAATGGCAACATACAATAAAAATACAATTTGGATTAGTCAATAGTAGTTCTTAATTAGAATAATCTGTTTTTTAAAGATACACTATTATTTTCATTCTCCCCCTTATGTTATCACTATAGGGCTTGAATTTTTTTAACTTTAATCTTAACTTTTGAACTTGTAGTTCAAAAGTCCCAGATTCAATCCATATTGGCACTTCATTTTTTAGTTGTCTCCTGCTTATGCTGATCACTGCAAAGAGCTACTTTGAAACAGACACACTGACATACATTTGAAAATTAAAATTATTCAATGAGCCTTTTATTTCAAAAACAAGCAAACACTTTAAGGAGTCTGAATCACTATTAGAAGCCTACATGAAATTAATTATACAAAGAACTTAACTGAGGATAATGTAGATTGTGATGAGTACAGTGGAACAGCAAAAACAAATTCTTTCATTTTGAGTGGTTTATCTAGAATGGATAGGTAAAGTAACTAAGTATGTTGATTTCCATTTGTTTGGGATGAGTTAACACAATTTAACACCAACATTGAGACAACAGCTACAGGTCTCTAACCGAATCTTTAAAAAAGACAATCAGAAGCAATTGCCAGTTCAGATGCATTGATAAGCAATAAGGTCCTGTGGAGGCAGACAAAAGACAATCTTATTCCCTTTGTTTATTAGATTCATTGCCGGACTCCTCCGATAAATGTTAGCAATACTGCTGCTACCTTCTTCCGTGTCTCAAGCCACTGGAGGGTGAGATCATCATGTACTTTATTCACTCTAGCAAGCCAGATGTTCAATCTCACAAGAAGGCTGTGAGCTATTTGACTCCTATATCATTCATGGTCAGCTAGTCCCAATGGCAATTGAGAGGGAAAACAGAACACTGTACCTCTGACAGAAAAAAAAAAAAAAAAAGGTAGAGCAAATAAGAGACTAAAGAGAATACTATAATTCAGCTCCTTCTGAAATATTGTAGCTCACATAAATACCCAAGTAGGTATGGTGGTATGCCAAGTCAGGGAAGACACTCTATTTGAAAATCTGATCGCCCATGAAAAAAAAAAAATATTACATATGTTAATTGTCAGCTCATCTGAACGGTGTGTTTGTACAGATACCTTGATGGTGACCTGAAAAAAATAAATTGGAGAGTGTGGGAAAAACAAAACAAAAAACCCACACCACCACTTAACTCTTTAGGAAAATTTAGTGCAAACAAATTAAACCAAATCACATCCGTCTTCTTTAATCAGGGAGTCCTTTATTTGGATGAAAATATTCTATTGAAAAAAATGGACATAGACTAAAAATAAAGCCACACAACCACACAGGAAAAGCTTTTTAAATAAAATAATCAGTTTAAAAGGATACATGATTTTTGCATTTAATCAAATAAGATTTTATTCTTACTATAGGTTTTACACCAGAAGCTTAGCTGACCAATTACATGCTCATATTGCATGTGTTTATTTGTTTCATTTCTATTCCTGAGGGCTCTGAAAGAAATTACAAACCAAGTTTTTCCAAAATGAAAAACCCACTTCCTTTAAATAAACATATTTGCGTGTATCTGGGTGCTATTGTATTATGTGTTACTAAGTATAGAGCCCACTTCCGTACATACACTGCAGTTCATGTTTGGCTGAAGACTAAATATTCACAGGGCCATCTTGTAAAACATACATGAAAGGATAGATACCATGAGGCACAGTAGCTTGTACTCATCTTCACTTCCAGACCAGAGTGTTACAATAACTTCCCAGAGGGAAAGGGGAATGCCTTTTGATATGGTAGCTATCCTCTTCCTTTCCTGTGTGCTTTTAAAAATGGCCAGCATGTATAAAACTGAAAGCCAACAGAGAAGGAAGAAGCTATATGGACATTTGCCCACAGAAGCAGCAAGAATCTAGGTGAAAGCAATATAGAAAAATTATAACAGCACTAACCTTCCAGAATGGAAAAAAACATAGCTTTTCTTGTCATGGTTAGGCAGATTTAAGAGACCAAGTCATATTGAACCCCCCCAAAATCAAAAACCTTACAGATGTCCCTTGCTTTCCCCTTTCACCACACACAGCATTGACGAAGAACTTTGGTTTTATGCCTATAGCATCAACTACATTCACTTCCAAAATTCACAAGGAGATCGGTATTAACATATTATGCAGACTCCTGGCCAGACTGGAAAGGACAGCATTTCACGTGCATGGCTGAATACATCAGAATTTCTAGAAGGAACAAGCTGAATCAGGAGTGTTCATAAGTCAGTGAAAGCACAGTAGCTAAAAAGGTTACCATACAGTTTTGTACATTCTGTCTGGGTGTTGTATGGGTTTATTTTATTCAAGCTGAAAAAAGAAGTCAACAGTGAAAACCGAGGAGCTAGTAATAATGAGATGAGAGGAGTAATTTGCAGGAGGAAAGAGAGAGAAGGTACCTGGCAGGTGAGGACAGAAATCTTGTTCCACAAGAGGAGGCGTTCTGATGGAAAGGGTAAATCTGATTATGAGAAAAGAGCATTAGGAAAAACATAGGGAGGGGGAATGAACAAAGGTCAGGACAGCATAAGAAATGGTGAACCAAAGTCAAGCCAAAGAGGATTCAAGAAGACTTGGAATCAGATGTTGATAACTGTATGGGACTAAAGCAAGAGGAACAAACAAACAAAAACAAACAAAAGTTCTATACCAGGCCAGAGTAAAGGGAGAAAGGGAAATTGGGATAAATATAAACAGTGGGCTCAAGTTATTCAGTGGGGGTAAAAAACCTTGGGGCTAAAGATATGCCTTCCACCTTCATTCCATTCAGATTTGACTGAGGTACAGACTGATAGTAATGATCATCTCTCTTATCCCATTTGTGTTCCTTAAGAAAATTCTGGGGGCCTTCCACAATAATATCTTTATGTGAGCATTCCCAAGAGCCTGGCTTATTCAACCACCACTTCATAAACCAGCGGCTCTTAATGGGATTAGAACCCACTATTGGATCTGCCCCAGAACCTCAGAGCTACATGCCCTGCCTCTTGGAGTATCACATACTACGGAACCTGCCCCAGATCTGGGAAGACAGAAGTAGCTGTCTGTGCTTCGCTGTTCAAACCATGCTAACAATGGGTATGTCTATACTGTAGGCTCTGTTAAGTTGACCTAACAAGGTCGACTTTAAGTTGACTTAAGTCGACTTTGTTAAGTCGACTTAGAGAGTCCACATTGAAAACTCCTGTCGACTGCCTGCGTCCACGCTGGCAGGTGCTAGGTCGACGGAGTGGTGCGTTGTGAGTAGCTGGGAGGGGGCCTGGAAGTCAGTCAGATCGCCTTAAGGGCACTCCCCGTCCACACTGGCTTAAAGTCGACTTAATGAGGTCAACGTAAGCGTTAAGTCGACTGTAAGAGTTGGTGTTATTAAGTCGACTTAAGGAAGCACTTAAGTTGACTTAATAAAAGCCCAATGTAGACGCAGGAGTCTGTAGGTTGACTTAACCTTCCTTAAGTCGACCTAAGGCTCCAGTGTACACACAATGTGTGTTACAGTCATGGGGGAATTGTTACAGTCAAACATTGTTGTAAGTAAGGCAAATGGAAGATTTTGTGACAGTGAAGCATTAGTGGGCGGTGGGGGGCCCCAGACACATTTCCACTCTGAAAGACTGTAGTAAAAAAGTAATCAAGTGATAGTAAAATTGTTAGTGTTTAAGTAGTTTTTAGATTTTTTATAGTAGCAATTGACACCCATCAGCAGCAGTCTACGTGACCAGGAGGAGGGCCTGATCACCCCTCCCTGTGAACGATGGGCTATAACAATAGCTCATTCCCAGGCCTAAATTGGACCTCGCCACAGGATCTCAAGAAGAGGTGCTCGGACAACACACTACCCTGCTGAAGCCCGTGTCGCCTGGGGTCCCCGACTGCTGAAGGGGCATAAGCTGAAGATTTCTTGCTTTCATTTTGAAATCAGTAATTTCCCTAGCATGAGCAATAGATAGTTTAAGTAGTTTGTTAGCCAATAAATCCGCTTTATCTGTTACCCGTGTCTCGGTGTTTGTTGCTACTGAACCCTCGAATCTCGTCCCACTGGGGAGGGGAACACAATTGTGTTTTATTTTTATCTTTTTTTCCCTTTAAAAACAATTTATGTAATTACATTAAAATTATATAGGTTGCAAAGTCAAGCACTCAAAAGGTCAGGAAATGCAAGATTTGTGATTGCTTGTGCAACATAAGTTCTTCCCCCTTATGTGTATGCATTACTATACAGTTTTAATGAATTTTTTAATTTTTTTCCCACAGGATTCCTGACTCATTTAGTGCCTAGAAGAAGTTCACAAGGGAGAAGAATTAAGGTTTCACAAATATTCCCTAACTTTGAGTGTCTCAACAGGCAATCTAAATAACTTTGTTTTATTATAGATGTTTGGGTGTGATTTGTTTTATTTGGTTTTTTTGGTTTGGTTTTTTTTGGGGGGGGGGGTGTTCTGCTTTTAATGTCATAAAGACTTACAATTTAGCAATACTTCTATTTGGGTTTAGACTGACTGCCACTCCTGCAAATGTGTGTTCAGTCTGCAGGTTTCAGGCCCATCTCCAGGCATAAGCATTGTATATTTCCCCTTGCCTATAATTTCTGCAGCTGGAATAATGTAGTTCAAATAAAAAATACCCTGGAGTTTTAAATCTCTTAGCCCAGCTCTTCATGGGCAGCAACCTAAATTGCTAAATTTAAACATATGCTTCAGTACAATATATTTCTCAATCTCTTCTCTCAAGAGAGACACAAGACTGAAGTGGCATGGAAACAGAATTACTTCTCAGTAATATGTGGAACATGTGTGTGTCTTGTTGAAGACTGTGATCACAAGAGGCACTGTAGAAAGGTGTAGACCCTTAACCTAGTTCAACATAGAATATGCAGCAACATAGTGTTTTTGCAGATTGTACACGCAACACTTAGTTTTATATTAATGTTGGATTATGACCTTAAAATATTGCAAAAAAACCTTAATTGTGACAAATGTCTCAACCACAGTTAATTTGCATTCATTAAATTATAGTACATGTGTTCAGAACAAAGAAAGGAATGAATAAATTAAAGACAGGAGCTACAATTGACTGTAGCAGAATCAATGACGATCAAGTAGAAACTAAAATTTGTTTAATTTCTCCACTTTTGATTTTACATTAAATGAACATCTGCTGTCCACAAATATTAAAATAATAATTTTATAAAGGCATAGTAATGAGTGCATCCTCTTAAGGGATGATTGCTGGGAGACATACTGAAGTGCAGTTGGAATGAAGAGAACTGTACATAGAAACAGTTCAAACACATTAAGGTTTCTTGATAAGTAAAGAGAACAGAAATGTCACCAAAGGATTTTCTCATTATGAATAAGTGGAATCTTTCCAAGACATAAATCTCACAGTGCTTGACATCAGCTGCAATTTTTCAAGTTCCAGTCTAATTTATCTTGTACTAATTATACATCCCTCTGGTAGGGTAAATAACAGCCATTAAATTGTTCTACAAGATAGTGACATTGCTGTGTCCTCAATGCAAGCTCACAATGCCTTCAGACACTTGCATTTGAGGGATCTTGCTGAAAAGTTAGTTAAATGCCCACACATAACCATAATAATAATGAACATGTTTATCAAGCGAACAGGTTCAAAATTAGAAATCTGTCTTTAGCAGATACTTTTAGCCCCAAACCAATAGCTTGATATTTTTATAGGAATAAGCTAATTAAGAAAAGGTTAATATTCAAATCAAAATCTAATTTGCGTATATATTCTATAGATAGATGCATCAAAATGCAATTGTGAAAGCAGTTAGGAGATAATTGCAGAGCATCTTCTGTTGCTGTGGAATAAAATGAAAAATGAAAAAAAAAGTGTCTAAAATTATGTTTACAACTTACAACTTAACGCTTTCAAAAATTAATTTTAAGGGGTTTCATTGAATTATTTTCCCTAATGATTTCTCTGTAGTTGGAATATAGAAATTGTGGCTCACCTATTCTGCGTTCTGAGCTGTTTTATTAGCTTTTCATGCAAATGTCCCTGACCCACTATCATTTTGCTTTACATCACCTAATGACATGCTGTGGTTTACAAGGACAATCAACATTTTATGTAGAGTAGGGCTGCTAATGGAATGCATGCTCGCTTGATTATGTTATCACTACTGTATTTACAGTAAGCCATGAAAATGCTACACAATTCTTAATATAATTTCTACCATGCTGCACTTCATTACTTCAGTAAGTAGTTTTCCAAACGAGTCTGTGCATCTGAGATTCCAAAATTTTCTTTATTTGACTTTTGGACTAGTAAAATAACAATGGACTTTACGTCTTTTCTTTTTCAACCAGAAAAAATCTCAGGATAGTCAACTCACATAGGCTATGTCTACAATGGCAAGTTAGTTCGAATTAAGGAAGCTTAATTCGAACTAACTAAAGCCATGGCTACACTAGGCTTTAATTAGTTCGAATTAAGAGCTTCCTTAATTCGAACTAATAAGTTTGAATAGCCTATTCGAACTAAGAGTTAATTCGAACTAACTAGTTTGAATTAACGAATGTGGTGGCCATGTTAGTTCGAACTAATTGCTTAGTTCGAACTAACCAGCCCATTGAAATCAATGTAAATCATTAATTTGAACTAAGCAAGTGCCATGAATGTCACTTGCTTAGTTCAATTATCATATTATCTGAGTGCTTCACAATCTTTAATGAAGATTATCCTCACAACATTGATGAAATAAGGAAGTACTATCATTCCTATTTTATAAATAGTGAACTGTATTAGAGACTAATTGCCCAAAGTCATACAGGATTTATGTGGCAGAGGAGGGTCTTGTACTCAGGTTTCCCAAGTCCTATGTTTGTCTTATTCATTGGACACTTATTCCTTTCAAGGTCTGTTTGATTTGAACTTCTTGCATACCAATTATATCAGTCAGATATGGGGTATGATTCTAAACCCATTAAAGTCAATGGAAAGTATCTCAAACTTCAATAGACACATATAGATTTTTTCATATTTTTTTCCATAAATGCATGAGCAAACCACCAATGCTCTCTTAATTCTGGGCCAGAATGTAATATATAGCACTATCTTAAATCTTAAATAGAAACCTGAAGCGTACAATCTTGGACATGACTGACATCTTGATCATTGTAGGGGAAAAAGGGAAAAAACAAACATGTACCACTGTGTGATTGGTTTGTACTTCAGCTGACCTTATTGATCATATGTCAGAAAAAGATTCAGTAACTAGGGATGTTCTGACAAAACATTTTAGAACAAAGTGCTTGTTGGTTAACCTTTTTTTCTTATCAAATGCCAATGAACAATTTAAGAAGCCAGAAAGACACACAAACTTGGCACTAACTGAAGATAGTGAAGATGCTGTTTGATATATGAACTAAAATAAGTCGCAAATGAAGTTTAAAAGAAAAGGGAATATATATATATATATAAAAAACAGAAAAATCAGATGCTGTTGTCCTTAGAAATTCCTCCTTCTCCTTTCTCACCTCTGAAACTAGGCAAGAGTGGTTATGCAGAAGGCAGATCACCTTCTCTCAGCGACAAGGTTGTGTGTGCACACTACCTACACAGTGTACGAAGCTGCTTTAAAGGAAAGGTGAGCTGGGGATGCAAAGAGACATGAGGAGCCAGAATGAAATGACAGAGGAAAAGAAAGCTGACTGGTATATTTAATTGGAGTTAAACTGTGGCATATGACGACAACTGCAGAAGAGATATCAAAGCCCTATTGTATAGCTTTGTTAGTTACACAAGTGGCAAGGGAGAGTTAATATGTAGTTATTGGCCCCATTCCGGCACCGAACGAGAAGGGTAAAATTGGAAAGTGATGATGACGCATAGAAAGTAGCAGTAAAATATGTAAAACAAAATAAACATTTATTAGCAGGAAAAAGAAACAACACCATAAATAACAACTACCTGAATATCCCATCTCTACAGGACTTTATTTCTGGAGAGTATTAACTATTGCCTAACTTTAGCCATCCCACCTAATTAGAGCTTCTGTCTGAAGCAAATGTAGGGTCTCTGCTGCTGTTGCTTTATACAGTGGAATGCCCATGCTTCCGTAGTTCCTGCTGACTGAGTATTACTGCCCCTGAGAGTCCTTAAATTAGTCACAGCTGGGGTGACTGGAGCCTAATGAAAGGCGATTGTAAAGAAGTGTCTGGCAGAGTCAGTCTCTGCTCTGGTTTAACTAGAGCAAACTAATGCTGTTGCTCTCTCCTCATGAGTTGTGAAACTAAACTAAACTAAGGCTTTCTACTTTTATTGCAAGACACTGGCTTCTCAACTTTAGTTCAGCAACAGTTACACTTGCAGGTATATTTCATATGCCATCTATATTCACTTTTACACACACTCACATGCACTCTCACACACGAATGCATGCACCCCCAAGAAAGAAAGAAAGAAAGAAAGAAAGAAAGAAAGAAAGAAAGAAAGCCATATCTCCAGAGGATTGGAGATGACAAAAACTGGGATTCCCTCCCCGCCATGCCTTCAGATTTCTCCTCTCCTCAGCATGTGTAAACAAAATGAAGGATGGCACGAAACAAGATTCTTTTACATACAGATTCATTTTTCTCAAACAAGAAAACTAAGATCCTACATCTTTGTGCATACAAATAGATTCTTGCTCCTGCAGAGGGACCCTAAATGTTGATAGAGCTTCATTCAGGCCCTGGAATCTTCCTACACATGTTCAGTTATAGGATCATGCCCTAAAAACACTGAATCCCCCATCCCATTTATTGAATAGATATGTCCTCTCTGTAGTAGCATTTTAATATACAAATGTGAGTGAAATGAACCCTCTTATACTTTGTAAATAAATGCTTAACTAAATCTCTATATATAATTTTAATTGAGTAACATATATGCTCTCTTACTTCAAGTTCCGTGTGGGTTACAGAGTCTTAGGAACATGATTAATATACTACATTTAAATATTATATTGCTTAAGACATTTATTAAAAAGTATAGTAACACTGAAAGGTGTAGAAAAAATCCCCGATAATGCAAAATATCTGAAGATGAAAGGATTAAATTAACACACATGAAAAATTAATCAGCAAACCCATGAAGCCACTCACTGCTGCCCATGCTATCATAACTACAATACTATTTTTAGTGTGCTTACTTAATGAGAGTTGATAAGAGTAAGTCTACATGAGCTGGGAATCACACCTCTAGGTCCAAGTATAGCATATGAGTGCACGGTACTTTCACTAAGGCTGTGTCTCAGGTCTTTCTCTATGTTGCTGAGTTCTGATATCAGAGTTTTTCTGTGCCATGAAACTTTGAGACTTCAAAAATTGTTCCCCTTCTGCAGTGGGACAAAAAATTGGAATTTTCTTCCGAACCAAAAATCTCCCACAAAAATCAGTTCTGCTGAATTGTTTTGTTACAATATTTTCAAAATATTGTGAGGTCACAACTGAAGATGGGACACTGCATGGGGAGCTGAGCCATGGCCATGGCTCTGAGGTGGCACCTAGCATTTTCTTATATGCTGGCTGGTTCTTGCTCACAAGCTCAGTGTCTAACTAATGACCCTATATGGGGTCAGAAAGGAATTTTCTTCCAGGTCAGTTGGTAGTGATCTCACTGGGTTTTTTGCCTTTCTTTGAAGCATGTGCGTCACTTGCCAGGATGATCCTGGATCCCTTATTTAACCACTTCCTTGTCATAGTCAGTCCCTTAATACACTTCTGTCCTGTCTATGACACATAATTGACTAGTCTCCTGTGTACTATAATACTTTGGCTTAATATCAGTTATTGGAGGCTTGTGATGTGTAGGAAATCTGTTTAGATGATCTGGTGGTCCCTTTTGGCCTTCAGTTCCATAATTCTATGTTTCAATTTTGTCGAGATTTTATTTAAAACATTTTTTACTATAATTAACTTAAATTTCACTTAAATAAACTTAAAAAATATATTAAAAAAACATTTAGACAATTTTGAATATTTCTTCAAGCTTTTTTTAAAAGTCAAAACATTAATTGAAATCTTTCCCTTGAAAAAAATTGACTTAATTGAAACATCATTTTCTGATGGAAAAATGTTTTGTCAAAAAAAAAAAAAAATCCAATCACTGTACTGTTGTCCATTTGCATGCTGACAACACAATAGTCTTCTTGCCTCAAAACTGCTAACATTGTACTTAACAGAACAGCCAACCTGTCTATCAGAGGTTGAAAAATAATTATTTTATTAATATGTTTTGAGAATTAATGATTAGACAAGAAAAAAAAGTAGTACAGTGGCTAAGCACTCAGGCTATGTCTACACTGGCAATTTAAGTCAACTTAAGGAGGCTTAAGTCGACTTAAATTAAGCCACGTCCACACTAAGCTTTCATTAAGTCGACTTAAGAAATTCCTTAAGCTGACTTAATGAAAGCTTAAGTCAACTTTATAACTACCACTCATTAGGTCGACTCAACCATTAAGTTGACTCAAGGATGGTGTGGACGTGGAGTAACCCTTAAGTCAACTTTATTAAGTCGACTTAAGGGTGGTTAGGTCGACTTAACAAAGTGGACTAAGTCGACTTAAAGTGAAGTTAACTTAGTCCACTTTGTTAAGTCGACTTTAAGTCGACATAAAGTTGACCTTATTAAGTTGACTTAACAAAGTCAACCTAACTTTTCTAGTGTAGACCTAGCCTCAGAGAGCAGAACTCCTTCTAATACCCATTAGAAGAGTATCAAATCCAATATTATACATATCTTACTTCAATGTATTGTTAGAAAGGCATTTTGATTTCATAGTGTATATATGCATTTCAAAGCCCAAAACACAGCCCTTCATTGATCCAGAAAGACAAGCTAATTATAAATCTAGGTTCTGCACATAAAGAGAAAATATTTCATTTTCTCTCCTTTGTTATCCCATACTTGATAAAAGAATGAAATCTTTCCATTTTCATATAAAGCTTTTCAGCAGAACAATCCCCTAGATAAACAACTTATTCTCTTCATTATTAGCTAAGAATTCTAATAGAATCTTCCAGGACAGTTACCTACTATTCATTTTAAGGAAGTTTTCAGCTATGAAGTAAATTATTGAAAATAAAACTCTGTTAATAACATTTTTGGAAGCCTCTTTCAGAACCAAGGTAAACATCTTATTGCATTCATGACATGTAAAATTTTATTCTCATTGCACTTCATCTGCATAGCAATAACTTTTTCTTTTCACCATTGCTGCTCCTCACCAAGGGCCTTAGCTGGATTACTTTTATAATACTACCTTTAGATAGTGGCTTGCAGATTAAAAAAAACATTGTCTAAAAGGTGCAAAATAAATGTAGTCATGAAAACCATGGTAAATTTCTCAAATGAAAGAAAAGGATAAGAAAGAAGAGGGGAAATTCCTATAATCATGCAAACATCTTTTGTTGATTTTTTAAAACAAACATTTTTTTAAGACTGCTAAGTTGTTTTCGTCTCAAAACTGAAGTCAGTCAAAAATGGCAATTTTGGGATAAAAGTAAGTATCTTCCTCACTCATTCATTTTTTTAATATATCAGGAAGACTCTTTATGGGATCAAACCATCATGAGACCTGACACTTTCCCTTGCTACTCCCACTACCCAGAATCTAAATTCACTAAATTATCCAGATTTCATATATCTCTTGCATTATATATATATTACTTTAGATTTATAAAACTTCCTTTAAGTGCACATTCCATAAATTACACTACATTGCATAGAAGATAATATGACAACTCACCCTACCTTGATACATCAAAGTATAACTTCTAGTTAATAAGAGGACAATACAATAAAACCACATGCGAAGACATGAGACATTTTTTTTTTAAAAATTGTGCATGGCGAGGACCCCGAGAAATACAAAAAATCTTTAATGTGTACACCCTCAGTAAAATATAGTGACTGCCACTGAGAATGTGGGTTAGAGAAAAACCTTGCTGATTGAAAAACTGCTTATTCTCTAGTTGAACTGGCTGATTCAGTCCACCAACCTGCAGGTGTATTTTACTAAATAAATAAATGGACAGGTGGATGGGATAGAAAATTCACCCACCACCAGAAAAAAGTGACTATAGCTAATTTCATATACAATATAAATAGGTAGCCCTGAATGGAGTAAAACAATGTGCCAGAGTTGAAAATTAGGACTCTGCTAACCATGATATAATCTCTGGGCGGCATTTATCTTAAAGATGACAAACAGTACAGAAGTTTAATTAGATTAAGAAGAGCTATATGGTGTACGACAGACTTGGACACTAATGAAGAGAATAATACCTACTAATTTAAATCACTAACAGAGCTATAGAGAAATAAAAATTAAGGTAAGATAGGGGATGTTTGTGCATACATGTGTGTATGTGTATATATTTATATATAAACACTAACCACCTCCAAAACCCATACCCAGTAAAAGCACTTCTTTCAAATACTGCATTTCTATAAGATTAAAATCCCTCAGTCTCAAATGGTCATATAACTAAGCACCGCATAGTGCAAATCTAAGAAGTTATTTTAAATATGGAATTATTCAACCTTCATTCCTTCTTGTTTGGAGGCAGCTTCACTGTCAAAACATATCCTAGAGCTAAACAACGGTTCACAAAGAATTTGTGTCTCTTGATCTCTTCTTTCAGAGAAACACAGACAGCACATTAAAACATTATTTCCTAATGCTCGGTGTTTATATTTCTGTCTATTATAACTTATAAATTATTTTTCCCCAAGGATACCACAGGTCTGCCTCACTGGCAGACTGAAGGCACACTGCCAACTTTCAATGATCTACAGAAAAATGGCTGAATATTGATAAATAAAGTTATGGAAGTTACCACTCCCCATGTAGATGCATTACATTATGATATGGTAGTGGGGGAAATATTTTTTCTAAAATTAAATATGAAGTTTCCAAGAAAATGGAGTTTACCAGGGTGAAGAAGTAGTGGCAAGGGGGGGAAGCAAAATCCATTCATTCTCAAAGTAGGGGCCAGGCACTGGACTGTACTACCATCTCTCTATAGATATTATTCTAGTGTCCATTTTCTATTTGTGGCAGATGTTAGGATCATGAGATTTGTGCAGCTGCATATTCCTTTGACTCCTTTTCAATGTCCAGTGCCTTCTTTCATGTCTGTTTACAAAGAGCTGGCATGGGAAAATACTGTATAGCTGCTGTGCCATATACCTCCTCACAAGCCAGCCCAACTAACACTAACCATCATAGTCGATTTCACTCACTTCACTACTGAGTAAACAATATCCTCTTATTCAAAAATAAAAAAGTTACTATTCATAAAAATAGCTGTACTAACAGCCCTTGCACCTTGAATCCTTCCTTTGGTTCCACAGACCCTTTGTCCACAGAATCGGCACAGTTTGAGTTGTAGTAGAGTTGTATTCCCCTTCCTGCCCTCACAATCAGACTCAAAGCTACTGAGGAGGAACCTTCTGTTGAGATGAGAAGATGGGCATGGAGTGGGAACTATCAGTCTTTGTTCTCTCTTTGCACTAATGACAGGATTGGCTAAATAGTGCAAGTTATGGCAGTGATTTTTGTGATATGGATACTTGCCCCACTGGGGTTGGCAATGAGAGCACCAAACTCATTTCATACAGGCCAACAAATCCTTGGACAAGATTTCCCAAATTAACTAGTGGTTTTTGGTGCTCAACTTGAAATGTCATAGGGGCTCCTTATTTTTACCAAGTGCTGAACATTTAACCCAAATTGTTTTTAATTGAAGCGTCTATAATCGTTAATCAGTTTTTAAACTCTTGACCATTGCTTCTAATGAATTTTGTCTTCCTAAGATTTACACTGACAAATTTCCATTGGCAGTTCCTGAAGTCAAAAAGAGTTGGTAGAATAAGATCACTGTTCCAGCAAAAAGATGAATTTACAGCAAATCCTGGAAATAGTTGCATTTTCATCACATTGGTCTGAAGGACAAGTGAACCAAACTACTACTGGTCCATAGCTGGGGCTTACTTTTTGACCTTTAAAAATTACATTGGCAGCTACAATATGAGAGATTAAAGGAAAGGAAAATGTCTTTGTACATTACTATAAAAGCAATACAAATGACTGTAGGCTCAATTCTGATACTCTTAATCACTTTGAGCTATATCTTCCTCTGGTTTCAATCAGATTACTTGCAAAGTGAGATGCAAGTCATGTTAAAAGTGACAGAATCTGGCACTACCTAAGCATTTACTATTAATTATCATTCAAACCAGTACATTATTTCCTTCATGTCCGAGTAACAAATATCAAATATCATCCTTCAAGGTGCAAATATATCCCCAAAAATGGGGGGAAATGGTTTTGGCTTTTTAATAATGGAAAAAGCAGATACCGTCAGCCATATTATATGCAATGAACTATACAAGTTTTAGCACGGACAGTCTTACACATGACATATACTTTATGGTAATATGATGGCACAGAATAGCAGACAAGAATGCAGCATACTTCGTTGTGCTTGTTTCTTGATTAACCTTTAAAGATTTCTTTCTCTGAAATTTTGGAATGGTTGTTTTATTATCTTTTGTTAGAAATCCCCAGATCCCTGGTTAACATTTGATCCCCATCTCTCAGTTTGTCAAGTAGAGGAAAACTCCAAATAAATAGAGTCAGAGTACAAGGCCCAAAGGAACTAAAAGTCATTCTAGTCTGAACCCCTGTATACCCAAGGCCACTAACACAAGCACACTAAACACACCTAATCACACAAGTTTACTAAACTAATAATTTTGTCATGTCCGTAAAAGATACTATGTGTGTATGTTCACATAGAAGGCAGTATGAACTATACAGTATAGCTATTCATTGAACAATAAAGAACTAAAGCTAGGGTTGGATAAGTACTTACATTGACTGATGATGGTAGAAAGACTTTTCATTTAGCATCTAGTCTCCCAGAGAATTAAAGAGGAAGGTATTTTTTGAGTATATTATAAATGAGACAAAATGAAAACACTGTAAATGGATTTGGGGTTGTCTATCTGGATCTAACATTCTATCCAGATCCTCCTCTGCTCCAGCTTCACAGTATTATTTTTTGTGAATAAAATAGTCAAGTTTAGGAAGAATATTACTGCACAAGAAAGGTCTTAATCATGAGATTTCAGTGAACTGGAACTAAGTTGGTTAAACAGATGTTATGGTACAGAGATATATAGAAAGGGCAAAATGGAAAGGAATATAAGTCTTTCCTCTGCACTTGTTTGGCTGATTTTTATTTCAGGCCATGAGGCAATAACAAAGCAGTGTTTTGTTGTAATAATAATTCCTATACTGTCCTAGTAGACTGTTGGAAAGGTCAGAATCTTTTCATACAACAGTACCGTAATCTGCTATTGATACAAAACCTGAGAATACAATTTGACATGCAGTTTTCTCAAGGGTCTACCATTCATAATTACGAAACTGTTTAGGACAACACTATTTGAAGAGTCTTGAGAGACAGCTTCATTGAAGCCTAATACTTCCAAATTGAGTGGAAAAGAGGCCATAAAGCACACTATACAACAGGGATTGCATCTGTTTTAAAACATGAGAATCAAGACTAATGGCTCATGGGAGATAGAATGTAATTACCCTTTATTGTTAAGTTAAAAAAAAAGCTAGAATCCAGAGAATTTACCTTTAGACAGAATAGAGAATGCTTATTATATTCTTCATTCACTGGGGGAGAAAAAAAAACATTCGGTGTGCCTCACTAAAAACGTATAGACAACGCCTCACATATTATGCAGCAAACTGGAACTAAAATCTGTAACAAGGTCCTTGGATTCTGCACTACTTTGGCATGCCAATGTGGACATTCTTAAGCCATTGCATTTAAATTAAAAAGAAAATGTTGAAATGAATTAAATCGGAAACTTAGAAATTAATTTTTTCTTAAATTCAGTTGATATTACAATTTTAAACTCAGATTAAATTCACTGCTGACACGTTCTGCTTTCATTTATTTTTAATAATATATATATATTTTATAATAAATAAATAAATTTTTAAACAATATTTAAAAGGGAACTGGATAAGTTCATGGGGGCTAAGTCCATAAATGGCTATTAGCCAGAAAGGGGTTAAGAATAGTGTTCCTAGCCTCTGCTTATCAGAGGATGGAGACGGATGGCAGGAGAGTGATCACTTGATCATTGCCTGTTGGGTTCACTCCCTCGGGCACCTGGCACTGGCCACTGTCGGTAGACAGATACTGGGCTAGATGGACCTCTGGTCTGACCCAGTACGGCCTTTCTTATGTTCTTATGTTCTTATGTTCATTCTGCAGCCAGTTTTTAGGGTGATAAAGTGACAGATGTCATTGGGAAGTAGGAAGTTTTGGCTGGCTTGCAAAAAGTTTGTCTTTTTGAGATCCCTCCCTCTGAGGAGGTTTGGGAGGCAGTTTGGGCAATGTGGAGAAACACATTAGCACAATGATTTTCTTACACTGATCAGCAGCAAAAAAGTTTGCAATGTTGACATTTGAAATATCACCTATAGGTTTCAGAAATAAGTGAAGCCCTGAAAGAAATAAGTGAAGCCGTGACGTGAATGAAGCCCTGAGACTTTTCTCTCATTCAAGTTGTCCTTAGGAATCCTAAAAACACTTTCCTTCAGATCTCAATCAAAGTGGCCAACCACTTACTTCCGTTCTTATCTTACGTTCTACTCTAGACCAATTGCCACCCCAGTCTGTAGGCAAGAACAGAGCACATCCTGCATTGCCCCCTTGTGCGGTTTGTTCACTCCATTTTATGGCCAAGGACACTAGGATAAGTGAGGATCAACTATATATATATAATATATATATATAAAGGGCATGTTTTCTAAACTATTTATCATTTGTGTTGCTCTCTCTGGACTCTCTCCAAATTGCTCACATCTTTCCTCGAGAAACAGTACTGAAACCAAGACAACCCACTGTGGGACCCACTAGAGTCATTCCCCTCCCCCAGTTTGACAGAGAGCCACTGAAACTCACTCCTGGAGTATGGACTTTCAACCACTTGTGCACCATGTCAGTAACCAGAATGTAGGCAACCATATCCGGTGACTAGGCCAAGAGTCAGATCTAAGTGTTAGAAGAGGAGTCAGTAATCAGAAATCAGAGCCAAGGTCACTTGCGTCAGAGGTCAGATGCTAGGGTTAAAGGTTACAGACAAAGTCAGCAGTCAGAAATTGGAGTGGTGGATTAGGACCAAGGTATCTGAAATGAGGCCAGACTGGGGGCCATGACAAGAACAGTACTATGTCCAAGGCAGGAGCAGTGCTGGAAATAAGGAGGCAGAAAAATCACTGCAGCCATGGCCGATGCTTTGAGTAGCCACTGAATGGCTGCTTCTGCCAGACTTACGTAAAAGCCAATCTGCAAACTCTTCCAGTCAATCAGGCAGTCTACTGTAGACAAGATTAATTCATTACGTTACCTGCAGGTATTTCTAGTAATTCCATCTATATTACAGTTCCCTAGTTTGCTCATGAGACTGCCGTGTGGGCCTCTGTCAAAAACCTTTCTAAAATCAATAGCATGTTTATTGCTTCTGCCTATCCACTAGGCCAGTAGTCCTGTCAAAGAGGGAAATTACATTGGTTTGCATGATTTTTTTATTTTTTTTTTGGTGACAAATGCATTTTGGCTGTTGCTTACAACCTTTATTTTGCCTGTTCACAAGCGCTTACTTCCTTTTCTCCCATTTAAAACAAAACAAAACAAAACAACAACAAAATCCCCAAACTGTGCACTTCAGAAAGTTTAGGACAATTTTTTTTTTCTTTACAGATAATCATTATTTGCTACAATATTTAGTGATCCATCTGTAGGTTTCCCTGCACGTGTATGCATATGATGGCGTTTATGCCTACCCAAAGGGTAACTCTGGTATTCAGTTATTTCACTGAAAACACAAAGCAGTAAGAAAAAATACAGTTTAATTACTTTCTGATATTTCATGATTGATGGACCTTTTGCGGCTGGGGTTAGCTATCATAATGAGTTAAACATGTTCTAAAGTTGCTACTGAAATATGTGACTCAGCTGCTTTAATATGCACATTTTGCTGAAACAGCACTCTTATTTATCTTCAGAAAAGTGCATAATTTACAGAGCAGAATCTGATTTTGATCACCCCTCTGAAAGCTTCATTAGCACATTTTTATTCAGAGCTGCAGCTGCTTCTCTTTAGTGATTGAAAGTAATCAAAGTGTAAACTCATACTTCTGAAGACTACAAAGCAGCATCAAAGTATCAATATTTTTTTGCTGTACATTTAAGGCACATTCTAATAAGGAATAGAGTATATAATTTACCTTATAATATACATTTTGTTCACAGGAATGACAATTAATTAACAAGTAAAGCACAAAACTAACCTTTTGTAGTCATTACAAAGTAAGAATTGCTAATTCTGTAGCATAAAACAACTGTCAGGAAAAGTAATAGAAGTTGCCACATTGCTTTGCAATTCACATCCTGTTTCTCCACTGTATTTATTTTTTCCCAGTAACAGTTACATAGGTAGCTCAAAGCTACATACATGACAGAAAGGCCCTGTAAATAAGATAAATGAGTCACCCCTTTAATTATGTTTGTAGCTTCATTTGTATCGCTAATGCGTACTCTGTGGTTGTAATTTATCATCTAAAACCTACTCTAATTGTTAGTTATCATCCTCTGTCTGCTTTGAGCTACTTGCTTAATTGTGACTTGGAAAAACAAATACAGTGGAGAAAGAGGATATGAATTGCAAAGCAATCTAAGCGGACCCCATCATCTAGTAATAGTGTACTATATGGTGGCAAAAAATGCCAATGTGATGTTCTTGAATGAACGGAAGGAACATTACATCACAGATCAGGAAGATAATTATCATTTATGAAGCCAAATAAAGTGGACTCAGTTGTGGAACATGACCCTGCATTACAAAAATGGATTAACACTGGAGGAAATTTATAGAAGAGCATAATGTCCAAGTCCCTAACCTGTTGGAAAGAAGATTATTTTAGCCCTTTAAGAGTGAGGAGTCCGGGAGTAAAGGAAGAAAGGCAATCTTAGGCTATGTTTCCACTATGGACATAAAAGCAGCTACAGCATTTGGTTGATGAAAGAATACTTCCATTGATCTACCTGATCCTACACCTGTGTATTAGATTATCTTAACTATGCACCCAGGAGCTGTGAATATTTTATCTATTTAAGACCAGGCCTTACTTCCCAGGCTGCCTGGATGATAAGTCTTTTATTCCAAATAGAAGCCTTTGTTCTTAGACAGAGTTTGTGAGACAGAGGTGTGCTCAAGTGAGAAGATTTCATAGAAAAGGAGCTGCTCAGAAGAGAGAGAGAGAGAGAAAACAAAATCACTGGACAAAAGCAAATTAGAAGAAAATGATAAGTATTTAAAAGATGATGTTAACGTGTTAAATGCTGTAAAACTAACGCTACATTAGCAGCTGAGAGCACTGTCACTTAGGTATTTAGAGGTAATAGATGAGGTAAGATTTAAGGCAAAGAAAACTGCAGTAAGGTCACATTCCGTCTTCTAAAACATCTCCAAAGACACAGAATAGGAAAGATAAGTATCTTTTGTTGCTGCACATTATTTTACCTGACAAAATGTTTGTTTCCTTTCAGAATGATCCCCCTCAATTGGGAAGTTTCAGCTAGCTAAGTGAAGCACAAATGAGAGCATTTGTGAATCTATCATATTTAAGACAACAGAGTCCTGTGGCACTTTTAAAGACTAACAGATTTATTTATCG
>ML685798.1:10298919-10405101 GCA_007922175.1 Pelusios castaneus | reverse complement strand
TTATCGCATGAGCTTTCGTGGGAGAAAATCCCACTTCGTCTCCCACGAAAGCTCATACGATAAATAAATCTGTTAGTCTTTAAAAGTGCCACAGGACTCTGTTGTCTTTCTACAGTAGACTAACACGGCTACCCCTTTGGAATTATCATATTTAAGGTTGATGATTGAAGAATTGTAAAACAACAGCAGATTTCTTTACTGACAGTACTCTTAGCCTAGCTGCTATCACAGTTATTCTTGGGTTAATAAATAATAAAACTATTGTATGTATTTGAGAGTTTGATTTCTTTTTGGTCCTTGTCTCTAGCACTCCAAAATTAAACGAATAGCTATTTATGAGCAATGAAACTGGCATACATCTTCACCATCCACATAGCTATGTGACTGATGGGATTACTTATATTCTTAAAGGTAAGTAAATTCTTAAGTGCTTTTCTGGATCAAGGCCTTTATCTCTCCAGGTTATACTTGGACTTGATTGAGAAAGAAAAAATAACAGGCGGAATGTGAAATACCATGACTTGGCCAAATGATAGCATGGAGGAATGAGAAATGATATAGTTATATAATCTAGTATAATAATAATATATATTATTTATTAATATATATATTAATAATAATATAATAATAATATATTAATAATAATATATATCATTATATATATATAATATAATATATAATCAAGTATAATAACAATACTTGAGGGATGTTATCATGAGAAAGAGTGGGATTATTTTGGCTTGCTCAAAGCTCAATCAGGAGTAATGGGACGTATTTAAGTAAAGAAAAATTTAGGTTCAATATCAGAGAAAAATGTGTAAACAGTGAAATGTTATACAATACCAATAGTGAAAGTTTGCCTTAAGAGATATGCTGTGTATCTATCTTTGTGGTCATGTATGCACATGTACATATGCAATGCCAGAAATTTTATTTTTACCAGACTTAGTAATACCTAAACCATTTTTCTGCTCAAATTTTAAAAAGTACTAGCTGGCAGAGACCAGATCTGGAATATTTCAGACTGAAAGATGAACATTTGAGAAATTTATGGAAACAGGCTACATACACTACTGTTAAGTGCTACATCTATCTATCTAGCTATCTAGAAATAAACCTGGTAGCACTTCCTGGAAAGCACTTAATCAAATAGTTCTTATTCACAACAATAGTTCACTCAACCTCTGTGGAATTAATCAAATAAGTAAACATTACTCAAGTAAAAGTTCACAGTACCTCAACTAGTGAGAGGCTCTATTAAATAAATAAATGAATCAACAGTGAAAGGAAGTCTCCCCTACTACTTCCCTCAAACCTTTTTCAAACTGTTAGTATATAGTTCTGTTCTACTCAAGTGTCACAGAGCATGCCTAACTGCCAGACCCCTTCAGCTGACCTAGGGATAGTGTCATGCTGCAGGCATTTCTGCACTCAGTTTCCCTTCTCTCAAGACTTCTAAATCCACATAATCCAAAGGGTTGTAAGACAAAATTTCCCTGCTGAATTTCTATTTTTATTTCAATTTTGAATTTCATAAAGTCTGTCCTTTTGGGTTTAGGGGTTCCACAGCCCTCTTGTTTGGGTTCTGTGGTCTACAGGAACTGCCCTCTATTAGGAGAGCTTCTCTCTCTGTGGCATCTCCATGCAGTGGAGCTCTGATGGCCTTATATCAAGCCCAGTGATCATAATCCAATCAATTGCCTAGATGGGATCCTTAAATTAGCTCCTCATGGGTAGCCTGGACCTGCACTTCCTGCAATATCAGATAATACAAGATAGATTTTTTTCAGATGTTATTAGCAAACCCATATAATTAAAAAGCAATTTGGAAAAAAAAACATTTTATTACTCCCAAATTCTAGTAGATGCCAGGCCCCATAAAGCAGAATAGTAACACGTAGTGTATTCACCACCTCAATATACAGAAACAGTAGGTAGGTCCTCCCAGAATCCCTATTCTCATTCTGGCATTCAAGCAATATACCCATTTCTTTAATATGGAGAAATCTGCACATGGAACAAATGTCCACATATGATCAGTGAATGTGTTAATGTAAAATAACAGCAAGACGTACAGCAGACTTTGACCCTCTTTACCGCTGTTCCTTTGAGAAAATTATAAGTAATGAATTGGGAGCTACTTAATTAAAAATGAATTCTTCGTGGTTGTGCATGATTAAGTTTGCAGGCCATTAAAGATTAACATTTAGCATTTGCTTGTTTTAATGATGCTCCAAGGGCCTATAGAACTGTTTAAGGACAACAGATATTCCTGTGACTAAGAGTTAACACTGTTATAGTGGCAAATTTGAATTGACTTTTCCACTGATTAAGAGGAGAGTTTTAAGATAAAGTAGTGAAGGCATTCAAATACACACTACTTTGACAAAGTAACTTTTTTTTTTTCAATGATAGTTTTGGCCCTTCACTTTCCATAACATTTTCCTTTGATTAAGTAATAAAATAATTGTGCTAGATTTTTTTTTAAAAATGTTACCAATAGATGTTTTGTGTGGGTTTACATGTGCAAATCCCACTTGATCACATGAATCAGGGAAATGAACATACACTACTCAGCTGTGCAAACTATTATGCTGTTGAAAATTTGACTTTTTGGTCTATATTTAGGGCTATTGTGTTGAGTAACCTGATGTGCCACAAAATAGATTAAAAGGGAAAAGACAGCTATGTACTATAGTATTTATATCTTGGCCTAATGGCAGGCTGACTTAGTGAGCAGGCTTGTAATTTAGAAATAAAGATAAAGAGTCAAATATAGATTCACAAAGACACCCCCATTTGAACTATTCATGTGTTTATGTCAAGCTTCCTGTACTGCCGAGCAGAAAAAAGTTTAGACTGACTTATCCTCTTGTTCTTCTATCATTCCAATCTGAAGGCTTTTTGGTTCAGTTTTCAACATATTGCAAAATATGACTTAAGGTATTTCTCTCAAATTTATCTTTGAAACATGAGCAGATTCAAAAAAATTAAAAACATGTATATTGTCTAGGTCACTGTTTGAAAGTGTCAGTCAAAAGGAAGAAAACTATAGCAAGTGAAAAGAGAATTATAATGAAGAGTATGCAACCCAAACTAATGTGTGATCAACTGTGAGTGCTGTACAATTATAATGTTGACAAAATATTTAAATATTCAATTAGATTAATACACATTCTAGTAGATGAAGCTGAAAGGTAATTTCACTGGAAGCTTTTTAAATCTAGAAATATGACATTTGATTAGATTAAAATAATACCAAGAACGCTCACCAAAAACCAGAATGAAACTTATTTTCAAGGTTTAAAGAAGCTGAATTAGTTTACTTCCTTAATTTTTGCACTTCCTGGTTTTTGGAACAATTTGAAAAAATCACTTCCTGGCTGAAACTGGGAAGTACTGGAAGTTTTCCAGAAGGGGGGGGGGTGGAGTCAAAAGTTAAAGTATAATTAGTCAGGGGAAAAGAAAACTGAACAACAACTAAAGCAAAATAGTATATATATATATATATATATATATATATATAAAATCTCCTTTTTTATAATTTTTTTTCAAGTACATCAAAAGCAGGAAGCCCAATAGAAGAAGGGAGACTGCCAACAAGGCCATTGTAGAGAAGCTAAATGAATTCTTCACAATGGTCTTCACTGTGAAGAATGTAAGGAAAATTCCCATACGTGAGACATTATTTTTCAGTAACCAATATTGAGGTGTCAGAGATGGTTTTGAAGCAAACTGATAAATGGGTCAGATGGTATTATTCACTGAAGGAACTCAAATATGAAATTTCACAATTAGTAAATTTGCTATGTAACCTATTGCTTAAATCAGCCTCTGTACAACAGATGACTGGAGGAATACTAATGGATGACGGGTGGATAGCAAATGTGACACTGATTAAAAAAAGGCTTCAGAGGCAATCCTGGTAATTAGAGGCTGTTAAGCATAACTTCAGTACCAGGCAAATGCAAATAGATAAGTACAATATGTTGGGGAAGAATCAACAAGGCTTTTGTAAAAGAAATAATGCCTTATTAATCTATTAGATTTATTTGAAAGAGTCAAATATGTGATCCAGTGGACACAGTGTACTTGGACTTTAAGAAAGCCTTTGACAAGGTCCTTCCCCAAAGGCTCTTAAGCAAAGTAGACAGTCATGGGATATGAGGGAAAGTCCTCTCATACATCAGTAACTGATTAAAAAAATAGGAAACA
Source organism: Pelusios castaneus (assembly GCA_007922175.1). Lineage (NCBI taxonomy): Eukaryota > Metazoa > Chordata > Testudines > Pelomedusidae > Pelusios > Pelusios castaneus. Next base: position 10,400,886 of record ML685798.1, on the reverse strand, counting down.
AAGGTAGGTATAAATAGTCAGTTTTCCACAATGGAAAGTGATAAAAATCTGGGTCACCCAAATATCCGTACAAGAATCAATATTAATTAACATTCATAAATTACCTGGAAGAAAAGGAGGCTAAACACTGAGGTGGCATAATTTGTGAACAATACAAAATTACTTAAAATAGTTAAGTCCAAAGCAGATTGCAGAGTTACAAAGGGATCTCTCACAACTGGGTGCCCAGGCAATGAAATGGCAGATGAAATGTAATGTTGATAATTCATGATAAAGCACATGGGAAAACATAATCTCAACTACACCTACAAACAAACAAACTAACATGCAAGTATATATTTAAAATGATGGGGTCTTTATTAACTGTTACTGCTTAAGAAAGATCTTAGAATAATTATGGAGAGTTTTCTGAAAACATCTGCTCAATGTGCAACGGCAGTCAAAAGGCAAACAGAATGTTAAGAACCATTATGAAAGGGCTACATGGATAAGATTGAAAATATCATAATGCTTCTATATAAATCCATGGTGAACCCACACCTTCAATACTGTGTGGAGTTCCAGTTGCACAATCTCAGAAAGGACATTAGAATTAGATGGTACAAAAAGGGCAACAAAAATGATCAATGGTATGGAACAGCTTCCATATAAGGACAGGTTAAAAAGGCTGACTGTTCAGCCTGGAAAAGAAATGATTAAGGGAGGGGAGGGAAATAAAATCTATAAAAACTTGAATGATGTGTTGAAAGTAAATAATGAAATACCCTTCCAACTAACACCAAAACCAGGGGTTGCATCAGATGTAAACAAGCATGAGGAAATACTTTATGATACTGTTTTGAGCAGGAGGTTGGACTAGAAGATCTCCTGAGGTCTCTTCCAACCGTAATCTTCTATCATTCTATAACAACACACACAGTTAACCTGTAGAAATCATTTCCAGGGGACATTGTGGAGACCAAAAGTACATTTGGGTTCAAAAAAGAATTAAATAAGTTCAAGAGCTTGGGGCCATCAATGACAATTAGCCAAGATGGTCAGGGATTCAACCCCATGCTCTTGGTATCCATAAACCTCTGACCCCCAGAAGATGGGCCTGGATGATAGGGGATGGCACATTTAATAATTGTCTTATTCTGTTCATTCCTGCTGATGCATCAGGCACCAGCCACAAGTGGAAGACAGGATAGGCTAGATGGACCATTAGTCTGACACAGTACAGCCATTCTTATGTTTTGAAGCTTGATCCTATGAGTTTTCCATATCTTTTGGTCATTTATAGGATTTATTTTAAACTTTGTGCATTTTCCTCATCATTAACAGTAGCTGTCTGTGACAGAAATATTATAACTTAATTCCTCTCCATGGTTTACATAGAAGAAAACTAGGACATATATTCTGTCTTCTTATTCAAAGTTAAGTCGAAGTTGCAATAAGTTCTCCAGAAGACAAGTATTTTTTCCCCTCAAGGTGATGAAATCTCTCAAGAAATACTAATGCTGTCAAGCCATCACGTCACTAAATAGATTCAGAAGGTTTGTCAAATAGTGAGGATGTTTTTGGAGACCAGAGAACTGAAGAAATATAGTTGTCACTCAGCAACTCAGATAGGAAAAATTCAGAGACTTCATACAGCTGTATGCTCAACAGTGCAATGTGATCTCTGACTACCGTTGCAAGATTCTACCCCCTAAGGTGATGAGCAAGTTCAAACAGAAATGATTTTCATAAAGCTACAAATATCGATCAAACCTTTACTTTCTGTCACTTCCAAAGGTAGTAAATAGGCTTTACCATGGGTATATAACATTCGGCTTAAGAAATTATTTTACTCAGATAATCTGAAGTCATATTTAGATATAGCTTTAGGTACTATATTTTCCAGAATAACATTTTCTAAATCTTTCTACCTATTTCTTACTCATTTAAGTTAAAATAGTATGTAGGTTAGAGATTTAGTGGGGCTGATTTTCTAGGTGGATCCTAACAGGATTCTGCATTTTACTTGCCAGTATTTCTCATTGCTTTCATATTAGACAGACAGACTCTAGCTGCATCATGAGTGATAGAGTCATTCGAATTTGAAGGGATTTCACATTGGTCATTTAATTCATCCCTCTGAATCATGGCAGGATAGATTTAATTATTCCTGATAGATGGCTGCCAAGCCTAGCTGTGAATATCTTCAATTATGGTGATTCTACATACTCAATCTTCCTTGGCAGCCTGATTTATCTGCAAACTGTTTTTACAGTTATGAAGTTATTCTTAATATTTTACCAAAATTTCCATGCTGCAGCTCAAGCCCATGACTTCTTCATTGTGATCATTGATCCCTCTGCTGTTCATTAGAATCTTCCATCTATTTTCTATAGGGAACACATTAGTTTTTACCACTCTCACAATTCTTATTTTCCAAATCTTTTACAGATTTTTTTTGTGTGTGGCTTCTCTGAACCATCTCTAATTTTTATATGTGCTTACTTTTAAATATAGTGGTGAAAGTTGAACACAGTGTCATAGGTGATACTTTGAGATGAATAGTGACTAAAAATGAAAACAGTATAAAAATTATTCATCTTCTGATTTTTATAATGCAACCTGATTAACCCAATGCATAAGTCTTGAAAAAGTTAAATCTATAAATATAGCTTGCTTCCTACAATCTATCTACATGCACAATAAGAACAAAATTCAGTTTCAGTTTCTCTGGTGATCCCATTCAACCTCTTTTTCAGCAATGAAAGCCAACCAGTATGGAAAGATGAGGAGTTCATCTTCAATAGCTTAAACACTTGAGCTTTTTTATGAGAGAGATCCAGTAGTAACTCCATAGTTAAGATGGAGAGATAATTTCTATTCCCTTTAGTATGGATAGGCATGAAAGGATTATTTTTTTAATCGGCAAATGTCAAATGTTGATTTTATACACGCAAACTGACAAAATATTTCCATCAATGTTAATTACAATTTACAGTTAGGAAAAGTAAGAAAATGTCTGTTTGAGAACTTAGAGTTTGATTTAAGTCTACTTTCTTTATGTATATATTTTAAATGTAATGTTGACAATGTCTTTTAACAATTATAAAGCTTTAGCTTTTTTATGTCTATTGTCATTAATAATTATTGTGTGACAACCCATTATTTCTTGCAACTGTGACAATTTTAAATTGAGTTTAAAAATGCTTAACTGTTATAATTTTGTGCAACTGTGAAAATTAAAAAAAAACAACAACAAAAAACAAAAAAACAAACAAAAAATACCCAAAACCAAAGACTGATATTCATCAAAATATGAAAAAATAAATTCCGCTAAACCTAAAAATTTATGGGACAGATCCTCAGCATGTGTAAGTTGGCACTCTTACACTGAAGTCAACTGAACTATGCCAATGTATACCGACTGTGGATCTGGCACTCCTAACCAAGAACAGATTGCTAAGGATTGGCTGTACTAGAAAGTTAGGTCAAGCTAGGTATGTTGCTCACACCAAGAGACAGTCAAACCAACCTAAACCCCACCACAGACAGGTCTAAGTTGATGGAAGATGTCTTCTGTCACCCTAGCTACCGCCTCTTGGGAAGATAGATTTACTATAGAATGGAGCCCCTTCCACTGCTCTAGTGTCGACACTACATCACTGCAACTGTGCTGCTTTAGTGTTTCGAGTGTAGCTGCACTCTAATGTTGGTATTCAGAACAGCAGCTTGATCAGGTGTGAATTTTAAAATAAAAGTCTTCCATTTACTCAATCTAAAGAAGGCCCATGCTTATATTTTTGCCTGAAGACATATGATGCATTAACGACCAAGCATAAAAATACATGTGGGAGAAAGAGATCCTGATGAGTCTGAACAGTTTAGTTCTGTGAGCCCTACAGGTTTCATTCACTTTTAAAAGGTAGTGTAAGTCTGAGGATGCTCTTAATTAGGATACAGAAGTTGGAGTGGTTGAAGTGTAACCTTAAATACACTGTAAATATTAAGAATCCAGAATGTCTCTAATGGCTTGTAGTCAATTTGTTAGCCATTACCCTTAAACATTGGTCCAGAAAAGCACTTAAGTCAGCTTAAATGCAAGCATATGAATGGTCTCACAGAAGTAGTTATGTACAAATGCAAATGCTGTATTTGTACTTCTTTGTCATTTGAGACATGACAGCAACTGAAAATGTTATAAGAAAGGTACTAAGATATAATTAAAAAAATGAAATACATCATATTTAAGGTGCTCATATTTCTCTATGGACTGGGCTTAGTCACTGTATTTAAATCACTTAACTGTAATATTAGAGAATTTTTTGTGTGTCAGAGCAGAACTCCCATTCATCCATTCTGGGTAACTATTGTTTAAACCACAGAAACCACATAGTAAAAACAAGTTCTGTATGTGCTTTTGACTCTCCAGTATGACAGAAGAGCAAGTCCTTGAAAAATAACTTTAATAAGTTTGGGAAAGAGTCAACACAAAGGTCCTGTCTACATTATGGAATTTGCTTGTTGCTCACAATAGGTGTCAGTAACCGGTACAAATAGCGCTCACCATCGTTTCGGTTACCATGGTAAAAAACCTGCTAACGCTCTTCAAGTCTAAAACCTTGTTTTAAAGGAATTTGAAGAGTATTTTAGAAATTGGGAAAACAATTGCTCTATTTCTTAATGCCCCGATGAACAGTAAGTGTTAGTAATATTATTCTTTATTATAATCATGGCAGAGAAGTGTCAAACTGCATGACAGTCCAGCATGCCGTGAATTATGTAATTTGTGATGAATGTGTGAAGGAGCAGCAGTACGGGACAATACATACAGTAACCTCAGCATAGATGGACAGTCCACTATCTTGCCTCCACACTTTTCTTCATTGTCTGATCTGATGGTGACTCAGTACCAATATAATGTGATGGGGAAGCAAAGGTGAAAGTTAGAAAGAATTCAGTTATTCAGTATACAGGGCAATTCAGTCTTTTCTTTGCTCTCTGTTTGTTTCCCTTTACCCCACTAATCCTATATGGGTCATTTACCTTTATCTGGGCTGCCATCTTCTATACCCATTGCACCCCAAATATGATGATACTCTCACGGGGTGTGTCTACACTTAGAAATTAAGTCAATTTAAGGAGGCTTAAGTCAACTTAATTTACTCAACGTCTACACTGGGCTTTCCTTAATTTGACTTTAGCCACTCCTTAAGTCGAAATAAGGAAAAACTAGTTCGAATTAATAACATCTTGTTTTAATTTAAACTAGAGCTTAAGTCCGGGCAAGAAGGGAGCGCGCTCCAGCTGAGGGGAAACCCCAGTGATTCCCTGTCGGCTGGAGGGCTGGCAATTGCCAGCACAGCCCTCCAGCTGATAGGGAAACCCTGGGGTTTACCTATCCACTGGAGCATGGTCCTGGAGAAGGGACCACGGGGCTCCCTTCTCCCCGGGATCCCATTGTCCTGGCCAGAAGGGAGCCCGCATTCATTTCTCCCTGGGACCTGAGTGGTTCCGGGGAAAAGGGAGCCAACAGAGCTGACAGAGGCTTGCCGGTCTCTGGGAGAACCAGCCCCACAGGGGGGCAGAGGGACAAGCCCCTGGACAAGCCCCCTTAGACTCCAAAGGAGTCTCCGTTCCCCCTTGACCTAACCAGTCGACTTAGAGAGTTTAGTGTGGACTCTCTAGGTCGACTTCATAAGGTCATCTTTAAGTCGACTTAAGAGTCTTGTGTAGACTCTTTAAGTCAACTTAATAAGGTCGATTTAAAGTTGACTTAATAAAGTCGACCTAAGTTTCTAAGTGTAGACATAGCCATGGTGATTGGATAGGTGCATTCAGAAAGCCTACTCTAGAACAAGGGCAATAAAAGCCTGCTGGCAGATGCTGGAAATGGAAATGCTGTATAAGAGAGGATGTCATTTGGCACTCAGGAAGGCAAAATATATATATCCTCATGAATAAGCACAGAAATTAAATTTTAGCGAGCATTTTGTATGTACAGAATAGGAACTATAGAGTTAATAAAGGGTAAGTAATGTGAGGGTCTAATGTGCTGCGACTTATTGGTATAACATAAACTACAGCAAAAACTTAAAGTGATCCTGTAAAACTATGTAACTTCCTCTATCATGTAAAATGAACAGAAAGGCAGCAGAAGATAGGACTCATATTATTTAGTGTTCCAAATAATACAGATGAGATCTAGACTCGCTTGCTAAACAATAAGCAACAAATATAGCTGTGGAGCACAGTCCCTACCTATAGTTGTGGGTCTTGAGCAGTTACGCACCTGTCTTCCTCCGTAGCTGTAACTGCAAATGGTTTTCAAGCATAGTACCAAATAAAATGCTTTATTTAGATTCTGATGTATGATCCACTGCCAAATCTGAGAACAGCTGCACTTTGTGGCATCTTAAAGAGGAATCAGATTACCAGAAAATCAGTTTTAAGGACTATTTTATGCAAGAATTAACATCCTGATACTTCAGAGAAAACATTGCAGATTTTACAACTATGTGTACAGCTGTATTACAAGAAAACTCCGTCCTATACCATAATAAAAATTACAAAGTGATATTTCATCCATGTATTTGGAATGGAGCTGTAGTATTTTCAGAGTTGCTACTTCCTCATACAGGATGAGTAGGAGGGACCTCCAAAACCTATTGGCAGCCAATAGTTATGGCAGTTTAACTGGAAATTCAAGGAAAAGTTATAGTTGCAATTACAGCTAATCACTGCTACAGTTTCAGTTGACAGGTTCAGTTACACTGAGTCCCATCTCCCAGTTACATGAAGAGAAAGAAGAATTACTGTATTTCAAGCACAATAACATACTTCAAGGTCATAATGTTAAAAAAAGAAGATTCTGTTCAATTTGATGAATTTTAATAAAGGTCTTATAGAAGGTATATAGATGGCTAAAAAGATAATTACACACATATAAATATGTGCACATGGATAAGTATGACTTCTGTATCCACTATTGGGGATATCACTGCCTGTCACCATTTTTATTTCACAACTCATCTCACTCCACTTTTTGGGAGGCATATTACAGCTCACCCCCTATGTGTCATGACAGGTCACAAAGATGTAGTTTTGAAGCCCTTTTGTGACCTAATTACTTTTGCAACATGCTTAGAGTAGCTTATATACTGAAGATATAAAAATATGGCTAAAGTATTGCAGATCAAAAATTGGATATGACTCATGTATATTAACTCTTTTTTCCTAGGAGCTTTTCTTTTGCATTTTAGTATTAGTCCATAATTTACAGAACATATTGTATATGTAAAACTCCCTGGAACATCTTGGCTATGTCTATACTTGCAAGTCAGGTCGACTTAAGGATGCTTACATCGACCTAACTTAGTCCCTGTCCACACCAGGCTTTCATTAGGTCGATTTAAAAAAATCCTTAATTTCATCTAATGAAAGCTTAGGTCGATTTAGTAAGACCTGCTGGTTAGGTCGACCTAACTCTCCTTAGGTTGACCTAACCCTCCTTTAGGTCAACCTAAGCACAGTGTGGACACTTAAGTCCACTTTATTAAGTCAACCTAAGGGCAGTTAGGTCAACTTAACAAAGTGGACTAAGTCCACGTACATGGAAACCACTTGTTAAGTCATCTTAATAAGGTCGACTTTAAGTCGACTTAAAGTCGACCTTATTAAGTCAATTTAACAAAGTCAACCTAACTTTTTCTAGTGTAGACATAGCCCTTGAGTTTCAGATATTTGCCTTAGTTCAGAGAGGTACCTAAAAGTGTAGAGCCTTCACCCAAACATCTGAAATTGGGAAAGGAAAGACAAAATAGTATTTGAATCAGGTTTGAGAAATGCCTGTCTTATAATAAAAAATAATGAGAGTCCCGTGGCATCTTATAGACTAATAGATTTTCTTCAGCATAAGCTTTCGTGGACTATAACCCAGTTCGTCAGATGCATGAAGTGGAAATCACAGAGGAGAGGTATACACATATATACACATGCCAGGATGGAGGAGGGCAAGTGTAGGCAAAGTCAGTTCAGAGAGCAGATGGGGCCGATTCACACCTGTTGACAAATTTCAGTGAAATGGAAAATTACTGTACTCTCACACAAGATATATAGCAATACCCATCTGCTGCCTAGCCAATATAATTAACTTCTTACCATGATCATTTATCAACAGGTGTGAATAGGCCCCATCTGCTCTCTGAACCGACTTTGCTAACACTTGCCCTCCTCCATCCTGGCATGTGTATATATACCTCTCCTCTGTGATTTCCACGTCATGCATCTGACGAAGTGGGTTATAGTCCACGAAAGCTTATGCCGAAGAAAATCTGTTAGTCTATAAGGTGCCATAGGACTCTCATTTTTTCCTGTACAACAGACTAACACGGCTACCCCTCTGGAAATGTCTTATAATAGTATATTTTTGTGATCTGAGATCAGAACTAATCTCTTATTCTTATAAATACTGGAAGGACTGTCTATTCAAGGCTGCACGTATCACTACATTTTATTTAAGTAATTTTACTGTACATACTCTATATTTATGACTAAGCAAGCTAGCTGAATTTTACAATGAATATTTTCTGTGTAAGTGCCCTAAATAGTACAAACATAATATTTACAACACAAGATGATTTTAAAGGCAATTTAAGATAAATTTGAAGAAAAACAATCTTGGGTGAAACATTTTCTTAAGAAAAATGCAACATTACTTGCAACATTTTAAACTAGGCTACACAAAGCATAGAAAATGCAACTGGGGTTTGATCTAAAACCCACTGAAGTCAATGGATAGAACCTATGTCCCTTTGAAACAATCTTGTACCAGCTGCAAGAAAGATAAACACTGTTCTACTGAATGTGTTTTCTAACTACAGTAACTCCACTTACTCTTTAACCTGAAAATAGACAGAAATGTAATAAGTAAAGTCTCCTTTGCTAAGTTTCCAGTACTTCCTGATATCAACTGCTATATTGGTTTGTGAAGATGTGTGAAACTAAAAATAAAGACATAAAATCTTTTAAATCTCTAAAGTGGTTTGGACTCAGTTTAAGTACTCTTCTAAGCAGCATCTCAGACTCTGAGTGTATTCCATTCTGAGCCAAGGAAAAGTTAGCTGAAAACATAATTCTTTGTTTAAATCTACTTGCTCTGTAAACCCAGATATAAAAGTAACTGGATATCCTACTAACCTAGAAACTCCTGGATGCTAAAAACTCTCCTGAGGATATATGACAGACATGGTGTCTGGTACAGTTAATTAGTTCCTGAAGGCTCATTGTCCTGAGCAATTCAACATCCATCTCTAGACAATACAACTAGCTCCATTTATATAGTGGATAGCTACAAATCTCCCCAAATTGGGTTGATATTAGATAATCATAACCCTTCCACACAGACAACAGTTGTGGATTAGATCTTCCTATTATGGTTAAATGACTCCTTCAATTAAGAAAGTAAAGCCAACTGTTCCTCAACCTTCATAGTCCCCACCTACAGAGCGTCTCAGCATGCTCAGTTCCTCCTTCATATTATTCTCTTGTATAGTTGGTCAGAAAAAAGGGGGAGGGGAGAGAGAGAGAAAGAAAGAGTGAGAGAGAGAGAGAACCATGTAACTCTTCATTCATCTTATCAAAATATAAAATCATTTAAAACTCCTTTTTGATTAAGAAATATTGATAACAGGTGGATAAAATAATATTTTTAAAATTGATATTTTATGAAAGTGTTCAAAAAGCCTATTTTTTATAAAAATATAATTTGAAATTCTATTCAATATTGTGGAAGTTTGAGAGAAAGGCTCACATGACAAAACATACATGTACAACTTTCTCAATACTTTCATGAAATTAGTATTTGGATGAAGAACAGATGAATGGAAACTAAATCAGGCATGGTTGAGGTAACATTGGTAGGAAGTGGAGGAAACACTTTAACAAGTTTGTCTCTATTATATCACCACTGCTGAGCACATCCGCCCTCAGGTTAAGTCAATCTGTAGCCTTATGATTCCTTTTAATTCTTCAGTGATAAAGTATGTTCATGTAGCCTTGAGAGCCAAACACACTTATTTCCACATGATCAGCAAAATGGTTGCATCAAATCCTATCAGACAGAGTTCTGGACAAATGAATCATGCATTTGTAACCTCCAGGCTTGATTATTGCTACTAATTACATATAGGTATGAAAGCACCCATCCTGAAAAAAGTTCCAACAAAATACAGCAGTCCATCTGCTTAGCAGTGTAAGTTGCTGTGATCTTGTTGTCCCTCTGTTCTATTCTCCCAGTTTCGTTCAGAGTTCAGTTCAAAGTCTGTGTTCTGATCCTCTGTGATATTTGCCTTAGCTACTCAATAAATCACTCTCTCTCTGTAACCAAGAACTCCAAGGCTAGCTACATTTCAAATTGAACACTGAAATTGTTGACCAATGGGAGAGTCCAATGAGTGCAGGAAGTAGAATTTATCTAGAAGTTGGACCTAGACTATGAAACTTATTGAAAGGGACCAAGGCATAGACTATCTGACTTAGCAGTCACACATAGGCTTGAGTCCACACATCAGGGATGGTAGTCAGTGAGTAGATATGAGAGGAACTTCTAGAACTGGGTTCAGTAAGGAAGAAACTGAGGTCTAAGTCAGACTGGTGTTTGAGATCAGATATCATTGGGTGTGCCCGGCTGGAATTGGGGGGCTAGAGTTAAGCCTAGTCAGATTAGAATTGGAGGCCAAGATCAGGACATGAGGTATATAGATATATATATATAATGTATTACAGAGGTAACTGTTCTATTTAGGTCATAAGCTGCATCCAAGTCTTTTACAGTTAACGTGTGTCTTGCAGAGCCCTCTGTCTACCTCCCATCCCCATTCTCTACCTACCAGATTGTGATGGGGAGCTCAAAGATTTTGCCCTATGGCAGGGTAGTGGGGCTAAAGGATTCTTCCCAGTGGGGATTAGGGTCTCTGCTTATATAGGAACTCTTGCATAATTGTTAAACATTGTGGCTATGTCTACACTACAAAAAGTTAGGTTGACTTTGTTAAGTTGCCTTAAAATTGACCTTATTAAGTCCACTTAAAAAAGTGCTGTCCACGGACTAAGTCCACTTTGTTAAGTAGACCTAACTGACTTTAGGTCGACTTAACAAAGTGGATTTAAACGTCCACACTGGGCTTAGGTCGATCTAAAGAAGGGTTAGGTCGACTGAAGCAGGCTTCAGTCGACCTAATAGGTGGTTCTTATTAAGGCAACGTAAGCGTTCATTAAGTTGACTTAAGTAATTTCTTAAGTCAACTTAATGAAAGCCCAGTATGGATGCAGCTTTGTTAAAGTCGACTTAAGTCTCTTTAAGTCGACTTAAACTGCCAGTGTAGACATAGCCTATGAAAAAAAAGAAAATTATTTAATTGAATATCATAAGATCAATGCAATATATGATGATGGTCTATAAGCCTTGCCTCAACGTTACTGTATCTTTTTGGATTTAAGGCAAATCTTAAATCTTACCTTTAAAGTATTAGGTTATGAGTAAGTAGTGTATGCAGGATGGGCAGATATAAGCATATCTGAATTAATGTCCAGATGGAAGAACTTAATGTGAAACTGTCTCTTAGTTTTCAATCATCATTTTAAAATCTACAAAATCCAAAGCAGTAGCCGTGTTAGTCTATTGTAGAAAGACAACAGAGTCCTGTGGCACTTTTAAAGACTAACAGATTTATTTATCGCATGAGCTTTCGTGGGAGAAAATCCCACTCCCACGAAAGCTCATGCGATAAATAAATCTGTTAGTCTTTAAAAGTGCCACAGGACTCTGTTGTCTTAAAATCTACAGTATCATTTAATTATTAAATAGTATCTCATCATCTTACTATCTTGGCATAGAGTGGTAACATTTTCTTGTCCTACAAAGACATAAACCATAAACACAAATAGGCCATGTTATTAATGACTTACGGATTTTTTATCATTATATTACCATTTTTTTTCATTTTCAAGATGCATTTTCATGAGTCGTTATATCAGACAAACAGAACACACTATAAAATGCCAAATAAGAGCAAATTATTAAAAAGAGGCACAGGTTTGTTTAAAAAGACAGTAAAACTGAAGATTTATAATATATCATTTGAAAGATATGATCATTTATAGTATATCATTTGAAAGATAAGATAAGATATACTGACAATTAAGTGCTGTTTTTTTGCTGTTCTGTAAAGTTTAGAATAGTTTCTCCACTGGTATAGCAATATACACGATCAACAGTCCAATTAAATCATCCATAGTTCATACGAAATGATCTTTTCACTGTTCATGTATTTGGCAGTTTGCATTATTTAAATAAGGCAGATAAATTGTGTTACTTGTGCATTCTCAGTAGTAGAAGCCTCAAAATCCTGTGTAAATAAATCTGGGGGTATTTTCAGGGTTTTTTTTTTTTTAGTTTTACAATTAATTCTCATAATATGCTTCAATAAACTTAATACTGGCCAGGCTTATGTACAAGGTCTATTAATGGAAACTGCTTATGTTAATACAAAGGTTGGGGATGTTGATAGAGTAATTATCTCTTGTAATCAATTTCAGTTCTTGTTTTATACGAGATAAGCAATAAAACCGCTAATAACTTTAGCATCCTGATAGGATTTTCAGAGAAAAAGAAAGAATCGGGGAAATTTAGCAAAAGAGGCAATTGATTGTCCACTAACTGTGGTTCTGATTGTTTTTCCCTTTTAGCAGGATTTGGCACTAGGGAAAAACATATGTCAAAATCTAATATTATATTTCCTAATTTGAATATATATGCAGCAAGGCAAATGATGCATGCTGAAAAAAATAGCTGTCCAATATCCAGATGTGTGTACTTCAAAAGAGTTTTGCTGGGAAATGTCCCAATCTCACATGAATACTCCAGCCAAATATCAAGAGTGCCATCAGTATTTCTTGGAGAAGACTAGGAAAAACAACATTTCATTGTTAGTGTTAATTTTATTATGTATTCTCTCCTAAAGACCCAAAGATTTGGCAGGCGCTGCACAATAGAGACAGAAAAACAAGACAAATTCCTATCAGCAGGGATTTAAAAACTAATATTTCATATGATACAACAAGAGATGAACTAGAAAATAGAGATAGGTTTAGGGAAAGCATAGCTGGCCAAATAGTAAGATTATGCACATTTAATATTTTGAAGACATCCTGAAAGAAATGCATCTTAAAGAGAGATTTAAATAAGATAATGATGTTGCAGACCAGTTCAGGAAAAAACTAGACAGGGGGTGATGTTGAAAAAAGCATGCAGAAGCTTGTAGGAATAAATAGGCAGAGGGGAAATCAAGACTGATGACAATGGTGGAGTTTAGAGAGGGGCAGGGCAATACTTTAAGACAAAAGGTTGGTTATGTGGCAGTGAGGGCTGAGTTATGTAGAGCCTGAAGACCACAATAATAAAAAGGTTTAACTTGATAAGGAAGATGAGAGGAAGGCGCAAGAGCATGTTCAGATTAACAGGTGACAATTATGACTTTAGAAGATGTGGGGGGTTTGTGGAGTGAACTGAATGAAATAAGGGTGACAGAAAGATCGAAGTGGAGAATGTTACAGTAATCCAAATGGGAGATGATGAAAACACCAATGAGAGATTTGGCTGCATGGAAGAAAGAATATTTGTATTTCAAAGCTGATGTAGAAAAAAGTGGCAGGATTTCCTTTTGGTTTAACCAGTTACTGATTATAAAGAATCTAGAGTTAAAATTAGTGCTTGTCTATTACCCCACTTAGTTCATGGTTAGCTGAGCTATAAATCTAACTCACACTAGCCTGCCATGTGCTGCGTATTCATGTAGTCTCTATGGCTATGACTACACTTAGAAATTTAGGTCGACTTTACTAAGTCAACTTCACTGAGGCAACTTTCAGTCGACCTTATTAAGTCGTCTTAGAGAGTCCACACAGAACTCTTAAGTTGACTTATAGCTGGCCTTACTTAGTTGACTTAGAGAGTCTACACTAGACTCCAGGAGGAGGCAAGGCTCCTTTGGAACCTTGGCTCCCCAGGCTAGGGGGGCTCTCCCTGAGACAGCAAGCCCCGGAGCGGTCCAAGGGAGAAGGGAGCATGGAGCTTCCTTCTCCCCAGGACCCCAGCAGTCCTGGCCAGAACGGAGCGTGGGGCTCCCTTCTTCCCGGGACCCCAGTGGTCCCGGCCAGAACAGAACCCTACAGCTCCTTTCTGCCCGGGGCCGCGCTCCAGCTGATAGGGAAACCCCATGGTTTGCTGGCATGGCCCCCCAGCTGATAGGAAACTGCTGGGTTTCCCTATCAACTGGAGCGCGGTCCCGGGCAGAAAGGATCCACAGGGATCTGTTCTGGCCAGGACCACTGGGGTCCCGGGCAGAGGGGACCCGCGGGCTTCCTTCTGGTCGGGAGCACTCAGGTCCCGGGCAGAAAGGAGTGGCGCGGCTCCCTTCAGCCAGGACCGCTGCGGTCCTGGCCAGAAGGGAGCCCTGCGCTCCCTTCTCCCCAGGACCTGAGTGGTCCTGGGGAGAAGGGAGCCAGACGAGCTGCTAGCGGCTTACTGGGGAGAAGGGAGCCCAGGCTCCCTTTTTCCCCTGCCCCAAGTCGACTTTTCTTGTAAGTTGACTTAGGGTGTCCACACTGTCTTAAGTCAATTTAAGAAGTTGACTTAAGCCTTAAATTGACTTAAAGCGAAGTCTTATTAAGTCGACTTAATTTTTCCTTAAATCGACTTGAGGAGCAGCTTAAGTCGATTTAAGGAAACTCCAGTGTAGATGCAGAGTAAATTAAGTCCATTTAAGCCTGTTTAAATCAACTTAATTTATTAGTGTAGATGGACCCTATGAAGTGCATTTTAATCTACTCCCATTTCAAAGCACAGTAGATTAAAGCACACTAGAGGACTTTTAATGCATACCAGCAGGGTTTATAGGGACACTCACTGTGTGGCATTCAGCATACACATCATCTTATGGTGAACTAAGGGTTCAGACAGAACAGACCTATGCTACAAATTCTGCTGATGAAGCACAAATTGAAGAACATGGAGTTTGCGCTCCCATACCTAGGTTATGCTAACAGGAATAAAAGGTTGCAGAAATCACTTTGGCACTTGGAAACCATTATAGGTGCTCAGATACCAATATGACATGCATGGTAGAAAAAGGACAAAAAGAAAATCAGTTCTCTTGTAAAAAAGGTACCTTTAACAAAACAAACAAACAAACAAAACAAAAAACAAACAAACAAACAAACAAAAAACCAGTCTTTTTTTTTCTAACTATAGCCACAATTTAGATGTTTCCTCATAAGTTTTCAGTGAGAGTATTTAACTAAAAGAGCTAAGATAAATTTATTTGCTTATTACTAATTACAATTACATGTCTACCAGACCTATGGCTGATAATTAGTGATACATTTGTCAGTCTAACATATTTTAAAAAACTGTAGGCTCAGTTTTTCATAAAGACTTTGATTTAGCTTTTAATATTGATTTAACAATTTCTGCACCCATTTTTTTTTCAAATGCAAAAACTTTCATTTGCATGTAGAATCTACATTTGCATATACAAATTGGATTCATAGCTACATATTCAATGTGCAAATACAGTTTGCATGAGTCCATTCAAATTTTGGCAAGTGAAAAGTTCCACTGATATTTTAGAGGTCACTCTTGAAAACTTCTAAATTATTCACATTATTAGCAATTCTACATGAACAAATTGCTTATTGGAACTCTAATCACATAAGCAATTCAATATTTGAAAGACATTACAAAAATTACAAGTTGTGCATGGTGAAACTTAACAGCTATATAAATTTTGCCTGGAAACTGTCATTGCAAAAAGAGGGAAATAAACTCCATAACAGATATGAAGGAAATATTAGCTGAAAAATCTTCCCTCAAAATACCCTGCTAATTACATTAGTATTGTTGTGCATATTAATTAACTTCAACAGCTATTCTTCACTCAATTTTCTCATTATAATTTAAGAAATAACATTTAATTAAACAGATTTAAGTGAACTAGATACTGAGAACACTGATTTTATTGACTATGTCATGCTACAAGCTGGAAACATGCAAATATCTCGGAGCTGATACTCTGTTGCATAACCTTATTGAAACAGTGAACAGGAATAAAAGAAATGCAATAAGAAATATACACAGTGCAGCCTCCAAAGATAAAGTCCCCTTCAATGAATCTACAGAATATTGATATATACGATCTGCTTTACTTATTATTTTATTATACCTCTATGCTTTTTATCTTTTTGTGCCATTGCAATAGGCAGTAGGCACACAACAAACCAGTAAGCAATTCTGTTTGAAAAGCCAAGATAGATAAAGCTATAAACCAGTTTTCCCTTCTTTCCTCCCATTGAAATAATTTTAATATAGTTCCTAAATCTTCCCTCCATCTCATCTAAGTCCTTCAGGTTAATCCATCAGAATCAGGTCATTCTGAAACTGATAGTATATTCCACCTTGGATTTAGGAGTCTCTAACAGTCCATTTCAATTGAAAAGGAGGGATGAGAAATACTGGTTTATAAAATGTTATAGTCTAAGAAGACACTAGCATATTTCATAAATTATATACACAAGACAGGTATTTAGATTACTATAAACACCCACTGAATTAGTTATTGTTGACCTATGAAAACAAATGGAACTCTCTGATTAGATACATACAAATCTAAATGGCCTATCATACTTAAGTATAACAAAAGTCATACGTAGGGGGAGGGTGGTAGAAGGGGGTCAAAAGGCACAAATTTATAGTCAAAAACATTTCAAAAGTCACACTCTTTTCATGTAAATTAGTTTGGGTTTTTTTGCAGTAGTTATGTTTGAGTTCTGAAGTAAAGCAGGTCCACAGCTAAGTTAATTTTACATGTCCATCATCAGGTATACATCCTACTACCTTAAGTTGAAAACTTTCAGTAATTTAAGCCTCCTTAGCACACTTAGGTGTAAAAATCAAACTCTCAAACTTAACTAGAACAAACAAGGACTCTTGTGGCATTTTTAAAGAGTAACAAATTTGTTTAACAGATATGCTTTTGTTGGTATAACCTACTTCTTCAGATGCCTGAAATGAAAACTGCAGTATGTTAGGTATATATACACAAGCAGAGAAGAGTGAGTCACAAGGTCAATTCAAACAGTTCCAGAGAGGTAGTATATTAGTCTATTTCAGCAAATAAATGAGTTGTTTTAATTCAAACACTGTGGATATGGGCTATTAATAACAAATGATGAAAAGGTGGGAATGTTTAAAGGGGGGAAATTAGCTTTTGTAGTGAGTTCGCCAGTATACGTCCCTATTCAGATCCAGTCTGATAGTGTCAAATTTGCATATGAATCCAGTTTTGTGGTTTCATGCTAACATCTGTTTTTGAAAGGTTTTTGTGAAGTATGGTAACTTTCATGTCTGTTACAGAATGTATAGGGAGATTGAAGTGTGCTCCTACTGGTTTTTGAATGTTACCAGTCTTGATATCTGATTTGTGTCCATTTATTCTTTTCCGTAGAGACAGTCCAGTTTGGCCAACGTATATGGCAGAGGGGTACTGTTGGCACATGATGGACTACATCACGATGGTAGATGCACAGGTGAATTAGCCCCTGATGGTAAATTGGATTATGAACAGGAAGCTAATAGACAACTCTCCAATACCACATTCTATAAACCACTACTCTGTGATGCCACTGAAGAATACAAAAGAAAACAACACCATCTACTCAGAAAAATCCCTGAAGTGGCACAGGAAGAAATCTGCACAGACACACTCCTTAAGACCTGACCAGGGATTGACTATCTGCAACACAAGATCCATATATTTAGGAAGCCTGGGTGCTCCATCATCTCATGCACTGGCACTCTAACAGCAGAATTGTCTGTCTATGTGGATTCTTTCCCCAGGCCCTACTCTACCAGTACTCCTAACTATGTTCAAGACACCACTGAGTTCCTGCAAAAACTACAGTCCATTGGTGTTCTTCCAGAAAACCCCATCCTGGCAACTATGGATGTATGAGTTCTTTATACCACATCCCATACAAAGATGAACTACATGCCATCAGGAACAGTATCCCTGCTGATGTCACAGCACATCTAGTGGCTGAACTTTGTGCCTTTGAACTCACCTACAACCATTTCACATTTGGAGATGATTTATACCTTCAAGTCAACAGCACTGCAATGGGTACCAGTATGACCCCACTATTTGCTAATGTTTTTATGGTTGACTTGGAACAACACTTCTTAGCTCTTGTCCCCAAGTGCCCCTCCTCTACTTGTACTACACTGATGACATTTCATCATCTGTACCCCTGGAAAGGAGGCCCTTGAGCAATGCCACTGAGATTTCAACAATTTCCATCCCACCATCAATCTTAGTCTGGACTACTCCACACAGGAGATCCACTTCCTGGACACTACAGTACAAATAAGTGATTGCCACATAAATACCACCCTGTAATAGAAACCTACTGACCGCTATACCTACCTAACTGCCTCCAGCTTTTATCCAGGACACATCACAAACCGATTGTTTACTGCCAAGCCCTAAGATACAAACACATTTGGCTCTGGTCCCTATCAAGCATTTTTAAATCTATAATGCCCACCTGCGGAAGTGAAGAAACATATTGGCAAAACCAGATGGGCACCCAGAAATCACCTTCTAAAGCACAGGCCCAACAAGGGAAACAACAGACCACACTGGCCATCACCTACAGAACACCACAGAAGAGGACACCACAAGTCATCACCTACAGCTCCCAAGTTAAACTTTTACAAAGATCGACAACCTCAGAGATGATCTTTCACTCTCTTAAGCCGTAGGTGGTAGGCCAGTCCTTGCTTACATATCCCCCCCAACCTTAAGCTAAATACTCACCAGCAACTACTCTCCATACAGCAGAAACATTAAGACAGGTAACAAACCCTGTTGTAAACTCTGCCAGCATAACTATTCATGCGACACTAGTATAGGACCTAACCAACTCAGTTACTCTATCAGGGGCTCATTCATGTGCACATCTGCCAATGTGATATATGTCATCATGTGCCAACAATGCCTCTAAAGAATATACTTTGGCCAAACTGGACTATCCCTACACAAAAGAATAAATGGACACAAATCAGACATCAAGAATCCTAACATTCAAAAACTAGTAAGGGTGCACTTCAATCTCCTTGAATGTTCAGTAACAGACATGAAAATTACCATACTTCAGCAAACAAACAAACAAACAAACAAACAAACAAACAAACAAACTCCATGTCCTTCAAAAACAGACTTCAGTATGCAACTTCATTTGCAAACTTGACACATTTCAGATTGGGTCTGAAGAGGAACTTAGAATACCTAACTTACTACAAAAGATAATTTTTCCCCCTTTAAACATTCTTATCTTCTCTTCAATTATTGCTAATAGCCCACATTCACAGTGTTTGAATTAAAACTTGTTTGTTTTCCTGAAATAGATTAACACAGCTACCGCTGTGGAACTGTTTGAATTGACCTTGTGACTCACCCTTTTCTACTTGTCTATATATACCTAACATATTGCAATTTTCTTTAAGGCATGTGAAGAAATGGGTTATGCCCATGAAAACTTATCCATTAAACACATTGATTAATCCTTAAAAATGTCACTGGAGTCCTTGTTTGTTTTGCTGAAATAGACTAGCATGGAACTCCCCGGAACTTGTTATACTTAAGTAGGAAAGCACAATTTCTATACCTTCTGTTATATTCCATAATTTGATTAAAAAACTTGAAAGGTGGGAGTCAATATGGTGAACAGTAGAAACAAAGATGTTTGAAGACAAACAACAAGGGTGTGAACTAATTTTTCGCATGAGTTTTCGTGGGTGAAGTCCCACTTCATCAGATGCCAGAGTGGAGAAAATTTACATTGAAAAAAAAATTACAGTATGGGAGTGAAAGATAAATCCTGTAATTACATTTCTCTGGAACAGGTCAGATTACTTCAGCAAATCTAACAAGTTGAACAGATTCAAATACAACATATCAGAAAGTGATGTAGTTGAGAGAAGTGAGAATCACCTTTAGTGGTAATGAGTGCTGTGGTCCATTTAAAGTTTAATGTTTGTAATGGGAGGGTCAGTTCATACTTTCATTGAGACCCAGGTTAAAAATAAATTTGTTAGTCTTTGAAGTACTACAAGACTCCTCTTTTGTTTTGCTGAACTAGACTAAAATGGCTACGCCTTTGAAATTTGTCAATAAGACTGTAGGTATTGAAATTAGTGTTTGGAACCTAATTTTTTTTATTATTTTTCAAATTTTCAAAAATTTTGATAGCTCAATAGTGATCACTGTTTGAAACAAGTTAATCAAAGTTTAACCAAATCAGACTGTATAATTTCTTTAATATTCACCAGCTTTTGTTTTCAAACTTTATTATTTGTGGTAAAAACTTATTGCACTTTAAATGCAAATATAAAATGGTCTTATGTCATTGAAGCAGTAAGCCTTGTTAGTAATTGTACATATTACCCGGTAACCATACAAGCAGACAACCTCCCTACTCTCCCAACTTTATATTAGCATCAACCAAAAGGAAAAATAAATTGACATTCTAAAATAATATGTTTGCTACAGTTTCATAGAATCATAGAATAATAGGGTTGGAAGGGACCTCACGAGGTCATCTAGTCCAACCCCCTGCTAAAAAGCAGGACCACTCCCCATAAATCACCCCAGCCAGGGTTTTGTCTAACCGAGCCTTAAAAATCTCCAAAGATGAAGATTCTACCACCTCCCTAGATAGCTCATTCCAATGCTTCACCACCCTCCTACTGAGAAAGTTTTTCCTAATATCCAACCTTGACCTCCCCAGCTGTAATTTGAAACCATTGCTCCTTGTTCTGTCCTCTGTTACCCTCGAGAACAGCCTAGCTCTTCCTCTTTGGAGCAACCCTTCAAGTAGTTGAAGGTTGCTATCAAATCTCCCCTCAGTCTTCTCTTCTGTAGACTAAATAAGCCTAGTTCCTTCAGTCTCTCCTCATAAGTCATGTGCCCGAGCCCCCTAATCATTTTTGTTGCCCTCCGCTGGACTCTTTCTAATTTGTCCACATCCTTTCTGTAGTGGGGAGCCCAAAACTGGACACAGTACTCCAGATGCGGCCTGACCAGTGTCGAATAGAGGGGAATTATCACATCCCTCCATCTGCTGGCAATACTCCTACTGATACAGCCTAATATGCCATTGGCCTTTTTGGCAACAAGGGCACACTGTTGACTCATATTCATCTTCCCGTCCACCATAACTCCCAGGTCCTTTTCTACAGCGCTGCTACTTAGCTGATCGGTCCCCAGCCTGTAGCAGTGCATGGGATTTTTCCGTCCTAAGTGCAGGACTTTGCACTTGTCTTTGTTGAACCTCATGAGGTTTCTTTCAGCCCAGTGTTCCAATTTGTCCAAGTCTCTCTGGATCCTGTCCCTGCCCTCCAGAGTATCTACCATTCCCCCCAACTTGGTGTCATCCGCAAACTTTCTAAGCACGGAGTCTATTCCATCATCAAGATCATTAATGAAGATGTTGAATAGAACCGGCCCCAGGACCGACCTCTGGGGCACTCCACTCCACCAGTTTGCAGTGCTCTTTTGCTAAAACTCCATCTACACACTCTATATAAGTCTATTATAATATTTTGCATACTATCTTTGGCCTATGATATTCAGAAAACTGGGGGAGAAATCTATTTGCATATGGCCTCTTGTGTCTGAGGAACCTATGCACTCCATTAAATCACACTGAATTACTTTATCCTTGAAGAATTTACAAGGATAATATTTATCAGCAGGCCTCCCCTTTTCTGCTACTTCTATAATTAACTGCCAGGTATTTGAGAGCCACCTTACAAAACCAAATTCACATGTTCATTCAAAGGAGAACACAAAGGAGAATAATATAATTAATATAATATGGTTTTGTTCTAATCATTGGGACAAAAACCGCTTTTGAAAAAGTTTAAAAATTAACCTGACAGCTTCTTTTTTAAGCTTTATGCTGCTCATTATTCTACATAATAATTGGGCAAATTAGCACACATGTTGTAGAGCTAGATTTTGGCTTTAGGTACCATCTTGAGCAAGGGAAGGTGCAAAAACTGCACCCCCTCAAGAAGACTTCTAGGATACAGCATGATGCCAGGGTACCTTTCACCTTCATGGAACAATTTCCAATACTTTGCTCTGAAGGGAAGAGTGGGGATTAGTAAATTGCCAGTGATCTATACCCAAAAGAAATTACAATCTCTGACGTGCGTTCAGCTGTGCTGGCAGTCATATAGTAGTGGACAGGAATGATGCTTATCACAGCCCACACTCTGATCTCCTCCAATATTTCTGCCAAGGAATCAACATGGCAATTTCTGCACACTTTATTTTGTATGTATAAAATGTATGACCCATACTCTCACCCATACACATCAGCACAAAAGGCCTGTCCATAGCTCCTGATATGAAGGGATTTGTGAGAAGCCAGAATCAGGGCAGTCAACTTTTTCCCCCTAATTATCACTGCTGAATGCAGGTTTTCCTGCAGGTCACTACGCATCAAATTTGTGTCAACATGTGGATTGCCTGAATCAAAAAAAGTAAGTAAGTAGGCAAAAAAGAGCACCTGTCACCCGTTGGTCTTTGAATATGTCACCTAAAAATAGGATTTCTATAACGGAACTGACCTTCTGTCTATTTTCTCTGGTATTTTGTTTCCAACCATGGTCGTTGTCAAATGAATCAAAGGAAAGTCAAATACCCTATCCCAATTTACCAGTAATACACACACCAGTGCTTTACTAGACCACATAGGAAAATTTCCAATGCCAGATAATGTGCTGGTTATCAGAAAAATCATGGAGATTACTTAATATAACAATTTCAAAGTATACAATAAGAACACTGCCCAGCAAATGCTGTGCAACTTATCTTACTGGAAATATCTTATTCTATGAGGATTTTATATTAATGTTTATGTGTGCCTTTGGGGATGTCACAAAAGTGATTCACAAACTATATATATATGAGATAGTATCTGAAATTGGCATAGTCAGTGCTAGAAATACTGAAAGTGTAATTAAATAAATACTATAGCATATGTTGCCCTAAAGAATGGGGGAAATTTCAAAAGCAACAAAAGCCATATTATTTCAGTATAAAAGTTATTTTTTCTGCACATACAGCATGTAAGAATAGTCATACATTCCTATTTTAGATGACATCTGCAAAGACTAAGATACGTTGGAGCAGAGGAGATGTGTCCCTCAAACAATTAAGGGTTTCATATCCTTAATGTACAACTTTCTTTAAAACATAAATCTTTGGGCAATGGCTACTTCACTATTCATTTGTTCTCCATGTCACCTGATGGCAACCACTACCTCCTTCTCAGCAAAAGTATAATCAAAAGATGGGGTGTACAGTGTAAAGCTCTTCTGGGGACTGGTATCAGAAATAGACAGTCAACCACAGCAGAGCTGGTCCTTTAAACATGATGCAGGGAGGACAATCTGAGTAGGTTCAGTGGAATTCCTAGATTGGAAGGAATCAAATAAAACAGTTTGGAGAGAGCAGAAGTGACTAAGAGTGTAATGCAACTACTGGAGACAGGTTTTTTCTTTTATTAAGAATCAAGGTTAACCTCTTTGTCTGAAAATTTCAGTACCTCCTGCAGCTCTTCAAAACAAGTTGTTGCAGAGTTTATTTGATAATGCTTGAAGACCTTAGGTTATGAGTACACAAGCTGTAAAATACAGTTAGAATTAAATTTAAGATTGAGAAGAACAAAAAATCCTATAAATAAGGTATACAAGAATATCTAAATGAAAAATCACCATAATTGCAACATGAATGTATAAAAATATTTTACCTTTGTTTTAAGAAAACAATCAAATAAATATATACTTCATATGAAAAGAAATCACTGAAGATACACAAAATTCTAGTAAAGCCATGTATCGTACAGATATGTTTCTAGACTTCCTGCTCTCTGCCTTAAGAATGAATCTTTAGAACTGCTAACATTAGAAGCAACATCAAAGTCTGTGTTCATAATTTGAGTAGTTCATCAACTACATTGTGTTGTCTGTTTGACAAAATGCATGTGTGTGCCAGATAGGCCTGGTAGAGAATTGTAATGTATCATTCTTGAATCTATACATCTGGAAACCAGAGGGAATTCATGAGGCCTCACACTGTTTAACAGGTATATTTTAAAAAGAACCTCTGAAATGACAAATAGCTTTCTAAGATGCAACATACATCATAGGTAATACCCTACAGCTGAATTATTATCCTAAAATACTGTAAGTGGTATGGCTCATATTCAGCATTGTGTACCTAAAGGGTTTTCTCATTTGCAATGGCAAAAATTATATTTTTTTTCATTTCAATTTGCCAAAATAAAGAAAAGATTATCCAGTTTACTTCCTTCTATATTTAATTTCTTCTGGTAAAAAAATTAATTCAAGTTATAAAAGACTTGTTTTCAACTGAACTGTAGAATTCAAATAACGATCCACCTGCAAAATACTGTAATTTGCAAAAATTTGGTTCCTGCTGGATGGGATGTACCTGTGAAAGAACATACGTCCCCCAACAGTTAGAACTGTTATGTTGTTTGTCCTGGATTTTCATAGCTGTATTACTTATCTCCAGCCAAGAGCAATATCAATCAATGAATAAAAGATAGGTGAAGGGGGAAGAAATGACAGGCACATTTAAAAAAGAGTTGTGCATGTCATCTTTATCTCCTTTTCTTTATGAGCAATGTCTGTAATAAAATATATCTTCACAGTTTGTGAAGTGTTGAGATAACAAGTGAGTTTTGAAAAAGATAACTTGTTATATGAAATATTTTCTTCAACAACTCTCCAGAAAGCATCTCTGACACTGATTCACCACCCTCAGTGATGCTGGCCTGACTTTTAGATCAGGGAAAACAGTCCAGTAATAAGATGTCCTCTGGAGTGCCTTTCACAAAATAAGCAATGCCATTGTTTTTCTCTGTGCTGTTCAGTGTGTGTTCAGTGAAGGGCTCATCAGAGGATCAACAATCGTTGGAGTGTTGTGCTGGATCTGAAAGGAAAGCCAATAATACAAAGTCTGTCTGGTGAATAGCAAATCAGTGTCAGGCATTTAGGTTGGTGACTGGAAATTTTTAAGATAATCATTCACTTATATCCATTCTAAATGAAATGAATATATTTTACATGCAATTAAATAGAGATGTTCTCATAATAAGTCATTCAACTATGCTGTAACCACAGCTGTAATACAAAATCCTTAATATATGGACACTGCCGACACTGTAGAGAACAAAGTATTGCTATTCCAGCATGATTTAGTAGTAGTAAATGACTCAACAAATACAGTGACTCCAACCATTCCTATCCACATCTAACAGAGTGATGATAGATAGGTGCTCCTTCTCTCAGAATGGGCTCACTGACCAGCAAACGAGGCCCTTTTGAAAGTAGGAGCAGTTATCTTATCACCAGTCTGCTAGAAATTTGTATTGAAGGCAAAGAATCAAAGTAATGATATGTAAAAGGAGAAACTGCTTTGAAGAATTAAACAAGACACTGCTCTCACTTTCCACAGAAGGTATACAAAGCCACTGATTCATCTAAGTGGCAAAAACTGTCTAACACAATTCTTCACCTCCAGCTCCCTAGAAAACTTCCCTTCTTACTCCCAGACATGGGTCTGGCCACAGTGATCCAACTTTTTTGACATCAGGCTAGATTACTGAAATTCACTGTATCTGGAGCTGGATGTGAACAAATGCACATACTCCAGAAGGTATAGAATACAGCTGCTGAAATTCTCTGTGGTTTAGGCCACCATGAGCATGCTAGAACCCAGGTTGAAGTCCATCCTTTGGCTCCCACACAGATTCAGGCAACAAGTTAATTCTTTGTTCCTACTCCTCAAAACATGTAATACATCAATCTGCAGTTACATTAAGGACTGAATTTCAATCTATGAATTTATGCAGTTGTGCTGCTCTGGCACATTGCAGATTGTAAAACCCAAATCAAGTCATGTTGAAGCTGGGTATGAAGCATTCTCAGGCTAGTGGATCTGGCTATGAAATGAAATGTATAGTAACTTGAACAAATGCAGACTTACCATCTTTAGGAAGCATTTACAAAAATAGGATCTTTTCCAATGTAGTAAAAAAAAAAAAAAAAAGACACTTGCAACACTGACATGCCTATCCACTTGAACCTCCTAAAAAAATAAAAAATTACTCCAGAAACAAGGAAAGAAGTCAGCCAGCCAAATAAAAAAACAAAACAAAACCCCCAAAAATAAAACATTTCTTCAGATAAAGTTTTAACTCCAAGAGGAAGAAGAAGAGCGACAGTGTCCATGAAATCCAGTAGTGAGGTCTACTACTATTGTTTTTAGATAGAAGGCACTCTGTTACTGTGTGATTGATAGCATCGTAAAGATAGATAGAACTGCAGCATATATAATATACACATGCACTTGCACTTATATATGGATAAAGATGTATTACAAATATTTTTATACCAACCATTAAAGATGAGCCCAAATGGGAAAACTTGAAACTGAATACCCCCTAAGATATGGGAAATTTTGGATTCTCATCTAAATTTTGTGCTCAGGCAGACTGTGTTTATAGTACATATAATTTCTATAAGTGGAGATATGCATACTAACAGGTTCATACTAAAAGGAAGAGGAGGAAGAATAATCTTTTGACATTATGAGTGAGGAAGATGAGGGTCACTCTCACACATCGTGCTCCCTTAGCTTCACAGTCTGAGCACTAGTCCAAGCCTGAACATTTACATGCTGTAGCACAAGCTATGTCTACACTATAGGCTCTGTTAAGTCAACTTAAAAAGGTCGAATTTAGGTCAACTTAAAGTTGACCTTGTTCAGTTGACTTAGAGCATCCACACTAAACACTCCAGTCAACTGCCTGCTTCCACACTGGCAGGTGCTAGGTTGACAGAGGAGTGTTGTGGGGTCTTGGAGCTATGTTCCCTCTAAGCTGTGGGTGCGCAGCGACACAGGGGCCGCCGCACACCCACAAACCTCACACAACCCGATCCCCGCGTCTCTTCCTTCTCCCCAGCCCCCAATCCCCACCGTGTCTCTTCTCCCCAGCCCCCGATGCCCCTCGTGTCTCTTCTCCACAGCCCATGATCCCCACTGTGTCTCTTCCTTTTCCTGATCCTCCAATCCCCACCACATCTCTTCCTTCTCCCGAGCCCCCGATCCCTGCCATGTCCCTTCTCCCCAGCCTGATCCCCCGACCGCAGCTCTCCTTCTCCCCAGCCGTGGCTCCCCTTCTCCCCAGCTGCGGCTCTCCCCTTCACCACAGCTGCTGCTCTCCCCTTATCCCCAGCCATGGCTCCCTTTCTCCCCAGCTGCAGCTCCCCTTCTTCCCAGCCGCAGCTCTTCCCTTCACCCTAGCCGTGGTTCTCCCCTTCACCCCAGCAGCAGCTCTCCCCTTCACCCCAGCCCAATCTTCCCCAGCCATGGCTCTCCCCTTTTCTCCAACCCAACTCCAGTTAGGCCAACTTAGGGCTATTCCCCGTCCACACTGGCTTTAAGTCGACCTAAGAAAGTAGAGTTAGGCGTTAAGTTGACCTTCAGAAGTGGAGTTATTAAGTCAACTTAAGGAAGAACTTAAGTTGACTTAAGGAAGCACCCAGTGTGGATGCAACATTCTGTAGATCGACTTAAGCATCATTAAGTTGACTTAAGGTGCAAGTGTAGACATACCCCAGGAGCCCAAGTCTATAGGTCCAGGTTCTGAGGCTTGCTGCCTGGTTTTATTTATTTATTTATTTATTTATTTATTTGCTATGCATACCTACCTTTAGTCTTTACAGGAAAGGGGACTTTGGCTTAAATGGGACACAAGGGGCACATAGGTGTCACACAGGGTACATCCTACACTGGCAAGTTAGGTCGACTTAAGGAGGCTTAAGTCGACTTAAACAAAGCTGCATCCACACTGGGCTTTATTAAGTCAACTGAAGTCCTTCCTTAAGTTGACTTAATTAGAGCGTAAGTCGACTTAATAATACCTCCTCCTTGGTCGACTTAAGCATTAAATCAATTTCTTAAATTGACTTAAAGCCAGTGTGGACGTGGATTAGTGCTAAATCGACCTTATTAAGTCAATTTATAGCCATTAAGTCGACTTAACAAGGTCGATTTAAGTTGATTTAAAGTATTGCCGTTCTGTTAGGTCGACTTAACAAGGTCGACTTTAGGTGAACTTAAAGTAGACCTTGTAAAGACAACTTAACAAAGTCAACTTAACTTTGCCAGTGTAGACATACCTACAGAGCCTCTGAACTTTAGCCTTAGTCAAAATAATAAAATGCACTGAAATGAACTTTCATACTCATAAATACAGCAGAACAGAAAGTTTGTTAGTCCAAATTTTGACTCAAATATTGTGAAGAATCGTCTCTCTTTTCTGACCAATTTTAAAGCTGTCTTAAAAAAAATTCTGCTGACAAGATTTTGATTAAAAATGGTTAAGCTTCCCAACACTCCCACTCCTTTCCAGCTCTCCCACTCCACAAATAAGTACATAATGAACTTAGTTTATGCTCTAGCCATATAACATCTGTGAGACACCAGGGCGAGAGGGAAGCAGGAGAATTGTAGAAGGCAGGTATATACGCCTTAGAATGATCTGGGCTTTGTTCCCCACAGACTGAGCAGGCTTTGCTTCAGTTAATTAGAGTCACCTGGGTCCAATTAAGGCCCAGCTGATAAAAAGCACTTGCTCCAGCCAGAGGCGGTGGAGAACAAGGAGGAGTAGAAGCAGGGAATGTTGGAGAGAGGTGGTGGAGTGTTGGAGAGAGTCAGAGAAAACAGTACCAAGTTCTGAGAGAGGTAAAAAGAGCACAGAGAGAGGGGGAAATAGCCCAGGGGAAGGTAGTGCTGTTGCCAGCAGTGTCAGCAGTGTGTAGCTGCTATTCCTAGGGCCCCTGGGCTGGGGCTCGGAGTAGAGGAATGGCCCGGGCCCTTTCCCTCTCCTGCCCTTCTGTGCAGTGAGAGCTCCAACTGCCCAGAGTCAGGGGCAACCAGGGCTTACCCTGGGGTCCACAACGAAAAGAAGCACAGGACCCACAGGAGCAGAGCGGTCAGTTTGCCACACATCCAGTTGACTACAACCTGATTTTGCCAAGACAGAGTAGCTAGAGATTGTTCCAACTTTCTGATGCAGTATCTCCTGGTCCCTTGAAATGATACAGTTATATCCATGAGAGAAAAGTGTTTGATATTGACAAGTGATGGGATAAAACAGCAATTAAAGAAATGATCAAAATATTATATTGTGTATATATATCTCTGACTTGGTTCCATACAGAACTGATTAAATTACTCCTTTATTTTATAGGAAGTACCATTAACACAGATACAGTTTAATGGTGACTGTCTCCATTTTTCATCTCCAGCTACCATTTACAGAGGTCATATGTAATAATCATAAAGGTCTGCTACCCAGTAAAATTTGGCATACAAGATATTAGACTTGTAATGATAAAATTTCTTCTCTAGGATTTTAAAACAACAACTAAATTGATGAGTGATTACAGAAGTCTTTTCACCACTATAATTCAGAAACAGCTTAGTGTACTACATTTGGGGTATTGTATCTTAATCCTTAATAATTATGGTAAGAAATGGAAAAATAATTACTTTGTTTAGAAATGGGGTTTCTGTGCACATTTATTAGCTCTCTTCTCAACAAAAGAAATTTTCATTAAGATTTTTGGCAACTAACCATGGCAGCTCATGTGTAGGATATGTACAATATTTAGAATTAATAAAATAATCTTTATCATGTACCTAATTTAGATAACTACATTGGAAAGATGTACGGCAACCCCTATAGTTTGAGAAAGCTGAAACAACAGAAACTGGTTAGCCTTAATATCATTTTACAAATACTTCCATTACTATGCAAAATTTAGATAGAAATTGACTGAAAGATTCTATCCTATATCAGTTTAACTCACTAAGAGGAATTCTTTGTTTCTAACATGAATAAAATATGAGTTCTCAATACCATTAAGTAAACAAGAAAAATCTCTTCAGTCTTACAAAATTATATGGATACAGGGATTTAAATATAGATTTTTGTTATTTTAGCTTTTGCAAGGGATATAGAAGTGTTCATCTTTTGCAATAAAATATAGCCAAGCAATATTGCAAGACTGAACTGGAATTTCTTGACTTCATCCATTTTAGATTTTGGAGGGGGGCAATTTTAACCATGATTCCAGGGACTGATTTAGGTATCTGAAACCTAGGGGTGTCCCCCCCTAAATAATAACTTAGAAATTAGCTGATCTAATTCTTATATAAAGAAAGAAAATTAAATAAATATTAAACCCACTCAGCTCTAATACTGAAGTGTTCTGATATCTTCTGCCAAGTGAATTAGGTTAGGCTGGTTAGGTTTAAAATTATAAAATATAATTAATAATAATATTATAAAATTATAACATATATCACTGGTGGCCACACTGGACTGACCTGACCTGAGCTGACCTCTGGTTCCCGCATTGTGCCCAGCATTAGGGCAGGGAACTAGTCACAAACTCTGCTGGATGGAGTTTTTGGAATTGTACGCTTGAGTTAACACTGCACCTGCCTAAGGTTCTAGTATTACCATACTATAAATAACAGATTAGAAACTGACTTTCATCACGAGTGAAATTGACACTTTCAAGGCACTTTCACAGTTTTGCCAACTTAAAATGTTCAAAAATCATAAGTCAGACTCACCAAAAATCATGAGATTGGCTTAAAAATAATGAGATTATGTAAGAATATCAGATGTGGTCTTTTTATTTGCCTTCTGGTTTTAGATCCTTTAAAGGGTGCACTGGGATCACATTTGGAAGCTTTTCTCTACAGTCACG
Source organism: Pelusios castaneus (assembly GCA_007922175.1). Classification (NCBI taxonomy): domain Eukaryota; kingdom Metazoa; phylum Chordata; order Testudines; family Pelomedusidae; genus Pelusios; species Pelusios castaneus. The sequence goes on along the minus strand of ML685798.1, from coordinate 10,369,907 downwards.
AAGGCTAGAAACTTACTTTTTCTTTAAGAATGAAGGTTGAAATCATCACATATCCACTTGACTCCAGGAGCTGGGGCTTTAAGGAAAACAATAATTATCATGAGACTCAGCAACACTGCTTTCACTTCTGTTTAAGGCTAGTTACTTTCCTGAAGTCTCTTAAATGCAACACCAGAGTAGTTGAGTTGCAGTTCTCACAGGAGAATACTTAAAACCAAAACACTAAGAAAATTCCACATTTTAAAGTTGAGAAAAAAAAGAGCCTTTGGAGGGCCACTGCAAGCAGGAAAGGAAATTAAAGAGGCACAGAAGCTTTAGGCAGTCTCTTGAAAAAAAAAGTTGGAGGTTCAAATCTCTCAATCTTTAATCAGGTAAAATTTCTATTGCGATAATCACCTCCCGCAGAAATATTAACATGTGTTCAATAACTATACACTTCATACTTAAATATCTGAGCCATCTTATCCAGGACTATCCATTTGATACGCACTGGCTAAGGGACTACATTTTTTGGCATATTCAGAACAGTGAGGAGCACACAGATGGTGCCAGTGAATAACACAAATCATGACAATAATCATTGATCTTACGGACTCTGTGTGGGCAATTTCTGTTCTTTGTTCTGGAATTGGTATGAATAATGCTGAAATCTTAAGAATTTGAGGCATAACATCTGATACTCATAAGATACTTTCTCATTTCTTCCTTTTCTCAAAGTCAAAACTAAAAATGACAAAACAAAATTGTATTTCAGTTAAAATGTAAAATTGCACAGCAGCTATTGCTCTACAACCCAGAACAGGGCAGATCCTGCCACCATTTAGGGTTTAATGCTCTCCTGTCCTCTGACTTCCATTCTGTTTCATTCTTCATCCTTCCTGACCTCTGTGCTGCTTTTCATGTCGTCAGTGAGGACATCCTTCCCAACCATCTGCAACTGTTTGCTGGAGTATCTGAGAAACGTCCTTCTTGGTTTTGCTGCCATCTATGCATGCAGCACAAATAGGTTGGATTCATGGATGTGGAGATAGCCTGAGAGACCAGGGTTCTACTTCCCCCATGGACTTCCGGCATGACCTCAGGGGTGGACATCCCTTAGGGGAGGACATTCAAAGATGTTTAGGTACCCAAAGATGCAGCTAAACATCTAATGGGGTTTACAAGCACCTAACCTTCTAAGTCCTTTTGAAAATTTCACTAATTGTCTAAATTCCTTTGAAAATCTAGCTCTTAGTCTCTTTGTATCTCAGTGCCTACCCATACAATGAGCATAACATCAGTACTCTTATCTCACAGAGGGGCTGTGGGGAGAAATAGGTTGTGGCAGCCCAAAAGATAAGAGCCATTTAAAAAAATTCCTTCAAGAACCAAGTGTTTTTGAGAGCTGCAGTTGGTGTAGCCTCCTGGTGGGGGGTAGGGGTGTGGCTCGGCCAAGGTGACAGCCTCAGGGTCCCCTATCAGGGGGGATCCTGGAGCATGGTGCAGGCTGCCACAGAGTCTCCCTGTATCGGGGAGAGAGGGTAGAAGGGAGGGGGAGAGAAGTGGAATCGCAAGGGGAAAGCCAAAGAGCCACATGTTGCAGACCTCTGGTTAGACACTGCCAGGTACTCAAACTCTACAATAATGGTGCCACATGCTATTCCTTCTTTTGGTTTTCATAGAATCATAGCTTTGGAAGGGACCTCATGAGATCATCTAGTCCAACCTCCTGCTAAAATCAGGACCACTCCAACTAAATCATCCCAGCCAGGTTATTGTCCAACCGGACCTTAAATATCGCCGAAGACGGAGATTCCGCCACCTCCCTAGGTAACCCATTCCAATGCTTCACCACCCTCCTAGTGAGAAAATTTTTCCTAATAACCAATCTCGACCTCCCCACCTGCAACTTGAAAACATTGCTCCTTGTTCTGTCCTCTGTTACTACTGAGAACAGCCTAGCTCCCTCCTCTTTGAAGCACCCCTTCAAGTAGTTGAAGGTTGCTATCAAATCCCCCCTCAGTCTTCTCTTCTGCAAACTAAATAAGCTTAGTTCCTTAGTCTCTCCTCGTACATCATGTGCCCCAGCCCCCGAATAATTTTTGTTGCCCTCCACTGAACTCTTTCTAATTTGTCCACATTCTTTCTGTAGTGGGGAGCCCAAAACTGGACACAGTATTCCTGATGCGGCTTCACCAGTGCCGAATAGAGGGGAATTATCACATCCCTCAATCTGCTGGCAACACTCCTACTGATGCAGTCCAATATGCCATTGACCTTTTTGGCAATAAGGTCATACTGTTGGCTCATACCCAGCTTCCCGTCTACCAAAACCCCCAGGTCCTTTTCTATAGTGCTGCTACTTAGCCGATTGGTCTCCAGCCTGTAGCAGTACATGGGATTTTTCCGTCCTAAGTGCAGGACTTTGTACTTGTCCTTGTTGAACCTCGTGAGATTTCTTTTGGCCCAGTGTTCCAATTTATCTAGATCTCCATGAATCCTGTCCCTGCCCTCTAGCTTATCTACCATTCCTCCCAGCTTGCTGTTTTATTGGACTTATTGGAATTATTCTAAAGTAGAATCTAACTTTCAATTTATAGGTTACCTACTCTTATGGTGATAGATATTATAGAAAACTCTAGAATGGGTAATTTGAAGAAATATTCTATGATTACTGAAATTTCAAAAAAAGTAAAAACAATGAACAAAGCATGCTTGTTAACTACAAGATATCTATAGAATTATGGTTTAGCTTGACAAGTAAAAATAAAAAAACAATATACATGCAGTTTATTGGTCTATAAACCAAGGAAATCAAGCCCCATTTTTATGAATCTGTATAGCAGTCAGAAACATGATATACACGAATATGTATTTTGTTATACAGCTGAGTTTCTACAACAAAATCTTTTGAAATAATATAGACCAAAACCGCACTGATATTAGTTCTTAAATATAATTTGTTTTGAGAAACACATCTTGTTTTAAATAGAAAAATAAAACAGCTTTTACTGAACAGGAACAGAAAATTCCTAGGGTTAATCTATTTTATCCAGGAAATAACATACTATATATCATTTTATGAGAACCTCTTCAGCAGATAGGAAGACAGAGTTCAGAAGACTATAATACAGTATCTTTTCCTTAGTGCTTTTACTGCTGATATTTTTTTTTATACCAACTCATACAAGATATACCTCCTCATTCTTCTGCATACTGTAGCACTTGATCTGCCTCTGGTTTGAAAATCAAAACAGAAATTAAAAGAGGGATTATCAGTTGATCAACAGTTGATCCACATTAAAACTGATAGTATATAGAATGGAAACATCTTCTGGGTGCTAAATATATGTTTTTACTTTAAATAAATTAATCCCTTGCCAACATCTTTGTTGGCTTATTCTTTTAAACCAATTGCTAGCAACTAAGCATAAGCTTGTGGCATTTTTCATCTGGAACCACAGAAGTAGTATAGGGTCAAACACACATTTTAGTAGTTTAATAACGACTCTAATAGTGCTTTACATTATCATATAAGAGACTGGGGTTCAGTCTTTGCCCTGTCCAGCAAACACTGAGGATTTATACTGAGCCCCTGATTTGGAAGGGAAGACTATAGAATATTCAAGAAAATCTGGGATTGCAGCCTGAGTTGACAGATAACATGAAGTAATGGGAAAATAAAAGATCCTAGGTCCTGGCAGAGAAACAGTAGTTTCAGAGAAAATTAAAGATGTGCATTGATAATATTAGAAACTGAAGACCTCTATTTATATTTATAAGAATAGCATCAGTGCAAGTTTCCCTCATTGACAAGTGTGGGAATGACTCATTGGCTAATGAGCACCCTTTTGTCTTGGAGTTGCATAGTAGGCATATGGGTTACATAAGGACTCATTTGAAGAATATGGATATATTCCCAAGCTTTAGCCTACACAGCACTCTGCTAACCCAAGCAATATCTCAGTTTACACAGCTGTTTTTAACTAAGTAGTATCCTGTTGTTGGATACCATCACAGAACAAGACTGCAGCAGCAGGGATACAGAAAGAAAAGGCTCAGCCTATGCTAGCACTTTTCAATGACATATAGCTATGCATTGCAGGGTAGACTCAGGTTGCTTTTAACTGAGGCATGTAGCTACACGTACCCTGCACACCACTTTTAGTGTAGATCTAGTTATGGATTCCCACCTCTTCTGAGATTAACCTATAATAATCAAATAGTATGCCAGCCTTGTACTGGGGCTTTGATCAGAGTCTGAAATCACTAGTCTTCATGTGATGTCATGGACACTTTGGCTATGTCTACATTGTAAAGTTAAGTCAACTCTGTTAAGTCGACTTAACATGGTATACTTTAAGTCGACTTAAAGTCGACCTTGTTAAGTCGACTTAACAGAGTGGCTACACTTTAAGTCGACTTAAGTCAACCTCGTTAAGTTGACTTAACAGTAGACATAGCCGTCCACACTGGCTTTAAGTGGACTTGATAAGACTTAGCGCGATTCCCCGTCCACACTGGCTTGAAGTTGACTTAAGGCAGCGCTTACATCGACTTAATAAAAGCCCAGTGTGGATGCAGCTTTGTGTAGGTTGACTTAAGCATCCTTAACTTGACCTAAGTTGCCAGTGTAGATGCACCCCTGATCTTTTTGGGCCTTTCTTTCTGGGCTTATAGTGCATCAGCTCTGTTCTGTCAGTCTCTTTGTAAGCTCACTGTAGAGCTTCTTAGCACTTTGTGATGTCCCTCTGGATGATTCTGCTACTGTAGCTGATTCCTTATTCCCTTGCAGCATCTCTATCAGTGGCTGAGTGGGCTCATTTTCTGCAACTTTTCTTCCCAACTGCCTTGCATTCCTTACTATAGATATTTGTTCCCTTTTTAGAGATGCTCTGTCTGCTATCAGTTTATCACAGCTGCCTGACTCTGCTGAAAAGGATCTAGAAATTTCTTCTTTTTTCTGGTCTGCCCCCACCTGAGCCAGGCTGAGACATTTTAATTGTTTCCTAATGAAGATGTAGATGAGAGAGGCAAATTGAGCCCAATGGTTCTCATTAGACCCTGCAATCCCAATGCGGGGTTGAAACCACATCACTACAAGCCATGAAATGGCTTTCAGACTCAATTGACCTAGGTGATTTTAAAATGGTGATCTGGAAAAGAAAGGCTGTTCATCCCATTATCAATTATCTGACAATCATTTGCCCTTGACTGTTACTTTGTGTAAGTATCGATCTTATTTGCATGCTTCAGGCAAAAGTTTTGAGTTAATATTTACACATGAATTCTATCAATGCAAAAAGAATACTCATATCTCAATATACTTTTTGTTTCTTTATGAAACAGAAAGGTTAACATTAATTGACAAATGACCATCATCTAATCAAACGATTACAGATTTGTTCACTTCAGCTGAGAACACACAATTTGTGGAATAATCATTTAGTCATCTGCTGATTTCTAAACATTTCAATTTAGCTTCTATCTATTTAGTGTCAGACATATGTTTTGACACACTTAATAATTCAACAACACAATATTTTGAAAAATGGGTAACCTATAAAAAGTCTGACTCAGAAAAAGTCATTTGATCACCCTTTGCTTCAGATTGGTTGTTAACATACAGCTTTGTATACACTATGCAAAAATTGTACAGCTCAAAATGCTTCATTTAAAGAAAGCAACCAAATGAACTTCACTTATTTTTTAAAGAATTACACAAGTGATGCATATATCATTACAATATTTATATATTAATTTTTATTTATAACACAAAGAGTTTTATCTTAGGTGCTTGTTAAATGCTATTAGAAAATTCAAGAACAAAAAAAAATTAAAGACACATATCTACATTCCTCTAAACCAAAAACATAAACTAGAAAACACTAATCAAGAAATACCTCCACTACCCCATGCCCTCTAATGCCAACCTTTATCATGTTTCTCCCCTCTCAAAAGCCTAGATAATGAGATGGGTCTTGCAGGATGACCTAAGCATCAATAAACTCAAGTTATTGACCTTCTCAGAAAATGCCTTGCTGGCAGCTACTTCTCTCTTGTACCAAGGGGGCTCCATCTCAACTACTTCCACTGACCTCAAAGTGGAAATATAATGTTGTCTCAAACAGGCAGGTGCCTGACCATTGATGGTTTTATCAAAACCAACAGCTTAATTCTACCTGAGAATCGATAGGCAGTCATTGCAGATCCTGGAATGCTGTGTCAAGTCAGTGGTGTGAACTGCTAATTACTAAGCAAGTTTCTGTTTCCAGGTTAATTTAAGGTGCAGCTCAATGTAGAAAGCATTTCAGAAATCTAATATTGAGAGCACAAAAAGGACTCTATAGCCTGAAATTATTTGAAGGTCATCCAAAGTATTGTGATTAGGAAAAGAAAAGCTGTTCTAGAATAGCTTTGTCTAATAAACCAGTTGTAGCATGTTGATTTTTTCCATTTAACAAAGGATGAATTAAAAAATGAGTAAAATATAAATATCTGTATTGGATTACATAGACCCACGTCTCTAATCAACCCCTTGTTAAAGAGCACTTTGCGTGAACATATGTGCCCTTACTTCCCAATTAACTCCTTGCTAAAGTACACACCCACAGCTGCTTTACTTCAGCATCTTGGGCTACAACCATAATCCTTTCCTCTTTTACAGACCAATCAGCATCACCTCAATCCCTTGAAAAAATCATGGAGCAGATCCTCAAAGAATCCTTTCTGAAACACTTGGAGGAAAATAGAGTGATCAGGAACAGTCAGCATGGATTCACCAAAGGTAAATTGTGCCTGACCAACCTGATGGCCTTCTATGATGAGATGACTGGATTTGTAGATGTGGGAATAGCCATTGATGTGATATACCTCGACTTTAATGAAGCTTTTTATATAGTTTCCCAGAGCATTCTTGTCAGAAAGTTAAGGAAGTATGGGTTGGATGAATGGACTGTAAGGTGGATAGAAAACTGGCTAGATCATTGGGCTTAGCGGGTAGGGATCAATGGCTCAGTGTCTAGTTGGCAACCAGTAATGAGTGGAGTGCCCCAGGGGTTAGTCTTGAGGCCGGTTCTGTTCAACATCTTCATTAATGATCTGGATGATAGGATAGATTACATGCCCAGTAAGTTCACGTATGACACCAAGCTGGGGGGAATGATAGACACGCTGGAGGGCAGGGATAGGACTCAGGGAGACTTAGACAAATTGGAGCATTGGACCAAAGGAAATCTCATGAAGTTCAATAAGGACAAGTGCAAAGTCCTGCACTTAGGATGGAAAAATCCCATGTACTGCTACAGGTTGGTGAGGGGACCAATTGGCTAAGTAGCAGCATTGTAGAAAAGGACCTGGGGGTTATGGTAGACAGAAAGGTGGATATGATTCAGCACTGTGCTCTTGTTCCCAAAAGGCCAATGGCATATTGGGCTGCATCAGTAGGAGTGTTGCCAGCAGATCGAGGGATGTGATAATTACCCTCTATTCGGCACTGGTGAGGCCGCATCTGGAATACTGTGTCCAGTTTTGGGCTCCCCACTACAGAAAGAATGTGGACAAATTAGAAAGAGTTCAGTGGAGGGCAGCGAAAATGATTAGGGGGCTGGATCACATAACTTACGAAGAGAGACTGAAGGAACTAGGCTTATTTAGTTTGCAGAAGAGAAGACTGAGGGGAGATTTGATAGCAACCTTCAACTACTTGAAGGGTTGCTCCAAAGAGGAGGGAGCTAGGCTGTTCTCAGTAGTAACAGAGGACAGGACAAGGAGCAATGGCTTCAAGTTGCAGCTGGGGAAGTCGAGATTGGATATTAGGAAATCTTTCTCACTAGGAGGGTGGTGAAGCATTGGAATGGGTTACCTAAGGAGGTGGTGGAATCTCCATCTGTGGAAACATTTAAGGCCTGGTTAGACAAAACCCTGGCTGGGATGATTTAGAGGGAGTGGTCCTGCTTTTAGCAGGAGGTTGGACTAGATGACCTCATAAGGTCCCTTCCAACCCTATGATTCTAGGTTTCTATGATTTACACATCCAAACTCCTCACCTATTATAAACACATTTAATACTTCCATGCCAGTGGTGATTTCTGGGGCATAAAAAAGGGAAACTGGTCATTTAGGTCTCCCTTTTCTATCTGATCTCTTAACCAAAGTTTGATTCCTGAACTCTCATTTTATGACTAACAGTCTTCACTGTTGAAGTAACATAGGTGATTAGCACCTGGGTCTGAGGTGGATTAACCAAGTGTAAGTATGAGATGCAACATTGCGAAGTTTTATCCGATATAGTCAGAATAACTTAAAACAAAGCAAAACAAAACAAAACAAAAAAAACCTGAACACAAGGAAGCTTATTAACTTTTAGCCTATGGGGTAGTTCAAGAATTTCCTTCAATTCTTTTATCCATGTTTCCCTGTCACAAGATTCACTACTTACCACTGTGACACCAATTTATGGCCATGTTTAAGGATTAGCTCCTGTCCAGTCTGACAGATGACTGTTCTCTCATTTTTTTTCTCCCTCTAGGTCACCTCTAGGTCAACAGTGGAGCCTCCTGTTCTCTGGCTATCTGACTCTCACAGGTTCTTGCCAGAGTCTGTTTTTCCAAGCAGGCTCCCTGGGTTTACTCCCAGTGAGGATTCCTCCTTATCTCTTACTCACTCCCTTCTGCTCTAGGAAGCTACTGCAGAGCTCCTTCCTAGAACCCCCCTTCTTCCTCTTCACTTTCTGGTTTTATACTGGCTCAATCTGCCTCCACCACAGTTAAGCTTCATCATCAATCACTTTATCACCCCTGACCCTTTTCTAGGTGCAACCTGTGACAGGGTTAACTTATCCACTCAGGCAGACACTCCATCATATTACCATTACTTTTCCACAGTCTCCTTTTGACATATTAAACAAACTTTCTTTCCTTTAAATCCTTATATTTCTCTCCCAGAAAAAAATTAGACACTATTTCCAATGTACACAACACACAATGTTCTTGTAGCATCACCAAAATTCTGGAAATTAGCCAATGTGTCTATAATTGATTTGTTTTGTTCATATCAGGATTATAAACTCCTTGGGGCAGAATATCATTCTCCCACTTCCCTGTTTAAAGCACCAAGCACATTTTAGGGACTGATAATCATAAATAATGAACTCCACACAAGAAATGTCAAAGTGTTTCCTTCCTCTAGGTCCTTAGGTTTTGCATTGCCCCAACTTCTTTTGAATTTTTATTGATGGTCAATATTTTCTTTGGATAAATATAGCCACTTTACAGTGGTAGTATATGTATTCCTCATTGTTTTTTTCCCCATTTGGACTGTCTCATATTTACTTCTAGTGCAGGGATCAGATCCTCAACTGAAATCAATGGAGCTATAACAACTAGCATCAATAGAGCATCAATAGCATCAGAATCAATAGAGTTATGACAATTAACATCAGCTGAAGACCTCATCCTAGATTTTTAATTTCCAAAAAATATTCTCCTCTTCTGAAGTGCCTTTTTATAAAAACCTGAACTCTTATGTATCCATTTAGGAAAATCATTCAAAGCACAGCAATTTGAACATTAATCATTTAAGCTGGCTTGAAAGTAGTAAAAAATCAAATAGAGTCTAGGCATAGTTTTCATGGAGAAAACTCTGCATGTTAAATAAGAGTACAGTTCTGAGATTTATTCCTAAAGTAACATCTTTAAATAAACACTGTGTCTGAAGAATAGTGAAGTATTTATCTAACAGGTTAATGGGGCATATATATTTTGACATGGCACCACAAGACTGGATCAAGTTTGGTGTGAAGAAATAGAATATATATATATATATATGTCATTTTCAATTGAAGGTCAAATGAACAAAATATCAAAGTTCATGTTACTCATGGGACTAAAGAACACATAACAGGTTCCTTGATTTGTTACACTGAACCCTCTATAAAATTCCATATATATTTCAATAGACATTCGGAGACATTGTCAACATTTTAATAAAAAAAAAGACATATGATCATTTATGATTTAAAGAGTTTTAGTTCACAGAGAACATTAATGATATTAAATTCTTTGGTGCTTTCCTATCATCTTTAAGCAGAAGGATTATAGCAAAAGAAATAATTTTTTTTCATTCCTTATCTGCAGGCTCACAGGGAGAGTACTATGGCAGACCTAATTATATTCACAATGAAGTTGCAGAAGAATAGTGCAGAGGTGAAATTTTCATTAAAACAATTACTCATATCTTCATATGCTAATTCATATACAGATGAGCAAGTGTGGAGTAGGGAGTTTCTAAATAATGTATTAACTGTATTGGAGTGCTAATGAGCATTTTGAATACTTGTCATGAGAAGGCATGTACTAGAAGTCTTGGAAAATCTCAATGACAGAGAGGAAGAGAGACACATAGATAGTCAACCTCCAAATTAAATTCAAAGCATGACATTTTTACCTATTAGCCGAAGGTAAGTGGAAACAATGTGACATAAAATGTCACAAGCAAGGTACTCTAGGTTCAAAATATATACCATTACCTTGTTAATGATATAGTAGGCAGTGGTGCAACATGAGATGATATTGCTTATGCTATTTAACCATGCCATATGGAGAATTTTTAAAATGTCATTTGCATAAAAGGAAAAAGAGCTTTATATAAAACTAAAGCTCTTCCTATATGAGAAAAGCTTTAACTCTGATTTAAAAAAAGAAAAAAGAGTAAGGATGACTGCAACAGATAAATATCTAACTTCTGAAAATGTGTAAGACATATCAATATTTTATATATTTTTGTATTTTTAAAGTAACTGTCTGGTGAAAAATATAACAATGCTTTCACCATGTTTCCTGAGCAAAATTCAGTGAGGTCTAATATATATATTTTTTAATCATAGTTGAAGTTGAAGTTTAGCTTTAGTATTTATCCTCTCATTGACATGATCAGCACATTACAAATTTTAGCATCTCTCTTCAAATCTAACAATCTTCTTTTCAGCTTGGTTGATACTGTAAAATATGCTGCAAGCTTTCAAAAAAAACAACAAAAAATGTTCCAATGAGTCATTGTATGTTTTTCTTTTGGAATGTTAGTGCTATATACTGGTCAACAAAATATCAGGAATATATTTATTTTTGTAACTGAAAATCTGCTTATAAATACAGAATTAAATATGGAATGTAGTGCATGGACAATTTTTAAATAAATAAGAATTATCTCACCTATCTCTAAGAGTGTGATTAGATGCAAGGGTGGTGGCCATGATAGAAAAGTAAGTATAGGTTAGATCAGTGGTTCTCAACCTGTGGCCTGGGGGCCAAAAGTGGCTCTCGGTTCCACTCTTGCTGGCTACAGAATGGAGTAACTGCATTCTAAGGACCCAGGTGGAGGGCATTTCCACAGGGCTAAAAGACCGATGCTGCAGCCAAAGGGATAGGAGATTAGCACTCCCATCCAGGGCTGGATTATCACAGGGGCTTTAGGGTCTTAAACTCCAGGTCCCAGCCAAACAGGGGGCCCTGGGCTCTGGCTCCTAAACCCCCTGCAATAATCCTGTCCTGCTCAGCACCAGCAGGGCAGGAGCACTGTTGGTGCTGGGGGGGGGGGGGGAATGAGGCCAAAGGCTGGGCTCTGAGTGCCTACCCCATGTCTGGGCTGGCTGGCCCACCCTCGGGGGCGGAGCAGGGTGAGCCAGCCCCTGTTCGCTGCGCCCAGGAGGCAAGGCTAGCTGGCTCATGGCGTGGCCTCCGCTCCACTGTTCTGCTGTGACCTTCTGGGGCCTATGGCCATAGGGGGCTGCTTTGGAGGCCCCCATGCCACGTGACAACCAGCCCCCTGCATCCTCTGGGCAGACTGGCCAGAGCAGGGTGATATGGGAGTGCCCTCTGGCCTCAGCCCCCTACTCCTGAGTGACGGGGCCCCTGTGGTATGGGGCGGAGGCCCCTGGTGGGGGCAGCCTAGGGCCCCTGGGCTGTTTAATTCAGCCCTGCTCCTATCTACCTGGCTGTAGCAGGGAGCACAGCAAAGCTCTCTGCTAGGTCCATAGGTGCCAGGGTCCTGGAGCCAAGGGAAGGAGAGGGGAGCACTAATCTTCCATTCCCCTGACTGCAGAAGAGAACCACAGCTTGGGACCCAGACAGAGTGCACACAGCTACAGGATGTGTGCAGTTTCCCTGCTGCAGCTAGGGAGATAGGAGATCAGCGAGCAAGGGGGCAAAGTGCGTGGAGGAAGGGGAGCCCCTGTGGGAATCTGGTGACCCTTTCAGGGCTGTAAAAATGATATATGTGGCCCTCAAGCCAAAAAGGTTGGGAACCACTGGGTTAGATATATTAAATAGAGAAAAAAAACAGATCGGTCTTTTACAGATTTTTTTAAAGGTTTTCATTACTTTAAAAACCAAACAAACAAACAAAAAAACCCTTACAGAGTCCTGGGGGGAAAAAAACACCATATATCTTATTGTTTTAATTGTTCTTTACAGCAGATGGTATTGTAGTAATTTTTGTTTCTTGTACTTCAATATATTTATTACATTTCAGAAGAAAGATCAGCTCTTGTTGAGTCATTCTATAGATTTCTTTTTTAGGTAACCATTAAATTTCTATATCAGTACTTTGGGGTCTGATCCTGCAAAACACTTAAGTGGATGCTTAACTTTAAATCCACTAAAAAGCCAGTGTGACTAGTTACATGCTTAGAATTAAGCATATGTGTAAGTCAGGCCAACCCAACCAGATAGGTGAACTATGAGGTTGCCTAAGGCAGCAGACTTTAAGGGGCGCCAAATTAAATGGAAGTGATTTTTTTTCTCTATTTAAAAAAAGTGTTAATATGTTATCTCTTATAACATGTGGAGGAGGGCACCAACGTCATAATTTGCCTAAAGCGTCAAAAACCCTTGGGCTGGTCCTGGTGTAAGTATTTACAGGAATAGGATGCTTCAGCATCCTGCAGTACTGAGTTGTAAGGAAGATTAACACATTCTCATCCCTGCCAGATATATAAGTGTATTATCTAAATAATTTTTGTTATAGGGGGAAAAAACAGATATTAAAATGGCAATGATAAAACTTATTGATTTGCATTCCATTCCTCTTATACACCCTTAATTTTGTCTTGTAATAGATAAGCAAAAAGAGAGTTGTCTGAGAGCTGTAATATAAAGGTAAGACAGATGTCCAGATTTCATTAATATAATGGTGTAAAAGAATATCAACTTCATGAACACGCTTAAGTGTTATTGTGGCCAGTAAGATCAGATTGATGATGCGGCACATTATTTGATTTAGTTACTCCCCAACATTTTACAGTGCAATTAACATATACTTTGATATTGCTTAACCTAAGTAGGACTGTGCAGTGTTTTTTGCTACTTTTGAATATTAACTGCTCACTCTGAATCTTACCAACTTCCCCACTTGAGAGTCACAAAGTCTGACCTTAGCCTATGGGGGCTACTATGTCTTAACTTACACCAAGAACCTAAGGGCCATCAACAAAATGGCAGGTCTTCAGCCTCTGAGAACTGTTCATTTTATTGTTTTTTAATGGCACTGGAAACTAGCTATAGGGGGTGCCAATGAGTAGCTAGGTTGCATGCCACCAGCTGACTCTGCTTTCTATCACAACTCCTGACCAATCTATTCCCAGACTTTCCATCTGACAACCCATCATCTTTGAAGAATTCATGTCAATTATAAGAGATGTATCACTAAACACCATCTCTCCAAGAATATCCTGGTGACATTCCCTCTTCTCTTCCTTCCAAGCTTTGTCCATGCAGGCTGGGTCTACAGTTCCTCACTATGATGCCCTGGGCACCCTATATTCCCCATTACAGTGCAATTATACATTTTACATCCAAAATATGTCATTTAAGTGGTCTTTTGTATGCTCATGAGGTACTGATTATTATTGCTAAAGTAGTAAGTTTCTAACAATTTCATGTGTATGATTATGAGGCTTCGCTATGTAATATTCACAAAGATGTGTCCCATGGCTTGAAATGTATCCCGGTAAAACTTTCCAGGGGCAGAAGGACAGTTCACACCTCATCAAGACATGTATAGGACAAACTCAGCTCAGCTTTTAAAAAAAAATGGACTGGCTTGGGCATCTACAAAGGATCAGTTGGACTCTTGAGTGAGTCACCTTCTTTCCCTTGGCCAGATTAGAACCATGATGAGGTAATGCTCACTGACTCAGGACATGAATGAGTCCAACTCCATATAAGAACATTGTCAAATGACCCTGAAGTGGGGGAGAGGGGGAGGAAAGGCCCCAGAGGGGAGAAGAAATATTATAAAAGGGGGAAACATTTGCCAAACTCTCTGTCTTCCACTTCCATCTATAACCACCACCAAGGAATTCAGGTGCTGACCAAAGGAAAGAGCCTGGCTGAAAGGACACCAGCCAGCCTGTGGTGAGAATCACCTAAGTTTGTGAAGTTGCTGAAAGGGCTGAGAATAGTTTAGAGTATGCATTTTGGTTTTATTTCTCTTGACCAAATATGACTTTTTATGCTTTGAATTATAATAATTTAAATGACCCTAGCTATACCCCCAATTCCAGATGCAACCCTAGGAATCTCCATCTTACAATGTTCAGTTATGTACACTGAACACTGTAAACTCACATAAGTTCATAAAGAACTCCTTTAGGTAAAACAAACACACACATTTATTAACTACAGAAGGATTTTAATTATTATAATTCAAAGCATAACAAATCAGATTTGGTCAAGAGAAACAAAAGCAAAGTGCACACTCTAAACTGGAGGAGGGGGGTTGGAGTGATGCAACAATACACCAGTCTAGATTGTACCAGGGGAATGTCATATGCACCAAATCCACTTTGGGAGCATTTCTGGCCATACTACCTAACCTCTGGCCAAGCTGGTATCCTCTGGATTCTATTCTTTAAGTTGACTTCCATGCAGCCCCTAAAACTGTTGTCTGCAAGGTGAAAAGACAGGATTGTGAGGCAAACCGCCGTTGTTTATCAAGGAGTGCAGAAGTGGTATGAGTCAAATTCACTGCATGTCTCTTCTGCCAAACCACTGAATGCCAGCAGCCACTGAGATCTAGCTGCCATCCCGGCTGCCCTCTCTTGGGCTCAATGCAATATCAAGTGCTCACAAATCCAAATACTGATATACTCTGGATACCCTCTGAAATAATACTTACATTCTACTGTTAGTGTTTCTTTCCCTCTACACTAAATTCTGTCACCAGTGTAAGGGTGGCCTTGGAGGATAATTCCAAAGGGGTAGCCGTGTTAGTCTATTGTAGAAAGACAACAGAGTCCTGTGGCACTTTTAAAGACTAATGGATTTATTTATCGCATGAGCTTTCGTGGGAGAAAATCCCACTTCGTCAGACGCTTTGAAGATAGGAAAGTTACAGAGTGGGAGGAAATTAAATGCAGGGGAGTGTATGACATAGCATCAGGTCAGGCTGTAACAGCAAATCAAAATAGGTGTTAGGATTCAAAACACTGGGGAACAGCACATAGAGGAGGGGGAGGTCAAATCACTTGTTGTAATGAGAGAATTATTATAATTATTATAATAATAATTCTCGCATTACAACAAGTGATTTGACCTCCCCCTCCTCTATGTGCTGTTCCCCAGTGTTTTGAATCCTAACACCTATTTTGATTTGCTGTTACAGCCTGACCTGATGCTATGTCATACACTCCCCTGCATTTAATTTCCTTCCACTCTGTAACTTTCCTATCTTCAAAGCGTCTGACGAAGTGGGATTTTCTCCCACGAAAGCTCATGCGATAAATAAATCCGTTAGTCTTTAAAAGTGCCACAGGACTCTGTTGTCTTGGAGGATAAGTTTGCACTGCAGTTAGACACCCATAGCTGAGGGCTCACAAGGCTAAGGGGCCATTTAACTGTCGTCTAGATGTTCTGGCTCAGTTCAGTTCTGAGTTCTCAGCTCACAGGGTCCTAGAGCCCAGTCTCTAGCATGAGCCTAAACATCTATACCACAATTGGTCAGCACCTAGCCTGAGCCCAAGTCAGCTGGAATGGGCTAGCTGAGGGTTTTGAATTACAGAGTAAACATACCACTGAAAGGCAACTACATGCTCAACTAGTCTTACAGCTATCATGAGCCACACTCCCAGAACTGTTGGGACATCAGAGCCATCCCTGTGGGAGTGAAGGGCATGGGTCTCTTGGACTCAGGGGCCAAGCCTGCATTTAGACCAGTTCCAAAGCCTCATGCCCCCACTCCACAGAGGGCAGAAGGGGTCCCCAGCTCTTGGGATATGTCTGTACCTGCCGAGAGGAAGGAAGAACATGCTGCTTACCTCCTCTTGTGTGAAGCAGTGAAGCCTGGCTCTGGCCACGTTCCACCACCCTACTTCATTTATTCACCATGTGGCGCTTTCCTCTCCCACGCCAGCCCCACCGTTTGGCACTAGGGTGGACTGGGTGGACTCACCCATCACCCATCATCCCAGCGACTCCACCAGTCAGTGCTTGTTTCCCAGGACCGGAAACAGCGCTTCACTGAATTCAGCGACTCTGCAACAGGCAGTAGCAACTGTGAATTGTTTTCTTCTATGGCCTGCAGCAGGGCAGCATAAGTAACATCACAATTTTCTACACTGCAGCTCCTCCTTTGTCCTTGAAAATACTCCGGGATAAGTTGTGAGGAGATTGGAATGCTCACATCGATAGTGCAGAGCGGAGTAGGTCCATGCTTCTCCAAAAATGGCATCTGTCCAGTAGAGCCAGGGTTTTGAAAAATGACACAAAGGTGTTCCTCTGTTTGCTGCTGATATTGGAAGGGGTGAGGGAGAGAGGACAATGCGTTATAGGAGGCTGAAGATTTTCCCAAAAGCCCCTGCAGGCTAGTTATAATGTGGGATAATTGCTTACGGTGCACTACTCTGCTCATTGATACAATCATGGCTGGTAGGGACGCACTCCCTTGACTCAACAAGCATGATGTGATCACCCCAACTGACTTTATTAGTTCGGGAGATGAATGTCAACTGAAATTAAATCAATTTCATTTTGAAATGTAGACATACCCTAACAGGCAATTTACTCTCCAAAAGACTCTCAAAATTCCATTTGACACAATTGCTTATTCAGATATTTTTTTATTTGCAAGTCATTGTGGTTCCTTCAAAAAAGGTTAGCGAGGCTCTAGGATGTAATTAGGATGATAAAGTAATCATCTCAGAGAAAGAATATTAAAAATACTCATACTGTAATATTAGTATGTTGCATGTAATTTGTAAGTGATTACAGTTCTCTTTAAGATAGGTTTCTTTTATTTAAAAAAATGGGAGAAGGGAAGTCATAATATTTGAGCTTATGTAGCAAGAGTAATAAAATGTCATATTCATTACAGAGGTCTGAGACAGAGATAGCATCCCTCAAATTCCCCGTTCTCATTCCTCAAACTAGATTATGCCTTTACAGCACCACCAGTTTCTTATTCAACTGTTTCATTAGAGAGTAAAGTCAAAGAAAATGCATCAAATCCACCCTCACTTGCAACTGATTTTTATTATTTCCAGAGGAAAATAATAGCCCACATATCAAGCTACTAATTTCAACATTTATAAGATTAAAACAAACAGGGAAATAAACAACGACCCCCAACTCCTGCTTCCCACCAAACCAAACATTTTTATGAATTCTGCTTCATGAGATTAAACAGATTGCCAGTAAAGACTATTATAGAATGTAAAGACATCAGGGAACCTCATACTTATGAGCCTGAGACCAAACATTCATGCTGGGATTTAAACTCATAATTTTTGCAATCTGGTTGATCCCATTCAGGGATATACACTGTATTTTTTTTCTAGGAAACAGGTGTGAAATAGCAAACAGCTGAGAATGGAAATAAGAGTTCATTTGTTAACTACAAAATAGATGCTGTCTAAAGAAAATCTAAAATGTGTGTAACTACCGTGACAAAAGCAGCTTGTGGAATAATGATCAAATCTTATCATTGTGTTATATTCCATCTAACTTTGATGTTTAAGTTACTTTGCTACTATAAAAACAAAGAAATAATAGTTGTATAAAAGTTAGCACATAATAGTGTCAATCACTATCTAAACAATCTAAAAGATGCCCAGCAATGCTGTATGATGCAGAATTATTGGTGGTAAAGAGATGGCAAGTTCCGCATCTACAGGTGTTCTGAATGAGATGTCTGCAAGAGTTACCTGAAGGGGCAGAATGTGAAATAAAAGCATGAGGAACGGTTTAACTGATTGACATATTTGGAGCTGAAAAGGAATTTTCCTCTCAGGGCAGATTGGCAAAGGCACAGGTTTTTCCCCCCCTTTCCTCTGTAGCATGGGGCTCAGCTCACTTGCTGGTAGATTCTCTGTGCCTTAAAGTCTTCCCATCATTTTAAAATGTTAATAATTCAGTCATATGTTAAAGGTTTATTACCGGAGTGGGTGGATGAGGTTCTGTGGACTGCATTGTGCAGGAGGTCAGACTAGATGATTATACTGATCCCTTCTGACCTTAGAGTCTCTGGGTGCATCTACACTTACAAATCAAGTCGACTTAAGCTTGCTTAAATCAACTTAATTTAATCTGCATCCACACTACATTTTCCTTAAGTCGACTTAAGCAGCAGCTTAAGTTGATTTAAGGAAAAATAAAGTTGACTTTACTAAACCTGGTTTTAAGTCGACTTTGCTGGCTAAGTTGACTTTATTAAGTCAATTTAGCAAGTGTGGACACAGAGTAGCCCTAAGTCGACTTAAAGGGCTTCCCCACTGCCCTCCCTGCCAGGGGGGGCTGGCCCAGCCAGAGCCTGGCGTGCTCCCTCACAGGGCAGAACAGAGCCCTGCCCACCCTGCTCCGATGCCCTGCCAGTGTCCCTGTCAGGCTCAGCCCCCATTGTACCCAGGTACAATGGGGCAAATTCTGAGCCCCCTGGCTCTTGGCAAGGGGTGCCCCCCCTACCACCGTGGACTTGTCCCAGGTCCACCTAGCCCTTACAAGTTGACTTAGGCATCCGGTGTGGATGATCTAATTCGATTTGGCAGGGTCCCCTTTAAGTCGACTTAATTTTTGAGTGGGGACATGCTAAGTCGACTTAAATTAACAAGTGTAGACATAGCCTCTGAGTTTAAGACAGGGTGGAAGGAAGAGTGCACAATGGCTATACCTTGCGAATGATACACCTTGTTTCACAAACAAATCTACATGTCACATGTCCGCAGCCTTTTTTGAGAGTTGTAAATTCTTTGTCAGAAATCACTGTGACTGACAACAGAAAAGGAAAATAATTAGCATGGAGATGAACTAAATTTTGCTCTTAACACCATCTTTTATTGTGAAAGCTATAGAACCTATAAAACAACTTAAGAAACCCACACATTTAACAGTCCTTTGCTAGAGGAATTAAAATGTTGTAAAAAGATTAGTATTGGTAGCTGTGAAACATATAGAGACGGATTGTGATACTTTGCAAGGATGTTGAGTAAAGATCTTTCAGAAAACATTTCTTGTCCAGTTTTGAGTGCATATTTGACCTTCATTTCAGCAAAGTTCATCTGAGAAATGTATTATGATGATGTGCATAAAATATGCCTTGTTTATTAACTCATAAAACACTCAATATTGCTGCTACTTATACATGGAACAAGCTTATAAGACGTCTTAAAGTCCTTCATGGTGCAAACTCCAGAATGATAGATTGTAGCGAGGAGGTGTTGCCAAGACTGAGGGAGACAAACTCCTCTTCATCCCCTGGTTGGCAGAGCCAGGAAAGCCATGCTCACCTCACCAGAAGTAGAGGGGGTGGAATAGGAAGCTTTAAAGGTGGGTCCTGCAACTCAGTTGTGGGTAAGTTAGAAAGAGAGACAGACTTTCACACATGGCTGAGTACTGTGCCTCTGAGACTAAGCTCTGCAGTGTTATGGAATCAGAACTGGCAGGCCTGCTGACTGGTGGTGACACAGAGGAGTTACAGGGGAGGACACAGAGGACACGGGGAGACAGAGGAACCCCACCAAAGAGAAGTATACTAAAAAGGGGGAGTAGGAAATATCCCAGGGATGCTAGACACTAGTCCTAGTGTGTTGCCAGAATTCTAGTCAGTGTGTTTTGGTGGTCTCCCCCTTGATCCATTGGTGGAAACATCTGCCACTGTGAGGGCCTCAGGCTGGGAACTAGTGGAATAGGGTGTGCCCTGGTCTCCCTATTTCCCGTGGCTGTTCCATCTGAGGTAGGCATCTACCCACTTGTCCTCCACTCTCTGCCAGAGTCAGGAAGCCAGGCAATAGATTGCTTATTGGTCTGCCCTGTCTGAGGGCTAGGGATCCCTAGACTGCTTATTGCTCTACCCTACCTGAGGGTCCGAGGTCTCAGACTGTTTTCTGCTCTATCCTGTCTCAAAGGCCAGAGTCCCTTTATACTACTTACTGCTCTGCCTTGTCCAGAGGATGGAGCCCTATCAGCTGCCTATTGCTCTGCCCTGCCCAGAGCATCAGACTCCCGAGGCTTATTCCTCAATAATCCTTGCCTTTATAAAAAAGCAGTAGTGGGGGAGTGTAGCCTCCCTCTGAGATTGATGTGGAGCGACGACCATTGACTCCTATATAGATCTACTAAGATAATATGTCTGTCTATTCACCAGTGTTTAAATCTGAACCATATCATAGCACAAATGCTGCTGAGTGTTCTCTTTATGACTGTAAAGTATTTATTACTGAAGAAGAATACATCTTTCTTGATTAATGTACTCCTTTTAGTAACTTTGCTGTCAGGCTTAATTGTTGTGCACCTTGGTTTCTGGATTTATATCTTCCTTGGGTAATAATCTTATGGGACAAAATACTGATGAATATTGATTAAGTTTAAATTTCCATATTTGATGGTCCTGAATGGCACTATTACAATTACTCTCTCCTCGTTTTGGGGAGTGATATCAAGGGTATGAAAAATGAGAAGGAAATTCATAAAATTAAGACCCTTTTCCAATTATAGAACAATGCATCTACTGCTGATTCCATCCTGGTCAGGTAAGAAATTCAGGCACTTGAACATTGTTGCTCAGTACAAAATACACTTTTCAGTTTCATGTGTGTGTGTATGCGTGTGTGTGAAGACTCCCCCATATTTCTGATCAAGCAAATTTATCAAAATGATGCTCTCTGTTTATGATTAACTCCACTGAATAACCATATGTGTCCTCTATCTTGTCTGTTTCGGTCCTCCCAAAATACTTCAAAGATATTCATACACCTCTGAAACGTCCTTAGATGTCTCGATAGTTTTATGGATCTTTTTGAGACTACAGTTTACTTCTGTGCCATTAAAGTGAGGAGAAATCTGTGCAGAGACTGTAAATGGAGCCATCTCTTGACATCAACACATCACAAAATAAATTCTAAGGAGCATTTCACCTTTCTTATAGCCTGATCCAAAGCTCATGCACTGGATCATCCCTTCACATTCTTCTACTGACTTCTCCTTTGGATCAGACCTCCTGTGATGGGGTATGTAAACCCTGCAGTGGAACTGAAGGGGTTAAGGAGCTACTTTTGGCTCCGGGTGGCCCTGCCCAGCCCCATACTGCAGACCCTCCTACTGCTGGAAGTGTAGCTTAAAAAGGAGTCAGACAGCTCAGAAGGGGTCTGAGAGGGCAAGGAAAGAGCTACCGTGAAGCAGTGGTATACTGTGCTTCTCCAGCGCCCAGGGAACAACACACATATCTGGGCCCTCTCACCCCCGTTGTTGGCAGCAGGTCTGTGGGCCCATTTCCAACTCTACCTGTTCCCCTCCTATCAGGGGTTGGGGTCGCAGGGGCAGCAGCAGTGGAGTATCAAGGGGGCTGTCGTCGGGCGCCCAGTACCCCGGGCGCCCGGCCCCTTCCTCGGGTGCAATCCGAGGCGTTTGATGCTCAGACATCGCTGGCTCGGGGAGCGTCCTTGGTTCTAGTGGTACAAATACCCTAACGTCAACGGCCCTCCAGCCCCAGACCGGGCAAGGCCACTCCCCAGACTCAGCTGCCTCCCAGCCCCAGGCGGGGTGGGGCAGGCACAGAGTCAGTTCATAGGTTCCTTCTCTCTCCAGAGACCGGAAGATACCAAGACTCTGGGTGAGAGGGGGGCCAACCGGAAAGGCAAAGGGGGGGACAAGAGGGACGCAGGCCCACCCGACTCCACTGCGCCCCAGCCCCGGGCCCTATCCAGGGGCAGACTAACTTGCCTCTGAGGTCAGTGGGGTTCTGGCTGAAACACACTGAGCAGTATTCAGTCGGGCCCTTGCCCACCGTCCCTGGGCTACTTCCTTTTCCCCCCTTGGCTCCCGTGTACCTGGCTCCACATAGCTCCGCTGGATCTGGTGGGTAGATGGCCCGAGGAATCCCAGTGAGCCCCTCGTGATCTGCAGGCAGAAGGTCAGGGAAAGTCTCTGTCTCATCAGCAGAAGGCAGCTCCTCTTGGTCATAGGGTCCTCCCGTCACCGGTGGTTCCTCCTCCTCCACAGAGGGAAGCTCCTCCAAGTCACATGGGTTCTTGGCTTCCTTGGGGTCATTCCCGCAGTTCCACTCCCTGGTTCTCTCGGGAGGGTTAGACTTTCAGGGCTAGGGGTTTCTCCTAGGCATCCATCCCAGTCCACTGCCCCTGGGATTCCCTCCCAGTCCTTAGGACCAGGCAGGCTAGGAGGACTCCAGCCTTGCCTGGCTGACTGCCTCGAGGCAGAGGATCGTCCTTCCTTGGAGGCAGCTCGGGCCCTACTGAACTTCCCAGCTGGCCTTTTATACCGCCCCTTCCTGTTTTCACTCCGCCCCTCTGCCTCCGGGGCCTTTGGCTTGTAATGTCAAGGGCCAGCCAGGGAGGGTGCCCGGACCCCTCCTCAGGCCCAGCTTCTGAGGGAGGCCACAGTTCCTTGTCACAGGGGCCATAAACCCAGGTGTCAGCCTGGGGAAGGTGCTGGCTGAGCGCCCCCCTGCTGACATCTCTTGGAGCTATGCTGACCTGGCCTGAGTCTCCCTTGTTGTGCCCAGTGTAGGGCCAGAGGAACTAGTCACAAACTCTGCAGTCAGAGTTTTTGGCAGTACATCTTACAGGAATTTTGCGCACACACACACACAGAATAATACTATTACTACTAATAATATACTTCAGTGATCATCATTCAAAAGTCATCATTTATTAATAATTTCAACACGGTAGTCTCTCAGTAATTTCCTATTCTCAGTATGTGGGGAACTATTACAGCTCTGATACCACTATATGGTAACCACAGGAACCTACTGCCAAATTATATGCTCATTGGGTTGCTATCGTTTTTATGCCAGTATTTTTGTATGTGCACATTTTTATAGGCTTCTTTGAGAACAGTACCATGCTAGGTATCCAGATGTAAATGTCCATTCTATTGTTTTAAAGTCACATTGCTTCGATGCATATTTAATTATGTTTGTGCCTGGAACAAAATAAACTTAAAATACAAATAATCTGATATAGGATCTAGTAATCTGGTGGTTTATCCCACAGTGGTATGTTATCTTTAAGCATTCATTTATTGCTAGATGCAGCTCACCCCTGGTCATGTAGTATATTACTAAATCCATACTGCATTTCTCAATAGCTTATGTGGCAGTCTCACTGCCTTCTTTAGAGTGCCCTCAGACTGCTAGTTTATCTTGCCTTCTTCTTCGCATTTGATCACTGAATTTTGGAGAAAAAAAGTTATTAGACTTAACTAATGGTTTAATCTCTCTAATTGATAACATTAATGTCTATCAAGCTAAAATCCTTAATTTGTTACCCTAAACCCTCATTTAACAACAAAATATAGTGAAAATGTCTCTTCCACATTTACAGTTTTTTTGTTTCCCTTTCCCAAACCATTAAGTATATCTGGGTAGTATTTATGATGTTATAAGGGAGCACAATTAGAAATAATTTTGAAAAATGAAAGAAGACTCAAAAGAACATCCCTGATCTAATGTCGCTCACTTACTTCAGACCCCTAAATTTTTCTTCTTCCCTTGCAAGTATTTCTAGACTAGATCTATCAGATAAATTGTGCATTCTTTCAAGAGGATGGGTTTGTGCCATTTTAGAGCTGTTTTGTTTTTACAATATCCTTTCCATTAATCACTTCTTATCATTTCCACATGTCTATTCATTTACTACAAATTATTTTAACACAATTTAAAAAATGATCCCTCTTTTTCAATGCAATAGAAAATGTCACTCCACTTTTATTATGATAAATAGCTGACAGAGGAAGATAATGCTGCACATACTACATGGCTCACAAAGGCCCAGATGAAAGACGGAGCAAGTTGTTTTTGCATTGCTGACACCATACTATGGGTAAATTCATGGTTCCATTAAAGACAACAGCAACTCCCAATGACCTTAATAGAACTAGTTGAGGTTAATGCAAGATTTCTGTCATATGCATAGCACAATAGCCATTATTACAAGATTCTATAAGTAGGTTTCTAGAGTATTATTTTTAAAACTCTTCTTCAAAGCATCTGACAAAGTGGGATTTTCCCACAAAAGCTAATGTGATGAATACATTTGTTAAACTTTAAAAGTCCCACAGGACTCCTTATTCATTTTAAAAACGGTGACCATATGACGAAACATTAAAATCATAATCCATACCGAAAAGAGGATGAAACATACAACATTAACTTCATATTTCTTAAATTTGCAATAAATATGTAAACATATATAAGTCCTGCACTGAGGACAGACAAATCCCATGCACTGCTACAGACTCGGGACTAGCTAGGCATCAGTTCAGTAGTAAAGGACCTGAGAGTTTACAAGAGACAAGAAGTTATATATGAGTCAACAGTGTGCCATTAATGCCAAAAAGTCTGAGGGCATATTGGGCTGTATTGCTAGGAGCATTGCCAACAGAATGAAGAAAATGATTATTCCCTTCTGCACTGGTGAGGCCTCATTTGTAGTACTGGGTCAAGATTTGGGGCCCCACTATAGAAAGGATGTGGACAAATTAGAAAGAGTCCAGTGGACAGCAACAAAAAATGTTTAGCAGGCTGGCGCACATAACTTATGAGGAGCAGCTGAGAGAACTAGACTTCTTTAGCCTTCAGAAGAGAAGAATGAGGGGGGATTTGATAACAGATTTTCCCTTAAAGGAATTTTAGGGAGGCTGGAACTATGCTGTTTTCAGTGGTAGATGACAGAATTAGGAACAATGGTCTCAAGCTGCAGTAGAGGAGGTCTAGGGTGATTATTAGGAAAACTAGGAGGATGATGAAGCGTTGGAATGGATCATGTCAGAGGTGGTGGAATCTCCATCCTTAGAGGTTTTTTAAGGTGCAATTCAATAAAGTCTCTATTGGGATAATTTTGTTGGTGTTAATCCTGCTTTAAGCAGGGGGGTTGGACTAAATGACCTCTTGAAGTCCCTCCTAACTCTAATTTTCTATGAAACCCTTCAAGGGTATCAAACATATGTCCCACAAGCTGGATACAGCCTGCAAAACTCTTCTGTGCGGCCCATGACTGCGCTCTGCAAGACCACACTAGATACTGTAGGCCCTAGTATTTTGATTTACGGTATGTACAGACCACTTGAAGTACATTTAAATCAAATCTGGCTCATCATAGCACTTGGGTTTGATACCCCTGAACATATTCCCAAAAATTGCGTTTCTGTATGTATAATAATAAAACACACCAAAACAAAGTAAAACTGGAAGATCAAGACTGCCTGTGATGCTTAAAAGAAACAGGAGGATTTGCCATAATAAATCAGAACATCAAAGATAACCCAGAATGTAGCGTTAATTCAACAATGACTGTTCTTTAGAAGTCAGTCAGCTTAACTGTTAAAACGCCTCAAATTGGCCTTTACGGGCACCAATAACTGAGGTTGCATTGTATATAACATTGCCTACAGTCTAACTGCTCTTCATAGGGACTATAAAGGTAGCACTAACTGATCTCATAATTATTTCTAGTATCAAAATCTAAAAACTCCCCCCCCCCCCCCCAAAAAAAAAAATCTGACTAATTATCAAAATGACAAGAAAAAGCATACAAGAATGCTGAGTAGCTGGGCTGGGACCAGATCGTGGAATGAGATTGGGAAAATAATGCTAAAGCTAAGCTTAAATGTAAACTAAAAGTGTAAACTAAGATATGCTGAGGTTGGCCACTGGATGGCAAGGCAGTATCCATAAAAGGTGGTATTGGGTAAAGATAGGCTGTTTTCTTCTTACTTTGTTCTCTCATCATGAATAATCTCCTCTGCTTCCCCTGTGGTTTACTGGGCAACATAAGGTTTAACTCGACACAGGTAGGCAGTTTTGTTTAGTGTTGATGGAGCCTATGTTTTTACAGTTGTCCATTTGTTTAGATACTTTTTGGACATTTAAGAAATTGCATAGGTAGTGATCCATAAAAACAATTCATTGATCATGAGTACACAATTGTGTTTCACTTCATCGTGAGTTGCTTCACAGGGTTACAACTATCGGCTGTTTATTCTGGCAGCACTGTTTGGATTCCCTTTTACTAGAATTACTTGAGATAAGAAGAGAATCTTCCAGTCTTGCTCCCAGCCACATATTCCTGTGGATTTTTAATGATGCCTGAGCTCTCAAAGAAAGGTTCAAAGTTTCCTTGTGCATCAGCTTGGTTAACTCCCAAAACTGTGCAAGCAAACTTAGAACAGTTAGGTCATTCTAGATTTGGGCAGCTTCTAACTTTCCTTAACCTTTAACTTTGGGCAGGAGAGGACGCCATTAGGAGTTTCCTTGGCTATGTCTACACTGGCAAGTTAGTTCAAATTAAGGAGGCTTAATTCGAACTAACTAAAGCCATGGCTACTCTAGGCTTTAGTTAGTTCGAATTAAGGGCTTCCTTAATTCAAACTAATAAGTTTGAATAGGGCTTCAGAAGTAAGGCTTTAATTCACACTAACTAGTTCGAATTAGCCAATGTGGCCATGTTAATTCGAACTAATTTCTTAGTTCGAACTAACCGGCCATTGAAATGAATGGGGATTGCTAATTCGAACTAAGCAAGTGCCATGAATGGCACTTGCTTAGTTCGAACTAACTTTTTTTTAGTTCGAATTAAGCTAATTCGAACTA
This sequence comes from Pelusios castaneus, assembly GCA_007922175.1. Lineage (NCBI taxonomy): Eukaryota > Metazoa > Chordata > Testudines > Pelomedusidae > Pelusios > Pelusios castaneus. The sequence continues at coordinate 10,342,835 of ML685798.1, read as the reverse complement.
ACTAAAATTAGTTCAAATTAGTTAGTTCAAACTAACTAATTCAAACTAATTTTAGCCAGTGTGGACATAGCCTAAAAGTTTTTAAAACAGGACTCTGTTTGTTTCTCTACAATAGGCTAACACAGCTACCCCTTTGGAACATTAGTAATTACTACAGTGGCTGTACCTTAACATAAGATGTATTTGTATAGTGCAGACAAGATCTGAACTAACTAATTCAAACTAATTTTAGCAAGTGTAGACATAGCCCTTGGTCTTTGTATTTATATTATAATAAAGATAGCATAGAATTAACTAAAACTTTTTTTTGGGGGGGGGGAAAGTGTTGTCTTAATAAGGATTAGAAAAATCTACTCTATTGCCTAAATATCCATAAATAGTGCTTCTTCACATAATATCCTTTTTTTATATGGATCTTACCTCCTACCTTACAACTACATTATGAGCCTGCAAAATACCAGGTATTTGGTGTTTTATTAAACAATACCTGATTCAAGCAGCCAAGACAATCAAGCAGCCACTAGTGTCCTGATCATACCTACCTTGAAACTCAAATTCAAAGAACTAGGACTGAGCATTTCTGCAGGCCAATGCCAAGTTTAAGAATATAAATAAATGTGGATTGTCAAATAAGCTGGTGACAAATGGGACAATTGGCTCAAAGAAAGTCTCTCAAGAAGATGTGGTCTTAAAACAATCTACCTCCTTTCTAAACCAAAACACCATTTTTTTAACAAAGGGAGTTTAAAAGAGGGTATCAGTATATTAGTTTTCAATGAAATTATCACTTGTGAATAACATCACAGGGATCTGACATCCTTTAGTTTTTGACAATACGTACAGCAGAAGAGTAAGCTTCATGCTGCTCCTCTGCTAATGTACTTCAGGGATCACTTCTAAAGAGGATACCGGTAGCTCAGTATTCATAACTATTCAGTTCTCATTTTCTCTGCTAAAATTACCAGCAAGGGCATCAATTTGTGCTAGCTGTACTGGTGTTTTTTATCATGTGGAATTTATCAGAAAGAGACCAGCCAGTTAATTTATAAAGACCAAACAGTCAAAAAGAGATTAGTGTCTTTTGGTCATTATCAACCCAAATATCTGAAGAGATGAGCTAAAGGTGAAGAGCTCTGTGTCCTAGTAATCAAAGGTTTCATCTCCCATTAAGTTTGAGTCCCTATGTTGCCCAGGACACAAAGCAATGTCAGAAACTAAAGATTTCTTTTAAATGGGGTGGGAGAGAAAAAAGAATTTTAGATACAAGTTTTAAATGTTGCTGCTATTTTAATACCACAGCAGTGCCAGTCTCCGACTGCTTATAAGAAACAACATCCCACATAAATGGGGTAAGGGACAAATATTTGTGTAGAGAAAGACAGCCACTCTTCTGGGACAGATACTGTAACAACAGATAGCCCTCAAAAGTATTCACAACAGAAGAAGCAATGTTGCACCAAACTGAAGAGATAGTTAGCTACTACTACTGAAGAGATAGGGTGTGTCTACTGGCAACTTAAGTTGACTTAAGGAGGCTTAAATTGACCTACACAAACCCGCGTCCACACTGGGCTTTTATTAAGTTGACTTAAGCATTTCCTTAAGTCGATTTAATAACAGTTTAAGTCGACTTAATAACACCACCTCTGAAGGTCGACTTAAGCCTTAAGTCGACTTCTTACGTCGACTACAAGCCAGTGTGGATGGGGAATAGTGCTAAATCGACCTTATTAAGTTGACTTAAGGTGTAGTCACTCTGTTAAGTCAACTTAACAAGGTCGACTTAAAGCTGATCTTGTTAAATCAACATAACAGAGTCAACTTCACTTTACAAGCGTAGATATAGGCATAGTTAACTTCTGAAGAGATACTTAGCTACTACTCTTTTTCTTAAGTCTTTCTATAGGTAATGAGGTACAGTTTTCTTAACCTTACAAATACCAACTTCATATGCTTTTAGGTGTGTATGCTTTTCTTTAATAGCCCTTATTTAAAAGCTAAACACATTGCCATATTAAATTTTACATGTTACAATATCACAATATCTGTCTGATACTTTCCCATTTTTCTATTTTTTCTTTTCTTTTTTTAAAAGGCTTTGATTTACAGGTATATTTTCAATCAGACGGTTAAAATAATGTTCTTGCATTTATAGACTTTAGAGAACAGACTGTATTGATGATACCAAATTCTATTTAGTATATGTAAAAAATCTTGAATTTTTAAAAAAATATTGGTATCTTATATTTTGTAACTAGAATTCATTTGTTAGTCACAACATTAGTACATACTCAATGGTGAAAAGCACATTTTTTGAGGTTCCTCCTTGATGTACTACTTTGGCTAGTAGGTACATTTAGAATCAGCATTTTGCAGGGCTGGAGAAGGGCAATAATCACATCCTTGTATTTCTGAGAAAAACATTACCGAATGGTAGTTTGTTTGCTTGGATGGTACATGATGTAGACAATCAAAAAATAAATATGCATCTCATTCTGTTTATAAATATCTCTTCTATAGATAACAACAACAGCCAACATTTATATTGTGTCTTTCACCCATCAGAATATAACAGATTTTGCAGACTGCACTGCTCCTAGAAAAAAACAAAATGTGTGGTGTGCACAATTAAAAACTGCACATTTATGCCAGCAGCTGTTCAACTTACTTCAGCAAATTTCAATTGTATTTCCTATTCTAAGACTAGATCTCACTTATAAAAGTAAATTCTCAGATTTTTCTTCAGTTGACACAACTATTTAAGTATTTAAATCTCTCTCTCTCTCTCTCCAATCCACAGAAGAAGTAGCATTTTTCCTCCTCATCTCCAGTTTTTAGAGAAACTTAAAAAGGAGCTCTGAATGCTATTCAAATTTCTTACTCAGAAACATTCATGATTGCATAGTTCATGATGTGAGGTAGTATTCCAGCTCATTACATAATACTGGCCAGTTGCAGCTGTCCTTTTCTTGCACTGCTTCTGAATTTACAGGACTTCTGATACCAGGTACTGTCTTTATTTGCTTGCATATATATAAACTATGGGCATCAGCTTAAGAACCATTTCAAACAGTTGGATTCAAGTAGGAAACACATTTCACTAATGATATATTCTTCTTCTAAAAATAATTAAGTCACAACAAATTCAATATTTTTTCCCTAGGATGCCACTGTCTATATATTCAGCTAAACAGAACTTGTGACATGAAATCAAAGTTGAACACAATGTAAGAAAAATTGTTAAAAAAAAAGAAAAAACTGCTGATACTCATATTTTGAGAGTAAATTTGAAAAATGCTTCTCCCACCCTTCTTCCTGTGGCACACTCCTTTCCCCTGCTGACCCGCCCCACAGAGGAGCTGGTAAGAGACAGTAGCCCCACGCTCCTTTTCCCTGCTGACTGCACCCCCCCAGGTAGGCAGCAGGGCCAGCAAAAAAGGTTCTGGTACTCCATACCCCTGCATACCAACACAGCACATATAATACAGCATCTTCCCAAGTTTTCACTTCTTTAATTATTGCTCACAGCAGCTGGCTGTGCTATTTTTCCATAAACTCTGTTCCATCCGCTACAAACAAATCAGTAACAGAGAAGTAAAAGGACCCTAAGCTTCATTTCACGTACCATGTTTGCTTTAAAAGAAAGTCAACAATTATTTCAGTCTTATAGAATTCCATTAGATTGATTATTGTATAAAGCCATTGATGGATTCTATTAGCTATGGCTTCTGTTTACACTTACACTGGCAGATGTATGCACATTTTCATTAGACGCTTTTTTGCCTTTGGGTTTGTTCAACTTGTCCTTTAGTGTATGACTGGTAAAGAGTGGTGCAGATTTGCACTGAAACAAACAAAACAAACATGCCTGAAGAAGAGCTCTATGTAAACTCAAAAGCTTCTCTCTCTCATAAACTGAAATTGATCCACTAAAGAAATATTACCTCACCCACCTTGTCTCCCAAACAAATCTGTAGTCGGTGTTCCCTATAAATAATTACTGCCTTCCTCACTTAGCTTTTTTGTTTGTTTTATCTGATATCAACTCCAAACATATGCAGGGATGTGTCCTGATTTAGCTCAGACAAAACTTCTGACGCTGTCTTCCCCACCAGATACAAATACCTGTTTGATTTCCTGCACTGGGTACACGGGGAGATTGGCTGCAAACTATTTTGTATTTGAATATTATTCTATACAAAACTCTTTCTAAAACAAGATGTGTCTGAAATGGAGCCTCTGCTCATGTCACCATAAAGTCATGCTTAAGTGCCAACTCCCACCACAGGAAAAGGATAGAAAATTATTTTATGTCAGGAGAAAAGGGCCCCCTTCTCATCCTAGAAGGTTTTCTAGCCATGTGCTCAGCCATTAAGTGTATGCTGAGTGCTAATTTTCCTCTGCCCCATTGTAGGGATGTTTTACTCACATACAGCAAGCCAAAGGCAAACTAAATTTATTGGTTTAAGGATCTGTACCACTCCTTACTCGGCATCATTTAAAAGGCAAGGTGAATTACCCAAGGTGATGCATATTTCTTCCCTTCAGAAATACCTGTTTTTAAAATCAAAGGTTACTTTTTTCACTGTCTCTTTTTTTATTATGACAATTAATGTGTTCCATACAGGACACACACATGTCAAGGGATATTTGCCTGCTGGAAATGAAGACATATATTTCAGACATATATTTCACTTGCAAGTGAGAAAGAAAGAAAACTATCAACACTAAAATCTTGATTTAAAAGTTTTACATATAAGGGATACTATAAAATGTCACTTAAAAATATGACTATATCCAAAAAAAAGCCTAGACATAAACCTGCAGTATGCTGACATACCTCTTATTTTACTGAATAATTCCTATCTATTGTGTCATAAAATATGAAAAATGATAAGGGTTTAAATAATTCTGGACTGGTGCTTCTTCTTCTTCTCTTTTTTTTAAATCTTAAACAGTACCATATTTTCATTTAAAATTCCTATACCAAAATATGCAAGACAGAAAATTCAAAAGATAGTCATAGAATCTATTATGTTTATAATCTTATGAATGTTTTTTTATTAACAAAAAAATAGTAAGATAAATGTAGAGTGGTTTAGTTAAATAGAAAAATATACAATTTATTTCAGAACCTTGCAGGCAGTATCTATCCAGTATATTAGGAATGAGTAGCTTATTTCCAAAAGCATAGATAAACTATAGTGTGCCGCTCCTCTTCCCCCCCAAAAAAAGTTAAAAAGAGAGGAATTGGACAATTTCTGTAAGAACAATGTTTTTGTGTTTCTAATTAACTGATAAGGATACTTTTAATATTTTCTGAAATCCACAACTACATCACTCATGCTCCATTGTAATGCAGTTGCAACACAATGCAGTTTTCTAATGCTTTCAGTAGCGTATCTGTAGCATAGTCATCTCATAATGAACTGTCTTATAGACCTCAAAATGCTTCTCTTGCTAGTCTTACATCTCTACATTCATATATTACAATGTCTATAGCCTGATTTGTACATCTTTCATTCACCTCAGAGTCATTGTTATACAAATGGATTTCTCAATGCCCTTTTTACAAATTATGTCAATGCTGCTATATTTTCTTTTAAAGTGGACAGGATGTAGATGAGGGGACAGCACATTTACCACTAACCATGAAGGCCTGTGAATTGCAGAAGCATGAATAATCCTAAATAGGTAAATTCAGATATTTCAGTTTTTATATTTGATGCTTTTCTGTTTCTCTGGCCCTTCCAAAAAAGTCATTTTATGAAGCTGAAACAACTTAAAATATACTTTAGGGTACTTTCATTATCCAGGAACCAAACTACTACTACTACTACTAGTCTTACTGACACACTAAAATATTTCTCCATTGGAAATACCGTAAGAACTTTGATCTAGAGATGAGCCAAAACTGAAACCTCAAGTCTGAATCCATTCAGATTTCAAGAGATGGAGAAACCTTGGGGATCCAAACTTATTCACTATAGTTTTGGTTCTGGGTTGAACCCACCTTTGGAAGGGGCATATTTTTCTGTAAAGTTGGTTAAAATGATTGGAATACGGTTATTGTCATCCATTGTTTACATTATTCTATTGTCTAAAGGTCTGACTCATGATAAAAGTTCCATTACAGTGGATTTTAAAACAGACATCTGGAAACCTTACCATCTCTCAACTGATTTCATGGGATGTTATCTGTGTTAGACAGAACTCTTGTGAGAACAAATCTGAACCTGAAACATTGTTCGTATTTAACTTCTGAATCAGAAACTTAGCCTGTTCATCTCATGTATCCTTTAATAGCATGCACAAGTAGAAACCACACATCCCTATTAGACAGAGAATATTTAACCTCTAAAATGCTTGTTTAAAACTTGTGTTTCAAAATGAATTTTTTTCTGCAATAATTTGCTTATTGAAAATATCTTGGTTCCACTTGTGAAACTCTCTTAGACTATGTATGTCTCGATTCATCATTTCTGTATAGACTCAATACCACTTTTTCAATTAGGTTAATGAAAGTGTCCTGGCATATGATAATAAGACTCACTCAGTTTAATTTGTGAACTGGAAAAGCTGGAATAGTTGGTTCCCCCTCTTCCCCAACAAGAATTCTTTGTGTGGCTATCCAAACAATCAGAAATTAAAAGGCATCCTTTATTCAGTTCAGTTGGGCCAACTAGGTTCATTTATACATTAATTATTTGTGCAGAAAAAGGTGATTTAAAAAAACCTAAAACAGACAGAAACTTTATCACAAGTGAACAAAATAGAAAGTAATCAAAATAAATATGTTTAATTAAAATCAACTTTTTCTGAAAGTGTATTTTAAGTAACACAGGAGTCTGACAACTTACATTTATAGATAGCACTTTCCCTCAAGATACATAAACTACAGCATAAAGTAGTGGAAATATATTTCAGTAGTTATGGGTTTCTTTTCATTTTTCTGACATAACTTAAAAATCATTGTCCTGTCTGCTTTGTGTGCACATCAAAGATCCTATGATACTACTGGGAGATGCTCACATATCACAGTGGTGAGAGTAGTATAAGAACCAATTTAGAACAGAATGGAATAGAATTGGGTATAAGAGAGATGATCTGTGTACTATAGTATAAAATAAAGGAATATGGTGGAATAATATATATATATATATATATATATATATATAAAGCATTTTAAAGTTACATTGGCAACTTCAAGGCATCATAACTTCTCCAGCCACCCTCCTCCTTTGACCTTATGAACCCACCTTTATCAGAATAATTAAACTAGGTGAGTCTGATTCATATAATAGGTTGTGCACATGTGTGCATGTGAGAGCAGGAGAGAGAATAAACAATCATTCTTGTGACATCTAGTGTAATTGGCCTAACTTATGTTTTCCAAACTTTTCTCTGTCTTAATTCTGATTACCAGTTTTTTCTTCCTAGTTAAGTGTCATCTCTGAAAGATCATCAAAATAGATAATTGGACATATAAAACAAGCACAATCTGGCCTCAATGGTTTTGTTTTGCTTTTTCCTGTAGGTATTGGAAAGGGCAGTACCCTGCAAGATCCAGTTTGCTAGTAAAAATCAGGCTTCAAAATATATTGGCAGTCCATAGAGTAATGAGCTTATTTCTATGCAAATGATCTTATTACTATTCATTTTTGCCCTTTCTCAAGTTATTCATGAACAACTTTTTGAATTCTGAAAGATAGTTCATGAACTCTGGAAAAAAAATCAAGTATTTAGGAAAAAAAAAGCAGAAAATAAAAACAAAATAAAGGTCCAGAGCATCAGAAATGTGAATCAAGGTGTGGCTTTCAGGGGCAGGAGCTGTGGAGAATCTCAACAGTGAGCAACTGACAGAGGGTTCCACATGTCCTCTCCTTTCTCTCTCTTCTCCCTCTTTCCCTTTCCTTTCACTGCATGAGGGCTGCTGCTTCCCTCTTACCTCTGTCATCACCACTGACTTTTCTTTCTTTGGCTTCAGGACATGAAGGGGAGAAGCAGTCCTATGTTGCATCTGACTCCAACCTCTGAGAACTGGTCTGTCCACTGCTGCTCCCATTGGGTGATGGGGCATGGTGATGGGACCAAGAGATTGGTTCCTATCAGGTGGGCTGGAGGGAGATGTGTGTTACTACTGTTTGCATCTAGGTAGCCAAGTAAGCATTGTGAGCTCTAACTATTAATGTATTTGCTGAATCTCTCATGATGTCAGGGGTTCAAGGGTTTTTCCATATGGTTAAACTGGTAAATTGCTATGTGAGTTTTTTCATCTTTCACATAATATCCAGCTGGTCGACTTTCTGTGTGTTTAAACTACTTGTAGCTATGCACACTCAATGAACTTCTACTTGTAACTTGTGCAAACTAATATTAATACTAAGAAATATACATAGGTATCTATTTGTGAAGTTGCTGACTTCTTTCTAGAGGACATGAAGGATTTTGTGCATGTACTGTTCTCCAGTGTCTGTAGAGAAATTCCATACATATGTTTAACAAGAGTTTGTGGTGGGGGCGAGGGGGCATGAGAAAAGAAACATATTTTGAAGAGGAAGGGGAGAACTATAGAAAAGAAATGAAAAATTTCCAATTTCTTTCCTATATTCCAACAATTATCATGTGTTATCAATGTCCCAATAGAAGAACAAAATAATATGGCAATATTATTTTCCTATGCTAAACCTTTACTTAAATAAGTAAAATATCAGAAAAAATAATATGATGAATTTTAATTTTTAATTCTTTCTTTCCCACTCCTTTTCATATACACTTCCATTTTAAATATAAACTTTGGATAAAACTGCTAGCATGAGTATTTTTGTAGAAGAACAAGAAAGTAACACATAAATAAATAGGAAGTTTTTAGAGAAAATATACTTTAAACCATTTACACTTTTTATATGTTGGCTATGCTATTTATTTTAAGGCTCTACCTACATTTTGTATGATCCCATGTACATATACAGCCCTATATAAATGCTCAATAATGTTGGTTGGAATATTGGTTGGAATATGCTTTGGGAATACTGACAAAAGGACCATATGGTCCAATTGGGCCTTAGCCATCAATTCAGGAAAGTACCTTAAGCACATGCTTAGTTATCTCAAAGCAAGCTGGACTTAAGCATATTCTTAAATACTTCATGGATTTAGGAGTATATTTAGTGAATGTCACAATTTCAGAACAATTGCATCTGTATTGTCCACCTCCTCCACGGTCCACTCCAAAAGTTTCCAGTCAGGACTCTGGGCTCCAGTTGTCACCTGTGTCAGGGTAGAATTCTAGTGCCACTTATGTCTGACTAGTGGGTTCTAACACTGCACATACATCCACACATTCTGATATGCCCAACAAGTCAGTCTACCTAGAGGTCAGCATCTGAACTTTGCTTTCCCACACAAAGAGCTACTGTCAGCAGTTATAAGTTACTGTACAGCTCTTTCTAAGCAAGCATATTTATTCTTAAGGTAAAAGTATTTCAGATAAAACATAAAACAGTAAAGAAATTTAAACACACGCTAAGTATTTCAGCAGTCATCCATCAGTCTTATGGTATCAAATAGTCCAAAGTCTTTCCAAAAACTTCTTCAAGAGTTGGGGGCCAACTTTGGACAAAAGATGCTGTCATTTTGCTGGACCAAAAAGAAGACCCTGTATCGAGCTCATCCTTTTATACTAAAAGCCCTTCCTTTATCTCCTAGCCTCTGGAAAAACCAGTTCGAATCAGTATGTGAAAACCATACTACCCAAAGTACTTTCTAGCACTAATTAGTCTCAGTGACTTACGTTAATCAATCTACTCATCCTGCCCCCTCTACCACTGTAGGAGCTGGGATAACCTTCCCCAGGAAGTAAAACACACATAATAACCATTCATAGATTTAATACAATCTGGTTTCCAAAGATATTGCATTTGATTGCTATATCCGTCACAGGCTAATTTTCCACCTGTGGATTTGTCTATAGATCATAACAAACAGACTTTGTTCAGTATACTGCCCTATAGATGCAAACAGATTATCAGTCTCTCCAACAAATGGAGTTTGATATTTAAAGATCTTTATTCTGACCCTGCACCAGTAAAGTTAATATGGGTACTCGGAAACTGGTTTTAGTGAGCACAGGATCAAGTCCTTTGCCAAGTGAATCATACTATTTTAAGATTATGAAGAATATCTGTGTAAGCCAGATCTGATATCCCACTGTGCAATTTATTTGGCTACATTTCCCCAGTCATTTTTGTAAAGTAAAAAAAAAAGCATCCTTTAATATGTAATCAGTTTGTACAGGCACTTTAAGTCCATTACCCTCTTTACTGCCCCTACAACTTGAAATTGGCATTTAAAAGAATAATCTTTTTTTAAAAAAATGGTTGTGCATCTATAAGAAAATATTTGAGAACAAGTAATAATTAAAAAATCTAAAGGAATTATATAGTTTCCAGTTTTCAAAGTTTACCTCTGTGTGTGTCTGTGTGTGTGATTTTTTTGCTTACTTTCACTTATTTTGACTTTATCCAAGTTAAGATCTTCCATAACATATACATCCAAATACATTCAGGTGAAATCTTAATCTCAGTGACAATGGGAAAATTACTGTGAACTTCAAATTAGATAGGATTTTACCCAAAGTCTGACACAAAGCCTGAGATGGCTTATTTTCTCACACACACTGATAAACCAACTATTAGTCCCTAAGTACCAAAGGAATTAAACATCAATAAAAACAAACATGGAGTCTGGTGGCACTTTTAAAGACTAACAAATGTATTTATCTCATGAGTTTTCATCGGAGAAAATCCCACTTCATCAGATGCTTGAAGATGATGAAGCGGGATTTTCTCCCACGAAAGCTCATGCAATAAATACATTTGTTAGTCTTTAAAAATGCCACCAGACTCCTTGTTTGTTTTGCTGAACTAGACTAACACAGCTACTCCTTTGAAATATTACGAGAGATGCTATGGGCCAGCAGCGGAGGAAAAGAAATTGATTGCTCATCATGTTATTTCCATTTAAGAAAGCTTATGGTGCTCCCTTTACATGTCTCAAAAGACCATCACTACATAGATCTGTGGCTTTTTGCTTGAGATAGATGAATATTCCCCAAAAGTTTGCACAATAATTTACTTAAGTAAACCTATTTCAGCAACAAGTGAGGACAAATCTACAAATTAACAATGAATTCTGGATTGTAACCAATCTTTAAAAAAAAAAAATAAAAATCCTTCCTTCAGTTTGAGAGAAATCCACAAGCAGTTTATAATTTTCTCAAATGTATCTGTCAACTGAATTACTTGCTAAATAACTTTTTATTGATATTTTTGGTCTGTGGATTTTGTGAGCAATTCTCTGTCAGAATTTAATTAGAGCTAGTCAAAATATTCTAATTATTTGCTTGAGATGTGATCCCAACTGCTTCACCAATCCCAGTTTCAACATTTAATAACAGAAGATTTTCAGGCAGAAAAGCTATTTTTAAAGGATTTCATGTAAAGAAAAAATTGTACATGACAATAATTTACTCTTGACAGTGTGTCTGTTGGAAACATGGAATCTGATTTTTAGTATCAACATTAGATTATTATCTGTGGTCTTACCTACAAATACTTCTTTTCATAACATAAAAGGCCAGAAACTTTGAAAGTCCTCTCTTTTTCCAGAAAACACAAAATAAAACTTAGGAGGAGGAAAACGAAGGTCCTGATTATGATCTGTACTATTGTTGTAATACAGCCCATCATCAAATGTGCCCTAAATTTCCAAAGGTTATGTACAGTTAATGTGTTTATATAATAACAGAATCTGGTTCCACAAAAAGGCCCGAAGACTGTGTTATGCAGTTTTGCTATATAAACACGCAATCACCTGAATACATTACATACCTTGTTTATTAAATTACAGTCCCTCATTACTCCATTCGGAGTACTCTGTACAGGACAATTATCTACAGCTTTCTAAGAAGGGGAGGAGAAATGATAAATGATACTATAGGGCAATATTGTTGCATTTAACGTAGTCAAGGGAAACATAAAAGTAAAATGAAGTCTTCTGAATCCATAACAATAATGCAAAATATTAACATTAAATGTCATTTAACCTCATTTTAAAAGGTTGCTTAATAAGCATCATGAGTGTCTTAAGAATGATTTTTTTTTTAAATTGTAATATTTTATTCAGTAGTGGGCTATTAGTGTTATATATCTTTAGTAAGAATACTTCAACACTACTGTGTAGCTAATATATGTATACCAGTTTGGCGAATAAACCAATAAAACTTAACCAACCAACTTCATCATACTGTATTGTTATACCAATAAATAGCACCATGGCAACAACATATACTTAGAGACCTTATGTTTTATAATTTCAATGTGAGCCGTGAACAGACATAAAACTGACTCACACAAATATGACAGTTCCACGGCATCCAGAAATATCATTTCTCTAAATAGGTTGAAATTAATGCTGAAATAGTTTTGGACACATATGTATTTGTACATCTCTGCTTTAATAAGAAAATGCAGCTTGGGTTTATGAACATAGCCGCCATTTTGCTAATCATCAAGTTATGGATGGAATGGTAGCATTCCCACAAATGAGGGCCTGTTTACATAGAAATACCGTGTGTCTGCTCTGTGATAGTATTTAAAAAAAATCAACTTCCTCATTTTTTCAGTCAAATAAAGATATACAACTAAATCTCCTATTGACATTTTATTACCATGTTGCAAATAAATCTGTTAAAAATCCTTTCAACTTTCATTCATATCGTAATGTCATTACTATTAGTAGTGAATAAGACACTTTGTTTAAGAAAAGAGAGTTCACCCAATGAAAAATCAATTATGTGGCTCCTCTGGACCTGACAATGTAACTGTAATAACTCAGATACATTTGTTCACTATACTGAGAGTCTGGAGACATTCCTTAACACTGTGTCAGGTTTTCAGATCTCGTGAATGTAATGGTATATTGTAGATAAGGATGCACAAATCTGCTTTTTTGACTCTTCAAACTCACAGGAAAATTATGGATTTTAAAATGTCATAATTAAAGTAAAACTATTATAACTTAGTTCCATGTTAATATTGTCCATAGAAAAACTTATAGCACCTACCACTCTTCTCTTCAGAAAATGCCCAGTCAGTTAGAAAGGGTGGCCAGGGGCTATGTGAAAAGAAGTGAGGATAGGAATCCAGCACAAAGTAGAAACAATAGCAAGGCCATCAATCAGGATTAGGATGACAACAGTGAAGGCTTTGTAAATATTTTTGTTTAAAATTTTATTTTTAAGACTAATCTATCATCATTTTAAAAAACAAAAAAGCTACTAATGTTTTTCCTGTGCTGAGATCAAGTTCTGTCAGACAGCCAAGAGAGACTTAACCAACCAATCTTAATACTAGATCAACGATGATACAGCTAGCGATGCTGATGAGATAACCAGAAAGCAGAAAAAAAGCTTTTTGCTTACAGTCCATAACAAATGGAAAAAGGAGAAGTCATTTTTTGTCAGACAGAAACAAACACATTGGTAGGGAAAGGCATTTAAAACAACTGTGAGGAAATTTAAAACCACTGAGAGGCCCTTGTATCTCTTTATGTGTAAGATGTCATATTTCTTTGGCTTTTGTATGTGACCATGCTAAGAAGACTAATACTAAATTCACTCTGATTTCAATGGAAGGTCTGCCTGCATCGGAGCTGCTGGTTTATGCCAACAATATGTTAAGGACTGGGACACCTTGACTATTACAGATACTTAATAAAATATTTACATGTACAGTGAATAAGCAAATACACTAATTTAGATTGAAAAATAATCCTTGTGATTCACCATTTCACATCTTTGAATCTGCTCAGATCTTGAGACTAAATGGTGACTCAGATTATGGTATTAATAGCAGGTATTGGTCAGCATTACATATGGAAATACTTTTATCTGAAAAAGGATATTATCAGCGTCTGGTAACGGGGATGAACCATAAATCAGGATTACAGATTTCAAGTCTATCAGAGTTACTAAAACAAGTAGATGAAATCCTGGCTCCAGTGAAGACAAAATCCCATTGATTTCAAAAGGGGTAGGATTTCACTCAGCATCATTATTCTTCTCATGAATGGAAATTTTCAGACCGAAGCCTAACACAGTGTATGGATTTAAAGCATAACCCAGCAAGTACTTATGCAGAAGAGAAACTTGAGTCACATGAATAGGCTAAACGAACTCAAAGGAACTATGGATGAGAGTAATATTACGAACATGCATAGGGCGTTTGCAGAGTCTGGTCTTTCTATATTGCATCATGGCAGCAAGGAGTAAAATATGCTACAGCATATTGAGAGTAGTTTACATGTTTTCTGTGCTGATGTTCTGCCTTTGTCTTGCAGTCAGTGAGCAAATAGAAGGACTCAATAATTTAACATTTGAATTGTGGGGCATTGTACTGTAGTTGAGAGAATAGATTCACATTTAAAGGTGGCGATTCAAGGGCATGGTGATTTTGTGAATTTGCAGAACACCAGGGAGAGCTGTATTTATGTGTGTTTGTTTGTTTTCCTTATGTTGCTGAATTTCACCATAGAACATATGCGGTAGAGGAACTGACTGAAGGTCAAAGTGTACTTGGTTTGCTGTGACATGCTTTTCTTGAGATAGATCTTAACAAGGGCCAAATCCCCCAGAGAAATTCCTGGGGAAAGCACTGATAAAAACTGAGGACCACGTTTTGATGCCCTTACTGATGCTGATTAGTATCTTACATCACTAATTTCAATAGGACTACTCCTCAATGAATAAGGCACTAGTTCAGGGGTCAGCAACTCAAAAGCTAAGAAGAGCCATTTAAAAAAATTCCTTCAATAACCAAGTGTTTTGAGAGCCGCAATGAATGTAGCCTCCTGGTGGGGGGGTAAAGGGAACTAGGCCAGGGTACCTGCTACAAGGTCCCCTGGCGAGGGAGGTGGGGAGGAGCCTGGAACCAGGAGCAGACCCCAGTGGCAGGAAGGAGCCCAGAACCTGGTGTAGGTCACCCACAGGAGCCCCCAGTGGTAGATGGCACCCAGAGCCAGGAGCAGGTTACCCACAGGGTCCCCTGGTGGCAGGCGGAGCCTGGAGCCACAGGGGGCAGCCAAAACTCTGGAGCCACAGGTTGCAGACCCCTGCACTAGTCTATGTAAGGGTAACAGAAACTGACTCTGAAGAAAAGACTTCATGATTAACGCCCACATGATTAGCGCTGATATTATTTGCCAAAATGCAGTTGGTAATTACCCTTAACTGAATAAAAAAAAATGAATGTAATGCAAAAAATTACAAATGGCCAGAGTAGAATAGTATGTGTTCATGTTCACCAGCAAAGCCAATAGAGCTTGATTGCATAATCTATATGCTTTAGGGTATACAGCTTACAGTAGAGACTTGATCTTGCAAAGGAATCCACTGCACAGCCCCATATGCCCAGGTTGTGTCCCTTTGACTTCAGTGGGACTCCATGCAAGCAAGACAGATCTGCTCTTGCAAATACCTTTGTAGGATGGGCACAATAAGGTACAATATTAAACTAAACTTTTAGAGAATAAATCAAGATCAGAAAATGTTTGTGGCACGTGACGTGTTCTGTGCCCATATTAACCATAATATCTAATTTTGCACTGTTGCTTGAAATTAGAAACATGCATTTTTTTAAGTCCAATTAATAATTTGGTGACACTTTTAAATCTGAAGGGGTAAATGTGCACAAAAGCTCTAATATACCGTGTATATTCCTTTATGAATAAACATATGATACAAATCCCAACAACATCCAATGTTTTGTTTCTGTGAATATTTCTGTTTATGACATGCTATAAGAATCAGAAAGCAACTAATTTATATTCTGCAATTTTGGTAACTCTTTCTAAAGCAGAGAGTCAATAGAAGAAGGAAATTGATTCTGATTGCTTAGACAGTAGCACATTTCTGATAGGAGACAGGGATTTTTCACCAGCACATAAAATAAAATAAAATAAAATGTCCTATTGGAAAAGGTATTATTCAATGTAAATTTACTTTATACTTCTTCAACTGGTACATAAAGCAAATTGAAAATTATTCTCAGTATGGAATAGAAACTAAGTAGGGAATGTAAAACTAGTGCCATTAAACAGAGATATGTTTGAATAACCACAGTTTTCACCACTAAATACAAAAGTTAGTTTAAAAATATCCCTAGAGCAAATTCTCAGTTTGGTTTTAAAAAATTTAAACTACCAAATTAGAGCTTGTACTACATTCTTTGCTTCCATGTCTGCTTTGAGATGTGGTTTAGCTTTGATGTTAATATTCAAGGTATTTAAAGCAGCAACAGCAGCAGCGAGGACACAGTTCACAATACTAGGCTGGGACTTTGACTGTTATTCCTCCATCAGGAGGCTGCTTCTTGGAGAGAGAAACAAGTAGGACTGCAGTGTGAAGAATATGACTTGCAGGGACATAGGACACACTACCTGTTGTCTTCTGAGAAGATGTGGATCTGGGTAGAAAAATGGAGGTGAGGAAACCTAAGCACTATTATGCCATAACAAGATTCTTAGGAGGATTTGTCCCTAATCAGCTTTGGAGTCTTCTGTCCCTTTTCCCACATTGCTAATGTCAGCTCACAACACACAATCCTTGGGTGCGTCTACACTTACAAGTTAAGTTGACTTAAGGAGGCTTAAGTTGACTTAAACTACTACGTGTCCACACTGGGCTTTCCTTAATTCAACTTAAGTATTTCATTAAGTTGACCTAAGGAAAAGTTACGTTGACGTAATAACACCTCGTTTTAGGTTGACTTAACACTTAAGTCAACCTTATTAGGTCGACTTAAGCCAGTGTGGATGAGGATTAGCGCCTAAATCAACCTTATTAAGTCGACTTAAAGTGTTAAGTCAACTTAATAAGGTTGAAAAGGGGCTATGTCTACATAGCAAAGTTAAGTTGACTTTTGTTAAGTCGACTTAAGATCGACTTGACGTTGACTTAAAGTCGACCTTATTAAGTCAACTTAATAAAGTCGACTTAACTCTTCTAGTGTAGACATAGCCTTGTTCCTCCATCAAGCCTTTATGAAGATGTTCCTCAAACCAAAGGAACACTTAAGTGGAACTACAAATTCTCAGCAGCTGAAGAGAGGAAGGAGAGTCTATAGCAGTCAAATGTACAATGGCTACCCTAAGTCTGCTGCTATTTGCCTTTCCTGGACATAAATAACCAACTGCTTAAAAAGCATGTTGGCAAAGGCTTTTACACAATGGAGAACTGTGAAACTCAGTGGTGACCAGACAACAACAGAACAGCTTCTAGGGAAACAGGGGAATTCCCACCTTTCTGAAAGCTTGGGCCTCATGAGGCTGGAGTCAGCTGTGCTTGAAATAGTTACATCCTTTGCTTTCCTTTAATATTGTGTTTTTAGCACAACCCGCCCCCGCCCCCAAAACCGCTGCTTCTTTTACCTAATGATTAACCTCAGTGCATCACACATTCTGAATTCCAGCAGATGTGAAAGAATACAAAAGAAACCATACTTTTTTATAATACTATACAAAAGAATTATGCTAAGTAATACTCAGTATTCCATCTGAAATGGGTGGTACAGGTAGGAAAAACAAGAGATCTGTGTTCTCTTCCAGGCTGTGCCACAGACTTTTGAGTGATATTGAGAAAATCTCTTGTATTTTTTAAAATAATAATCTCCTGGAGGTGTGATGTTTATTTCATTAATGATCACAAAGATGCACAGAAACTATAGTGCAAAGTACTATAGCTATACATATAACTAACATAAAAAAGCGTTTTCAAAGTCACATAGGAAAAACCTATTAGAATTAGGAAAAGAAGATTTAATTTCATGTCACTCTAATATAATTTACAGCATCTGCCTTTCATTTATGTGAATGTGTTTACTTCTCTGGTATTTAGAATGAAACATGAAGTTGACATAATAAACATAACAATAGTAAGTGATGTTCTAAAGCTCTTACAACTTAAATACAATTGTATCTAGTCTTAATCATTATGTTTCCAAGTCATCAGACTTTATCATCTTTATTTATATTTATGGTTAATATTTCTTTTACTAGGAGAGCAATGTACCTCTGCCTTAATACTATAAATTATTACAAGAAGCTTTCAAGAAAATCAGAATGTTTACTATATTTTCAATATATTTCAATTATATAGTGTACACCTGCACGCACGCACACACACACACACCTTGATATATTTCCTCTTCTAGTCAATCTATTTTAGTAACTTAAAGAACCATTACTATAGTTCTTGAGGCCCAAATCCTCCAAGATATTTATATGCCTAACTTCCATTGAAATCAATGGAAGCTAGGCACCTAAATACCTTTGAGGAACTAGGCCTGAATGCCTCACAATCTTGAATGTATTTAGCCTCCTGAAAGAGTTGGGAGCTAGGGAAATTATAATATACCCATTTTACAGATGGGTAACAGAGGCATAGAGATGCTAAATAACTTTCCAAAGGTGACACAGGAAGTTTGTGGCAGAGCAGGAATTAGGTTCCCCAGATCTTAGGCTAGTGCCTTAACCACTGGACCATCTTTCCTATCCCATTCAGCCAGCAGAGAATCATTATCATCTGGAGGTCTAAACAACTTTGTTGTTTTATCACAGAACATAATAACATACAGAATAGTGAATGTACCGGATTTAGAAAAGATCAGTTACAATATAGGAATTTCATTTAAGAATATTAATCTTATAAAGCAGAGGTGGGCAAACTACAGCCCACAGGTGCAATTCATCCAGCCTGCCAGCTGGCCCTGGTTTGCTGCCCGACTGGTTAGCCCCATTCCTGTCCCACCATGTGGGCCAAGTAGCTCAGTGGCCGGAACACAGCAGCCATTCCCCCTCCTTCCTGGCTATACCCCACCCTCCCATGGAGTCAGTGGACCCCTGGTCAGAGTGTGGGCCTCACCCCCCCCCCCCCCCCCCCCAGAGCCCAGCAGCATCCTGATGTCACATCCACTTCCCCAGGGGCCAGTGCTCAGCAGCATCCAGCTCCCTGCTCCCGGCTCTATCCCTTCCCCCGAGGTACAAAAAAAAAAGTGGGTGGGGGGTGGGGGGTGGCCAGGAGAAGAGTGAAAAAAATAACCAGTGCAGAATAACTTCCCCTTCCTGCCTCCAACACTCCTGGATTCACACCTTTCCCCTGTAATACCAAAAAAAGTGTGGGAAAAAGAGGGGGAGGGGACCAAAAAACAGTGGGGGAAAAAAAGAGCAAAAAAATCCCCCTTCCCAGCTCCCTTCCTCTTTGCTCCCCTGTGATACCAACACCCCGCCCCCACTACAAAAAAAAATCCACTACCAAAAAAGTGCAAAAAGTAGATAGTGGGGGGGGGGGGGGGGGGAAAAAAAAAAAAAAAGACAGGGAAAAAAAAAAGAAAAAAAAACCCCCAAAAAAAAATAAAAAAGGACAATGCAAACAAAGGGGAAAAAAAAAACTGTGCAAAAAAAGAGAAGTAGACAGCATATTTTTTTCTTTATATAATATGTACCTATTTATATTTATTTATGTGTATGTTAGCTGAAATACTATATACCACCCCTCCCAGCTCAGTCCCTTCCTCTGTCCCCCTTCCACCATGTGTAGCCTGCCATACAGCAGATGTGACCTTCAGGCCAAAAAGTTTGCCCACCCCTCTTATAAAGTAACTTCATCTGCATAAAACTAGATTTCTAATAGCTCTTTAATATGAAATAGGGATTTCAGTGAAAATTGTTCACAGCTGACCTATTCATATTAAAATGATGCTATCTGCCAAAGCCTTTTTACCCTGTCATTCTGATCTGGGCTATGTACAGCCAAAATAGGACGGGAATTTTATGTAAATGAATTCAGTGGAAACATCCTGTTATTATATTTCTCCACCCACTGCCTAATTCACTTGACAGTTAAATGGGAAAAACTCTGTGTGTGTGTGTGCGCATGTGTGCATGTTTTAATCCAGTTCTGCATTTGATTTAACACAGTCCCCTGTCACCAGCCAGATGACCATCCCTTCTTGGCAACATATACTATTTTATCTGATGATAGGAAAAGGTGATAGATTTGCAGCTTCAATAGAATTATAGTGATTTATTCCAGTTGAGCATCTGGCTCATGGTTTTCACATAGCACATTCTGCACTGAATGGAAATATAATACTCCAGCAGAGTTCTCCCCATTACAGAGAGACACAGAAATTTACCAAACATGAATCCATACACACAAACCAGTAAACACATTGTCTTTATCAGAACATGGAAAAACAGGCAGAGACATAGTTGTAGATTATGTAGTCACTGGTCTCTAGTCATAAATTATGGAGAGTCACTAGTCTTCAACTAGCTATGCTAATCTTAAATAATAATCCTGATTCTGAAAATGTAAACTGTAAAACTAAAGCTATCTGCATGGGTTAAAGATATCTGGAAAGTTTGGGATAAGTTAGGCAAAGCATTTAGTAAATATGAGGAATCTAATAAGAACTACTCTCATTGCTCTAACTTCCTCTATCTGCATAATTTTGAATAGTTGTAATTCACATATGGCTTGGTATAGAAACTTCAAATGTGTTAGGAATGATTCTTATGACAAGTTTTTTGGGTGATAGATTTGTTAATGGAATTAGCTGTCAGTAGTGGTTTCCATATACATTCCAAACTCCAAGGAGTTTGCAAATGAGGCAGGATGCAAAGGAAGAAGAACAGGCAAGGAATGACAAAGAGTGGCAAGGAGGAACAGTGAGAGGCTATAAAGGAAAGAAAAGAGACCTATCTATCAGTCTAAAGATTGGCCCACACATAAATTCACTTTATATACCCACTATATAAACCTCTTTCTAATGTGGGGGAGTGCTTTTTTGCTAGTTCATTTCTAGTTAATTTAGTAAAAGGCGTTAGTTTTCTGTTTTTAATTAGGGTGTGACATTTATTGTCTGACTCCTGAATTCAAGTATAAATTATTTTAAAACCCGGTAGAAATAATCTCACATAAATTTCAGTGTATGTCATTTGGAAAATGAGCTCTCTTTTTGATCAGTACAGAAACAGAACATAAAGCATATTTAAGGTGTGCATGTCTTACTACCAAGCACCAGCTACAAGTCAAATAATAAGATCGTAGCCTATGATATGTATTAAAAAAAGCAAACTGATGGTCATATGTGTGTTTCTTTAGCTCAGTTTCAAAATATAAAGACAATATGCATAATTGCAGTAATACCAAAACAAATACACTTGTTAAGCTGCTCTGCAACAATTGCTTCTTACATCATCCCTGGTTGTCAGATATAGAAATCATGCAGATCTGCTCTCTTCTTCTCATTCATTTCTAAATATTTCAAAAATAAGCTAATCTCTTCTTGGGAGTTCGACTTTCATTTTAACATTATGTATACAGCCTTGCCCCCTGTAGGGATGCATGGCCTGGGGTTCATGCAGAGACGGCACATCCAGGCACACCTGGATGACCTCGACGCATGATCACAGGCTATCCACCTGTAAACATGCTGGGCAGGTGGAAAGAGAGAGTGTGATGAAAAGACACTGAGTATATTGAGAGATAGTGAAAGATTTATTCTTTTCCATGTCCCAGCTTTCTTTCTCAAGGCTTCAGCTAGAAATGTAATCAACAGAGCTTATTTTCTCATCCCTGCGTAAAAGGCCTTGAAAGAACTTGTTATGTTCTTCTATTCTGTTATGTTATGTTTTTGCACAGGAATGCTTATTTTGATCTTATGTAAGTTGTTTGTGCGGCTTGATAAATAGGAGGTAGCAAGCTCTAAAAGGCAGCTCTTGCTCCTCCATGACATGGCATTCTGTGTCTGTCATCCCTTCACCCCCATAACTACGTAAGTGGCAAATGATAAATATTCTTTATCTGTATCACAAATTATGCAAGTGCATGCCATTATACTGCTTTGATTTTTTTCCCTTTATTGTAGCTGTAGTCTTAGTCTGCTTTAAACAATCCTACATACCAAATTTGTAATAGATATTTTTGTGATGGAAGTGCCATTCCAAAGTGATTGAGAGAATAGCAGAGGGCTGAAGGATTGTGTATTACTGAAGTGCACCTATCATATATTGAGACGATAATTGGCAGCCTTATTCTGGAGTGAATTAACTACAAGACTCCTCTATCTCTGCTCTCCTTCATGGGAGTCAAACAGGGTATATTGATGTTTACTGTTAGCATAATCACTAGACAGTAATTGCCTGTTTCTAGTCACCAAATAAATCAATTCCATCTACAAGAAAAATATGAAGAGAAATTGGATATTGTGCTTAAAGAAAACATGAATGATTGCCTGAATTTCATATCAACAAAGTATGATTTCCAGATATATAATTGACTAATCTAATAAGTGGAAATTGCAAATCATGAGGTTGACATTTAACTTCTCATATTTTGGGATGGGGCTGTGAAAGATGGAGGACATTGAGAGTCATTAGTACATAAGAAAACACATTTTCCAATAAAATCAGAATCATTTCCACAATTTCAGAACAAGGCATACTATAAAAACAGTGATTAATTGTCATATGCAATATACTTCTATATTAAATAGTATATTCTGTATATGCTTCATAGAGAAACAAAGAGAACTTAAAGTGAGTATTCCTGCTCTAAGATTCTTTATTTGTTTTGTTTGCTACTCCAAACACATTGCAACTAGCTTCTTCCTCTTTCGTGTGTGTGCGCACGTGTGTGTGTGTGTCTATGAGAGAGAGAAGTAAGAATCTATTTCACCTTCATATTTCCAGAGAAAACCTAAGATTTGCCTGCATTAAGGAATGTCATTGGAAATGGGAAGATGTACACTGTATTTTGAAGACCCATTATATAGTTCTTGCATGAACTCCCATTATTACCAAATAATTCTAGAAATCAATTCAATGTGATTTTACCTTGGATCGTGCTGTGGCATATTCTTTCTAAATTAGACAGTCCCTTGGGACACTAAGGTTTGGAGTGGAGGGAAGGGTTGGAAAACTGTTGCAGATCACAGAGCAGAAACACTAAAGCAGGAACACAGCCCTGCAGCAGACCACGCTGCCAACTTTGCCCTCATATCTACACTGATGACACCATCACAGGGCCTAATCATGCCACCTACTCCATCAAGGGTTAGTTCACCTGCTCATCCACCAATGTGATTTATGCCATCATGTGCCGGAAATGCCCCTCTGCCTTATATATTGGACAGACAGGACAGTCTCTGCGCCAAAGAATCAATGGACACAAATCTGACATCAGAAACTGCAATACTGCAAAACCTGTAGGGGAACACTTCAACCTCCCTGCTCACTCCCTTAACGACTTGTTAATAGCTGTGTTGACACAGATGAATAACAAATCACAGCTTCAAAGAGAGTCTGCAGAACTCGAACTTATATGCAAATTTGACTCAGTTGCCTTGGGGTTAAACAGGGACTATGGATTTTTCTCGCATTACATCAAGTGAATTGACCTCCCCCCTCCTCTATGTGCTGTTCCCCAGTGTTTTGAATCCTAACACCTACTTTGATTTGCTGTTACAGCCTGACCTGATGCTATGTCATACACTCCCCTGCATTTAATTTCCTCCCACTCTGTAACTTTCCTATCTTCAAAGCGTCTGACGAAGTGGGATTTTCTCCCATGAAAGCTCATGCGATTAATAAATCTGTTAGTCTTTAAAAGTGCCACAAGACTCTGTTGTATTGCCATTACAGTATGTGCTGGAAGCGTCATGACTGCTTTCCTGTGGAAGATACTAGCTAGACTGATGCCACTCTGACATAGTAACATTAGTCCTAGAAGTGCTCAGACTCAAAAGGCAGCATTTCACAAACAAATATAGCAGGCTTCAGCAAGTTCCAAATGACCTCTCCTACCAAGATACCAAACATCCTCTCCATTTCCCAGTCAAACACCTGGACTACCTGCAAATCTCTAAAACCGGCCCAGACCTAGACCTCATTCCCAATGCTGCACACACTAATTAGTGCTTTGGAAGACTGTTTGGTCACATTGCCTGTCAGTGAAAAACCACGTTCATCAAAATGTTTGTCTATGACTAAGTAATTGCAACGTGTATCACAGATGACCTAAAACAAAAAAGGCAATGTCTTTCTTTACAATATCAAAAAAGAATCTTAAGAGCCTGTAATTACCTGTAACTGTTAATTCCGTGGTTCTTCTGACAACAAATACTCCATATTTTAACTCACAAGTGTAATTTCCAATGTCATCTTCTCTAACCTCTCGGATGACAAGAGTGTCCTTTTTGAACACAATACTCGGTCTCCATGTTTTTGCCTTGCATTCCTGTTCAAAGACAATATTATACACCCATGACTAAAGTCCTTGTTCTAAAATTTAGAGATTATAGACAACATTGATCAAGTCAAAGAGCCTAAAAAATGGTTTAGAATAGCTATGGGATCTCACATATACTGAGTCTCCCAAAAGTTCTACTTCATTGAATCATGTGAGAGTTGCCTGAATGCCAGAAAAGGCATGAAATGTATTCCCTTAATGATGGTGGTTTGAAATAATATTGTTGAAGAGTTCCTCTTCTTCCTTTCTAATTAATATTGTCACTGGGACTGTTACATATACTGAAAACTTCATTATGTTAACGACAGCTAGAGGGCATGGGAAGTCATTGCAAAGCAATAATTTATCAAAAAGGAAGGAAGCAGGAGTGAATGAGGAAAAAAGAAGGAGGGAAGTTGCATCGCCATACCTAAAAGCATCTTAGAATTTGCTTTGAAAGGTTTCATTTATCAATCCTCTTGATACGGACTCGGTGACATAATGCAATGTCTAATTTATACACCTAAAATATAACGTGTCACAATTTTAATTGCTATTGATAAAATTGTATATGTTTCATTCATGCTGACATACAATCTTATTTTCATTGTTTAATAAGTAGGCCTATCCTCTAGGTTGAAATTTGGTATAGTTTAAAAGCATGTGTATGTTCTGATAGTTTTTATTGGTTCCCCCTCATAGAGCTTCTTTCTTTTTTTAATTTCCTCAGACAGATTTCAAATAACTGAAGTACAAGATTAAAATAACTGCATGCTTTTTAATATTTTTCAGGTCTTCTGGGTTTTCCAAACATTTTCATCTTTCAAAGAAATAAATCACAGGCCAATGAAATAATGTCCTTGAATCTTCTGATGTAACAATACAAAATTATCTGCTTATTTTGCTCACCATAGCAGTTTGCTACACATATAGACTACATCTGTAAAAAGGCATTTGGACCTTTTTTTAGAATTGAAATATGCGCATGATAACTCACAATGTCCCTTTATAAATCTTTGCAACCAACCAAGTGAAAATAGTTTTAAACAGGTTAAATCCTTAGATATGTATTCTATTACATATTTTCAATCTAAAATAGCGTATTTCAGATGAAGCAACTTGCAGGATTACATAATTACCTTGCATTTCAGAGGCTGCTGTTCAGCCTGAATCCTTCTAAATCCTATTTCATTGCTGTTACCGAACAATATAGCCTTGTGTATTCTATTTGCAAGTACTCATAATGGAGGTAGGTAAATCTATGTGTTTTTATAATTAGAAAGCATACTGCAATATGTTTCAATTGGAAAATTACAGTTAATTATTTCTGACTACACAGACTAATTCCAGGTTTACTAAGAGGTCAGAATTTTTTTTAGGTTTTCCAGTAACTATGGTACATTAAGAAATAGATCCTACATAGTGCACAGTGTCTCCTGCAAACTGCTGAACACCTTCAATTCCAGCTACAGTCAATGGGAGTTGCATTTAGTATGCAGCTTACAGAGCTAAGGCCTAAATGATTCTCTAGAAAAAAAAAATTAATGCACAATGTGGAAATGAAGAAATCAATAAAATATCACTGTTTCTCCAGAGTTTAAGTGAGAGATAATTTTCTATCTGGGCCACTTTTGTTTCCCATTTTGTCCCATAATTTTGTGAACACTGGGCAGAACATAAACCAGTTTTTATTCTTGGTTAGTTTCAAAGCTTTAATGTTATATAAACCCTAAGATTTTTAACTTAAGATTCTTGCTGAATTGTGTGAGATACAATTTAAATCATGCATTCAGATAAAAATGTGCACAGCTTCGTTTTTTCATATCTCTTATTTTCTTGTTTTCATATTATCTGAGTGAAGCTCATGTTTGGAAATTGAGGATTCTAATAGCACAATCTTGAATCTGGGTTAGTGTACACAATTTATGTGTCTGCTTCCCCACACAACCTTGCTAATGTGTATTAGACCTGACCACGCAACAATATTTCTCCTTTTCCAGTTTGAGCTTCTCAGTTGAAAGACGACTGATAATTATTGAATTGTTTTGTGATACGGAGAGGTGGAAATTAGGAAGGTATTAAATAATAAACTCTTGATTTTACCTGAGAAAGTGTTTGAAATCTTGTCTCCTTAGGTAAAAAGGCTAGAACATTAAAACACTTTCTCATCTAGTTACCTCTCTATTAACCCTCGTCCTGTTATTAATGCATTTTAAATCCATCCAAACTGTATATCACGTCCAGATAAAATGTTGAGATTACTGAAAATGCAGCAGAACTTAACATAATATTTTGTTGAAAACAACAAAAATCTTCAGTATTCCTTACCTTATACCACAGGATTTCAGGCTCTCTATATGGAACTAAAAAATCCTCTATGTCAGGGCATGAGATTTCCTTGCTTTTGCTAAGTTCAGCTTTTTCAAAATACTTCATCTTTGAATTGTAGCAGAGTCCAGTGTCATTTTCACCCACTGTCAGTGAAATGGATACTTTCATACAGTAAGTAGAGTTTCTGTAACATAACACAAATAAAAATAATGGGTCCAGTGTGAAAAATAAATTCCAGTCACATAATTGTTTCTGATGCAATTATATTCATGCCAAGCGAGAGAGAGACAGAAAATCAAACTATTCTTATTTTGCATACTTTGTGTGTATCCCTTAATTGTTTTCTCTTTCCATTCCCCATCTCAACAACTGACTTTTAATGTAATAACAATAACTGGTCTGAATCCATGAATGAACCCTTTCCTTTCCTCTGAATTTAACTTACTTCTATCATTGTAGCCTATAGTGTTTATTGGCGGGCAACTTCCTCCTAAGTAAAGGCCAAGAAAAGCTTCATGCATTAACCAGCAAAGCAGCACAATCATCTCTCTGCCAAACACTATTACGACAGCTCTCTGGGGTGAAGAAATCAGTTTACTGCACAGCAGCCTTGTGTCAAATGGGAACTTTGGCATTGCACCATAAGCTGGCGTGTTAGCCTACTTATTCATCAAATTTCAGCAGGTGTTCAAGTGAAGCAGTAATTAAAAATATAGTTTTAAACATTTGATTAAAAATCAGCCTTATGGCCTTTCAACTCATAGAAAACAGTTTTGTCTCAGTGCATTTTAAACTGGAGGACTACCAGTATCTTTCCCTTAGTCGCTTATCTCCATATTCCCAGACGAAAATGTTACCCCTGCATTATCCTTAACTTTCATTAGCATGGGCTCTGTCCTGCCACTTATCACTTTCCTTTACTGGCCATATATTCACATGCCAGACAGCTGGAGACTGGGAAACATTGTTTTGCTTCCCTCATTTCACTATGTACTTTAATTAGTCTCAAAGACAAATGACTTAAAATATATTTTTTTTCATTTTAGGTTTTCATGTGGGCAGGGTGAGAATGTCTAAGGTTGAGCGCTGTCTTAGACTTCTCTGTGACAGTGCAAGCCCCTTCCCCTACTGTTTTATAAATACATTTGACCCTTAATCTGCTGAAAGTGGCTCCTGCAGAGAGCATTAAGACATTTTTCCTGTACTTATTTTCATTCTCAGACTCTGTGAGATGACTGCTGATTTACTAGAATCTAGTGTACATCTTGCATTGCAGGCTTTCAAAGATCGCTGCATCTTCAAATTGTCTTCAGATGTTTTAATGCTTGTTTATTCTTTCTGCTTATCAGGAAGTTATTAAAAGGCTAAAAGTAAAAAAAAATGACATGCAAAGAAGAACACTACAGCCTCATTTCTGAAAGAAAATGTAAACCTGGAAGGCACTATTTATTAACTGCTAATAAGAATATCATTGCTGGAAGCACAGTACTTCTGTCAATGACCTCAAACCATGTAGGTCTTTTCTGGGTAGGTAAAGGCAACAAATATAAAATATCTTCCTTAGAATGGAGTCAGCTTGTACTCCCATCCTTGGAGCTATGTGGTGGTTCCTGTGTACACTTGTGTCTAGAGTTGGTAAAACTACTGTTTCCATAGCAAACAAATTATTAATTGTCAGCTAGTCATTACCTAGGCTCCCTGCAGAAATCACTGTTGGGTTTCTCACATCATCTAAAGACTGGACATTCAGACTTTCATGATATTTTGGATGCACAGCAGAAAGTGCTATGGATAGTACTGTAGTTTATAGAA
The DNA here is from genome assembly GCA_007922175.1 of Pelusios castaneus. Classification (NCBI taxonomy): domain Eukaryota; kingdom Metazoa; phylum Chordata; order Testudines; family Pelomedusidae; genus Pelusios; species Pelusios castaneus. The sequence goes on along the minus strand of ML685798.1, from coordinate 10,314,343 downwards.
TCAAAGAATAATAGGGTTAGAAGGGACCTCACGAGGTCATGTAGTCCAACCCCCTGCTATTAAGCAGGACTACTCCCACTAAATTACCCCAGCCAGGGTTATGATCCTGTTTTGGATATATCCTAGCCAGGGCCGTCCCTTGGGGGGGGGGTGCGAACGGGGCGATTGCCCCTGGCCCCGCGGTTACGTGGGCCCTGCGCTGTCTCGCTTCCAGTAGGGCAGTGCGGGGCCTAGACTACCCCCCCCCCCCAACGGCCACACTCTTCCCTGCTCCCCGCTGCCTTCGGCAGGGAGCTGAAGGCAGCAGGGCAGGCAGGGAGCACTAAGCCCGGCCCCTGGGCTAGCCCTCTCTGCCCCTGGGGTGGAGCAGGTAGGCTCAGGAGTGGGGCTGGTGTCCGGGGCCTGCCTCTGGGCCGGCCTGCCCCATGTGGCCAGGACCCGCCCTCGCCGGCGGTCTGCCCTTGGCCAGAACAGACTCCGGGCGGTGACCTCGGGTCCCCAGCTGGGGCACTGGCTGTGGCCAGCTCCCCCCACCAGTGGCCCCCCTTGCCGGGGCCAGGGCTGGAGCCGGAGCCGGCGGCCTCAGCTTCCCTGCCCAGGCTGGCTCCCTGCAGGGGTGGAGCGGCCCGACTCCCCTCCAGCATGGGGGGGACGGGGCCCCTCCTAGGCCAGATGGCCCTGGGCCCCGCTCCCCCCACGGGACAGCGCTGATCCTAGCCTAGGTGTATCTGTGGTTTGAGGAAAGACTGGCACCTCAGTGACTCAAAGTTCAGTGCATAAGCACAACTCATGAAATAGTCTATCTGCACATATAGCGCATAAGGTTCTAAGGAGCTGATGCTCTAAGCTTTGAGGCACTGAGTCCTGGCCGATGCTCTCAACTATGAAGTGGCAAGCTCAGAGTCCAAGGTGCTGAGATGCCCAGGCTGGCATATTTAGCTGGAAATTATGGTATAGGGTCCCTGAAGAATACTTCTTCCTGGGAATTCAAAGCAGCATAAAACTTTAGCTGCCTTCACAGGACATGTCCCCCTATAAATTTTTTCCACATGATCCTGAAAAATAACAGCACGGAGATTGGGGCTCATATGGCACTTTCTGCCAGGAGCCCAGGTTGCATCCTGGAAACAGCCAGCCGCACTATAAGGAACTATAGCAAAAATAGAACAAAAGAAAATAATGTGAGCAAAAGAAAACCAGATGACTGGATTTAGAGAACCATTAAAAGATGAGAAATCAGACAGTCCTGAATGGGCTCAGGCAGTTAGATCTGCAAGGCAGCACCTCCAGAGAGGTGGTGGTTGTTGACTGACGGCAGCAAGAATAGAAGTGGGTCCCATGAACTAAGAAACTGTGTACCAGGTAACAGAGACTTCAAGTTAGCCTTCAAGTGCCTCAGAGTCAGGAGATTTTCCTATATTACTGCCTCAGGAGTCCCTAGACCAAACAGAATCCTGTACCATTGGTAGCTTTAGGGAGGTTTTATAGACCATGGGAGACTAGGTTGTATTGTGTGTATAGAGCAAATATATTTACTTTTTGTTTTTCATTCTTCACAAAGTCTGTATTTTGTGCAACTGCTGTATTCATGAACGCTGAAAGCTGATTTGAACCCTGCAGCTTCAGCACTAAAATTTCTACTCTTTCAGCTAAAACACTAAATTCTGCAGTCCCAAGAAGTTGCAAACTGATGTAATACATTTTGCACAGCCACCAAAAAGGAAGAAAGACCAATACTGTACTGGACTCAGTTACAACTAAAGCCACACAGTCCTGTTTGCAAAGTCTGCATATCCTTATCTTTCTGATTTGTCTTCCTGGCATATCTTGGGCAAGGGGCTTAGAGAACCATGTTTACACTCCTATTCTGTGTATAGCAATATTTTATATAACCTCTTTGGGGCAAAGACTACATCTTCCCCTATATTTGTTCAGCTCATACCACAACAGAACCCATGTGCTGATCAGGTTATCTGGATGCTACTGTTAAATAATATCATCTAGCATGTATATCGATTCATTGTTCCAGGCTCTATTTTCTGCCATATATAACTATTCAGTAGAGTCGTAGAGTGCATCTTCACTTACAAATTAAGTTGACCTAAGGAGGCCTAAGTCGACTCAAACTACACTGCCTCCAAACTGGGCTTTCCTGAAGTCGACTTAAGGAAAAGTTAAGTAAACCTAATAACACCTCCTTTTAGGTCAACCTAAAGCTTAAGTCGACCTCATTAAGTCGACCTAAGCCAGTGTAGATGCAGAGTAGCCCTAAGTCGACCTCCATGGCCTCCAGACCGTCCTCCTTGACCTCCCCCCAGAGTTCCTGGTGCAGGAAGAGCGTGCCCTGGCCAACCACAGGGCAGGACTCACTCCTGATTACCTTGCTGCTTGGGAGCAGGGCAGAGTAGAGCCAGCGCCACAGGTGGGCCCCATCCTGGAGCCATCAGGACATGCTCGACCTGCTGACCATTTGGGGGGACGAGGCAGTCAGCTCTCAATTGCGAGGCAGCCATTGCAATCAGGAGGTGTATGTCTCCATCTCCCAGGCCCTGGCTACCAAGGGCCACACCCAGGACACCCAGCAGGTCTGGGTCAAGATCAGGGACATCCGCGAGGGCTACCGAAAGGCCCAGGAGGAGACACTTCAGACAGGGGCAGCCCCCACCAGCTGCTGGTATTACCAGTCTGGGCCAGGAGAGCGGCAGCCTGCTGTTAAGGTGCTGTTATGAGCACCCCATAAACTGGCCACCACCTCCCTTGTGATATAAAGACATAGAAACTGTTTCTCCTCAGGTCACGTAGAGAAACTGTTTATCAGATACTCTTCCCAGGTCCCATACCAGATACTGCCCCCCAGGTCATATAAAGAACTCCTGGCTGCTAGGCTTGTGACTATTAACATGCTTTATTGCACGTAGAGAACTCCTGGCTGTTAGGCTTATGACTATCAACATGCTTTATTCGGACCCTGATTCGCTCTCAGCCAGCTCCCAAAGGGGTGGGTCATCCCCCTCGCCCATGTGCTGAAGGGCAAGTCAATCATGGCTGCTCTGCCCCCCCCCCCCAGGGGTGTAGAAGGCTCTGATGCGGAACCTAGAGAGCTGGTGAAAATTCCTTTGCCCAAATAAGGATAGGAGGAACCGGGCAGCCCCTCGCCCCAAAATTCCTGCTGCAGCGAAATCTGGCCAATCACAGCCCTCGGCAGGAAGCCGTGGCCTGGGCCATAAAAGCTTCCATGCCGCATGGAGCACGAGAGAGTCTCCTCGAGTTAACTGCTAGGCCTGATCACCCTGAAGTAGGAGTTCCCCCGAGAGTGCCGGCCCGAGTCGATTTCAACCTCCGCCTTAAGACGTCATGCTGTTGCTAATTACCTGCCTGATAGTCATGGTACGTATGTGAACCCGAATTACCCCCCCCCCCCTGTTTACTCCTCATGATTGAATGTGAATAACTCTTCTACCTCAGTTTTAACCCAAGATATTACAATTGGTGTAGGTTTGGGGATTATTGTTATGCTTATTGTTTATGTATTGGATTCTGTCTTGTTATACTTCATCTCTGAATTATCAAAAGAGTCCAAGAGGAGGGTTTATTCTAAACGTTTATTTCTGTGTAACTCATGGTATGTTAAACTGTGAAGTAATCACCTGGGGCTATCTTGTTATCTGTGAAGCTGACTTCTTTATTTAGTCCAGCAAGCAGCCCAACTGTTAACCCTTTGCATCCCAAAGAGGGAGACTAATAGTTTATTATTTTTGGCAACCACTTTAAGTTTCCAGGAGCCTTCCTTCTCCCATCCTTTACCCACTGCGGACACCTGCCAGCCCACACCATCGACTCTGCCGAGCCCCGCTCCCTTGATGATGACCAGGAGGAGGGCTCGGGGGATGAGACTGTGGCACTGGAGCAGGGGGAGGCCAGCGCCCAGCAGGAGCAGGAGGATGCCCATCAGAGGGTCAAGCAGAGGGGCGAGCAGAGGCTGCTAGAATGTATGCTCGACCTCATGGAGTGGCAGACCCAGTCCCTGGAGCATCTGGAGGAGTGCCTGTTCTCTCAGGGCCCCACCCTGTGCCCCAGAGGCAGCCCTCCTCACCAGCGGGCCAGGACTCGGAGTGGACAGCTGCAAGCTCAAGATCCACCTTCCAGAGGCCACTAGCACTGGCCCCTCCTCCCGACCCCTCTTCACTCCCCCAGACTCTCTTCACTCTCCCTAACCACCCTGACCCCCTCACTCTCTCTGACCCTCTTCACTTCCCCCAAACCTCCCAACCGCCATTTCCCCCTCTGAATAAACACCCTGAACACTTTCATACAGTGTGTTGTGCTTTTTATTGGTGTGGGGACAGGGGGGAGATGGGTGCGTTGGGGGGGGCAGGCATGGGCGGATGGTGGATGTGGCAGTGCCTGGTAGGAGGTCCACTGCTCACTGCTACTCGCTGTTGAAGTGGGCCCTCAGCGCATCCTGGATGAACTGTGCTTGCCACTGGCCCCGCTGTGTCTTGGGCACGGTGTCGTCGGGCTGCTCATACTGCACAGCGAGCCACTCGGCCTTGGCTTCCCAGATGCGGGGGAATCTTTCCCCCTGTAGCTCACAGAGGTTGTGCAGGCAAGAGCATGCGCTGACGACCTCCGGGAGGTTGCTCTCGCTGAGCTGCAGGCGGGTCAGGAGGGCCCTCCAATGAGTCTTCAGACGGCCGAAGGCACACTCGACGACGCTACTGCACCAGTTGAGCCTCTGATTGAAGAGCTCCCTGCTGGCATTCATTTGGCCCATGTATGGTTTCATCAGCCAGGGGAGCAAGGGGCAGGTGGCATCTCTGAGGTTCAGGACTGGCACCTGTACATCCATGATGGTGATAGTGTGGTTGGGGAAAAAGGTGCCTGCCTGCATGCGCCTGTACAGGGTGGAGTTGTGCAGGATCCATGCGTTGTGCGCCTTCCCCAGCCAGCCCACATAGATGTTGTGGAAGATTCCGTGGTGGTCCACGAGGGCCTGCAGGACCACGGAGTAGCACCACTGGCGGTTCACATAGTTCCTGGCGCAGTGTTCCAGAGCTCGTATGGGGATGTGAGTGGCGTCCACAATGCCCCCATAGTTGGGGAAGCCGAGTTGGGTGAGGCCGTTGAGAAGTTTGTGCAGGTTGCCCAGGGTGACAAGGCGGGCTAGCAGGACCCGGTTGATTGCCTTGCAGACCTACATGAGGGCAGTCCCCAAGGTGGCCTTCCCGATGTTGAATTGCTGGGCCACAGAGTGGTCGGATTCCGGAGTTGCCAGCTTCCACACAGCGAGGGCCACTCACTTGTCTATGGACTGGGCAGGTCGGAGTTGGGTGCCCATGTGCTGCAGAACCGGTGTTAGCTCGTGGATGAGCTCGAGGAACGTCCACTTGCTCATCCTAAAGCTCTGCAGCCACAGGTCGTCATCCCACCAGTCACTGCGGGTCTCCCGTGCCCCAAGGCGATGAGGCACGGAGCGCAGTGAAGTGTCTGCAGCATGTTGCTGGGGCAGCTGGGTGGAGGCAGGCTGTCGTCTCGCCAGACAGGCCTGCTCCACAGCCAAAGAATGCTTACCACTAGCTGGTAGGTATCGCTCAGCTAGCTGACAAAGCGCAGGAGAAGAGGCAGATCCTTGACCTGCTCAGGCTCCGAGTTTCCAGGCACAATGGGAAGGGACTGACCCCACTTCCTCTTTTGAGGGCATGGCCAGGGGAGGGGATCCTGTCTCTGCTGCCACGCTGCCACACTTCCCACGATGCACCCCTCCCCCCAAGTCAAATGATTTGGGGCTTTTTGCCTGGGACTCTCCATCTTGAAACAACTTCAAGTAAGATTGGGGCCCTGCCTGGTCTCAGGCAGAGACTGGCTGTACAAACATCTGACAGCCGCAGGACCACGGAGTAGTACCACTGGCGGTTCACATAGTTCCTGGCGCAGTGTTCCAGGGCTCGTATGGGGATGTGGGTGGCGTCCACAATGCCCCCATAGTTGGGGAAGCCGAGTTTGGCGAGGTCGTTGAGGAGTTCGTGCAGGTTGCCCAGTAAGTAAGCATAAAGTTCTACTATGAGGTCAGTTTAGGTAGAGAAGAGAAGGAGAAGAGGCTGATCCATGACCTGCTCAGGCTCCGAGTTGCCAGGCACAATGGGAAGGGGCTGGGCTCACTTCCTCTTTTGAAGGCGTGGCCAGGGGAGGAGAGACCTTCTCTGCTGCCACGCTGCCACACTTCCCAGGATGCACTTCTCCAACTCCCCCAAGTCCACTTAAAAGTCTAGTGTAGACTCTCTACGTCGACTTGATAAGGTCGACTTAAAGTCATAGTGTTCAGTCTTAGCTAAAAAGATAACAGACTTGCACTCTTGTCCAACTCACTGCACCAGCATTATGCTTTTGACCAGAGATTTGGGGAACACTATCTAATTGTAGTGTTAATCTTCCCACTAAGTATATACTACTCCAGCTTTAATTGAATTCCTCTGGCATGCCTTCCTTTGTCTCCATTGCCTGACTAGTTCATCGTTTTCATTGGTGGTGTTTAATTTGCTTACGTGTACTCCTGCAATATACAGAGAGAACACTGGCTTGTTCATACATGTCTCAACTATAAAAGGATTTCCGCACAGCATCTACTCCTTCTCTGTTATTTAGAGCCTATAACATCATGAGTGTTAATTGCCACCTGATTCATATAAGTATTTCTTGGTCTGGAAAATGTACAGTGAATTGTATGTGCTACATTATCTCTAAATTTTGAACCTGAACTCAGTGTGGTAGGGAAGGGAAGGAATATGGGGCAGAGGAACATGAGGCCTATATGTGAGATTTGGATGGACATGGGAGGACAAATATGTGTATGTGTGAAGGTGATTAGAGGAACATGGGGATACTATAAAGCAGGAGAGAGCTTAGGGAAATCTGTGGGGTTTGGATGGGAAAAAGCAGAATTTTATGAATCATGGGTACAGTCAGAATTCAAACCTCTTTGAGAGTGATGTGCCACTCACCACCAGCTCCTCAACATTTCTGTTTCGTTTGGGATTTTTGGTGTGTTTTCATTTTTTTGTTTTTTGTTTTTTTCCTATTCTGTTAAAACCTCTCTCCTTCCTTTCCAGTTCCAAACTTGTGCATTCCTGATAGTTGGACATTAATACCTAGTGTAACTATGCAGCTACATATACATTCACACAAGTAAGTTGTAATTTTTCTCTTTCCACAAACACTTCTTTAACAATTTATCTTGTATATATTTTCCCAGAAAGCAAATATATGATATAATGAACTGTTAAAGAAAAGCTACATTCAGAATTTACAGTTTGTTTGTGAATAACTTTCACCAAACTATTTGCCTATTTTACCCATAACAGCTATAGCACATAGTCCATATCATAATATTAGGATGCACAAGATAGAAAGAGACATGTTGCTTTTCAGGTCACAATGGCTCTCTTATGTCTGAAGCAGATGTGTGCGTAGAGATCTTAGCTTTCAGGATAGAAGGTTAATGGCATATTGTGCTGCATTAGTAGGAGCATTGCCAGATGGAGGAAAGTGATTATTCCCCTCTTTTCGGCACTAGCGAGGCCACATCTGAAGTCCAGTTTGCTCCCTCTTTTGCTCATATCATTTTATTTTATTCTGTTTTCTCTACAGTTAGTTTTGTTCTATTTTCCCTTACAATGGGGCTGACCATTTCCAGGGTGCAACCTGGTCTCCTGGAAGAAAGTGTCATAAGAGCCCCAATCTAAGTGCTATTATTTTTCAGGATCAGGTGGAAAAGGTGTGGACAAATTGGAAAGAGTCCACCGGATGGTAACAAAAAATGATTGGGGAAGGGTGGAGCATGTGATTTATGAGGAGTGGCTGAGGGAACTAGGTTTGTTTAGATTGCAGAAGAGAAGTAGGAGGGGAGATTTGATAGCAGCCTTTAACTCCCTGGAAGGAGGTTTCTGGGAAGATGGAACTAGGCTTTTCTCAGTGGTAAGAGAGGACAGAAGTAAGAGAATTGGTCTCAGTTTGCATTGGAGAAGATGTAAGTTGGATATTAGGAAAAATCAGGAGGGTGGCATCTCTATCCTTAGAGGTTTTTAAGGTGTGACTTGACAAAGCCCTGGCTGAGATTTAGTTGGGGTTTGTCCGGCTTTGAGTAGTGGGTTGAACTAGATGATATCCTGAAGTTCCTTCCAACTCTAATCTTCTATGAGTCTATGATTTCCCAGTGTGTTTCCACTGTTTGGAAGTGATGAGTATGTCATATGACTTTTAAGTAGATTGCTTTGTTGTCATATCTTGTGATCGTTATGTGGCAATCTAACATTGGTTTGCAAAGCCTTAGTAATTTTCCTTTATAAAAAAAAGAAATGGGGGGGGGGGGGAGAAAAAGAAAAAAGGGGGGAAAAAAAGAAATAAGAAAAATAAACAGCGCAATAACTGATATGACAACTTCTGTCATATTCCCAAATGGTATGTGGACAAAACCCTCAGAGTGACATTGGTTTCGGCAATTAATTTTAGCAGAAGTAGCTTGAACTAAACTAACAAATATGCTGTTTTCTAACATGCAGTTGGAACAAATAACCTCATTCAGGGCACAGGTCGTGTCCTCCTTTAATAGAAAGTATGTGGCATATTGTGGACATTAAAAGAAAATATACTTAATTTAAAAGAAAATTGTAACTGGATATGACATACCTAAAAATAAAGGAAAATTTCTCAAGGCTGATAGGATAGGCCTAAATATTTAAACTACCTTATCAATATTTATAGTTGACAGTGTTTGAAGGATTCCAAACAAGATATTTTTTCTATGCATATATTTGCAAAATAGCACTCCAAAACATCATATACACTATGCTATTTTTACTTTAACTTTTAGGCACTTTTTGTTTTTCAATGTGATTATTACATCGGGCCGGGGCTGGACATATAATGAAACACAGAAACATACTCTTGCTCTAACAATATCTGTGATGTTTTAAAATAACTTCACTTACTGCATTTGTAGCCCTCTTTGTGAGCAGACCCTCTGCTGGAGTAAACAGACTGTGTTACCCTGACTTCAATGGCGTTACAACAATTTACATTACCTGAGGCTCTTCCTCCTAATGTTTACTTCCTGTGAATAGTCTACTTATAAGCTATGAGTTTATTGACTGGAATTTTTACCACAACCAAAACATTTAAGAAAGTATTTCCACAGAAGACTTATATTGATCCCGTGGGAAAATATGACCAGCATGGAGAATGACAGCTTTTATGAAATATCAACATTCAAAGAATATAAATCATCGAACATCTGATATAATACTGTGGTTTATTTTTTTTCTAGTTGATTGCTACCAAAATAAAAGGAGTAATACACAAAAATCAACACCTTGAGTTAAAAATGTGGGGTAATATGGTAAAGCAGAGTTCTGTAAGAATTTTCAACAAATGTTATGGTTTATAATCTCATCAGTGTCCCCAAAACCAGCCTAAGGAATCATCAAGTGGTATCAGTTTCCACTCAGTAGCTCTATTGTTCATATTATGAAGTTAATATAAAAAGAGAAGAGGTGGAGTAAAATCTATCATTCACTTACATTGGCCTTATTTTAAGTATTAGCAAACTTCACAAGTATTTAATATGGAAACAAAAATAATACCTTTTATTCCACCAAAGCAAAGAGAAATTGATTGATTTGATATGTCTACTTTAAACCACATTTCTTCCTTCACTTTTGTTTGTGCGTGTGTGAAAATCATAATGATTTGTATGGGCAATGAGGTAGAAAGGTGTGTTTTAGTACTCATAAGCATGGTTCTCCACCAGTTTTCATCACCAAAGTCAATGGAGTTACCTCAGGATAAAACCGGCATAATGCAGTGGAGAAAAAGGTCAAGAGTGTCTATTTGCAGCAATCATGGAGTGGTTGCAGAACCACAAACTGTAGCATCACTTAAATCAGCTTCTGGATGACTGGAAGATGGCTAATGCAACTCCAATATTTTTTTTTTTTTTAAAAATTGGCTTCAGAGACAATTCTGGAAATTAGCTGGTAAACCTAACTTCAGTACCATGAAAATTGGTTGAAACTATAGTAAAGAACAGAATTATCAGACATCTAGATGAACATAATTTTGTATAATCATAGAATCATAAAATCGTTGCTCTGGAAGGGACCTTGAGAGGGACTGTCAGATCCAAGAAGCTTTTTGCATTGCTATTAAAGTCTCCCAAGATAATTAATCGTGTGTGGTTCATCATGGATACTGTTGCTGCTACTAGCTCATCTAAGAAGCCTTGGATGTCCTGAGACTCAAATATATTAGCAGGGTGCCCACATTAGGCTTGTCTCTAGGCTTATTCAAAGAACTACAGTACAGTAGTTCTACTTTTAATTAGAGATAGATGGAATTTTTCTGAAGGAAACTATTTTGTCAAATATATTATATATTTGACAAAACTTTCATTGAAACACAGAAGCTTTCCATTAGAAGCCTGACAGCATTCTAGGATCCACATGTCCAGCAGAGAGCTTTTCAGTCTGTCCAGAGTCCTGGCTGGAGCTGGAATTCTCAGAGCCGAAGCCAGGATTCTGGGCGTGCAAGGCTCCATGTCAGTAGGACTCCCACCTAGCATTAGGGATCTGGGTGTTGGCAGTGTTCCCATTCTATGGAAGCAGCACTGGGAGTGCCAGCAGGAGATGGGATTTTCAGGGCTGTGAAGCTATGCAGCAAGGAGTCTGCCAGGACTCTGGAGGCTGTATCATCATCCTGTACTGGTTAAAACAACAAAGGTGTCACTTTCATGTATTTGGAGGGAGCGGGGGTGGGGGGGGAATACCATGTTTCAGTGCTTCCAGAACAATACCTGCGGTGGGGGTGGAGAGAATATTCATTTCACAAGAAATTTCATTTAAATATGCTTTCATTCGAATTCAGAAAAAAAGCAAAACCAAATTTCAAAATGACAAGACTTAAATCTAAAACCAAGATTCAGGAGGTCCTTATCCAGCACCTCCTTTTTCTAAAAACCCAGCAGTGAAAACTCACACCAAATCTCATCTCCAAAATCTCATGAACAGTTTTTCAGACTGCCGAGATTTCTGGCTTACTATATACGCTTAAAAACAACAAAGTTAATGGGGAAAGGGGCTGAAGAAGAACCCTCTGTCAACATCAGTAATTATCTACTTGAACTGGTGAACAAGTTCACATAACTGGGTTCCATTATCACAGACAACCTTTCACTTGAGACAAAGCTCAATTTTCACATCAGCAAAGCTGCCACAATAATATCTAGATTGAGCAACACAGTATGGCAAAATAATTAACTAACAGAACACACAAGATCTGTGTGTATTGTGCATGTGTTATCAGTACACTTTTGTACAGGAATGAGACATGGACATTACAGTCTCATCAGGAAAAAAGGCTCAACAGCTTTCATATGTGTTGTCTTCATCAAATTCATCAGAGTCACCAATCCTGAGATGCTCAAGTGGACCAGCATATCCAGCATGCAAACTTTCTTTAAACAGAGATGCCTTTGCTGGCTTGTGTATGTGTTCTGAATGAATGATAGATGCATTTCAAAGAACAACATCTACAGCAAATTGGTTCTAATGGATGCCCCAAATTGCCTTTCAAGGATATGTACAAGCAAGACCTCAAAGAAATGGACATGGGTATCGGTAATTTGGAAGATCACAATCAGGACTGCAGCCTTTGGAAACAAAAGCTCATTAAAGGTCTCTAAAACTACAAGAAGAAGCAGTCTAGCTTAGCAGACTAGAAAAGAGCTCACTGAAGGCAGAGCACCAGAAGTCAAAATACTACCTTTAAATGTGACAAATGCAGCAGAGATTCTCTCTTGAGTTGGTCTCTTCAGCCACAGCCATGGCTGCCATAAAAGCAATTGAACACTTTTTTTGCCTCTCATAGGCACGTACCCATGGTTTCTCAAAACAGAAGGATGTCTACTAATACTACTTTACTAATTTATGGCCAGGCTACCTCCATCTTATAGACATTTCAATTTCCTTTTGTTTCTCAGCATTCTCACAGGTAGAATGGATGTTCTCTAGAACTCTCTCACACAACTCTAGAACTCGCAGGCTATGTCTACACTAACAATTTAGGTCGACTTAAGGAGGCTTAAGTCAACCTAAATTACTCCCTGTCTACACCAGACTTTCATTAAGTCGACAAGAAATTCCTTAAGTCGACTTAATAAGAACTACCAATTAGGTTGACTTAAGCCTTTTGTCAAATCCTTAAGTCAATTTAAGGATGGTGTAGTCATGAAGTAACCCTTAAATTGACTTTATTAAGTCGATTTAAGGGTGGTTAGGTCGACTTAACAAAGTGGACTAAGTCGATTTAAAGTTAAGTCGACTTAATCCACTTTGTTAAGTCGACTTAAAGTTGACCTTATTAAGTCGACTTAACAAAGTCAACTTTTTCTAGTGTAGACATAGCCTTAGAGACTCTAGACCAGGGTTCTGTAACCTGCGGCTCTGGAGCCTCATGCAGCTCTTTGGCTGCCACCTTGTGGCTCTGGGCTCCAGGCCCCTACTTCCACCGAGGGACTCTGTAGGCAGCCCGCACCATGCTCCGGACTCCCCCCACGACCATCAGAGGAAACTCTGGGCAAGGGGGCGCTCTTGGTTCTGGTCTCCCTCCTCTCCATCAGGGGACCCTGCAGAAGACACCCTGGCCCAGCTCCCCCCACTAGGAGGCTACACCCATTGTGGCTCTCAAAACACTTGTTTATTGAAGGAATTTTTTAAAAATAGCTCTTCTCATCTTTTGGGTTGCCAACCCCTGCTCTAGGCAGTACCCGCACCTGGATATTTCAATTTTTTACTATCTCTACTTTTATTATTAAGGTTAATTTTTATTATGCACACTAAAAAATGGGACCAGGCGAAATCCATCCAGAAATGGCAAGTCTACACAATACAGAAATACAGTAAAAGACTTCCTGAGGGAAGGTAAAAACATATTAAATATTATATTTCCTGAAATTTTATTCAACTTTGTGAACAACATTGTTATAACAGAGAGTGTTTAATAAATTAGGAGCCATTATAAGCAATTTTTCTTCCTGATAACTGGTGCCTCTATTCATGTAGTGCTGGGTGAGGGATGCCGCTGTGGCAACAACAATTGTTGCAAATTTGATAATCATTTTCTTTTTCAATCTTTTACCATTTCTAATAAAGCAGAGGTTCAACCAACTATTAACATCTTATGTTTACAAATAGAAGAAAGAACAATTAATATGAATTCACTTAATTTCACTACAGACAGATAATGAAGATAATCATTTAATATCTTATCAATTGCTAATAATACAGGAATAGGCTTTGTTCTAATGCTTACCATTATTGAACGCTGTGAAAGGCTGATGCTTACACCTAAAGCATTAGGAACACGTTCATTTAAACTCAAATCAATTCAAACCTATAATGGTAGTGTTACTAATAACAAAACAATGCTACTAACTGTCATCTATCTATATTTAAAATAAATAACTAACACTGTCAGCATTTGTTACTTTTATGGAATCAACTGTTAAACTTAATACAAAAGACAGTAGGTATATAACATCTATTGATTTACAGATTTATTCTGTAGCAATCTGAAGCCTAAGGGGCAGAGAGATCCACAAAATCAAGGATCTTGTTATTGGAAAATAGAAATGTTTCATAATCCCTAGACACCTTAGTGTGTTCGCACCCAAAGCAGTCATAATTCAGCCTTACAGGGCTTGCTTAGGAAAAATGTCAATGGGCAACCTACAGAGCGTAAGCCTCTCAGCTGATTAATGTATAATGGCCTTGTAGACTTTTTCTTCTTCCTTTCTTTCCTAACATAATGATGGAACTTAATTGGTGTGCTGGTCAGCTTTGTTCCTCATCTTAACTTCTGAAGCTGGCTCAAGTCAGAGTCTAGTGTATTCAGGAGAAATGCAAAATCCACACATATTAAGTTCTAGTGTCTTCATTAAATTAAATAATGAAGTACTAAAAGTATATGAACTGCAGTAATAAGAAGAAACAGGGAACAGTATTTGAAATCATAAAAGACATTTAAAATTCCATTGTTTTCTAATATGAAAGAGAAGAAAGAAAAGAGGAGGAAGAGGTAAGAGAGGGGGAAAAAGCGTGCACATGCACACACACATACACACAGTTCATGGGAATGAGAAGGGAATGTAACAAAGAGAATGTGTTGTGAGTGCTGTGTGTGAAGTTACTGATGATGATTTGCAGGGATTTCTTAGGTAAGGTTAAAGTCTTCTAGAACCAGATATTTCCCTCAGAAAACTCAGGTCTGATGGCTCTGAAGTAGGGAGGACAGAGAGACTGATTGAAATACTGCTTTTCTCTTCTTCTTCTTCCTGACCTTGTGGAAAGCTCTCCATGGAACAACCACGTTGTGATATGGCTATGTTACATGGGGTCATCCCTAGTCAACTCCACATTGCACGCACATGTAGGATTATGATTCAGTTATTGTCTTACCCAATCTTTCACTCTGAAGTACTCTGTACTTCTGCACCTCTGTGGGAAAGGATAGCAGCCAACAGAACAGCCCCAGGGTGGCATAGGTCTGCTGGAAATATACTGCCATCGAGTCTGATGGGGGCAAGTGCAATTTTAGAAATGTTCTTAGTTTCAAGAATGGAATCTTTGACAATGCCAATGAGTGAGGTGGAGTGGGGTAGAGGAGCTACAACTTTTTCACCTCCCTACCCTCACATTCCTCCCTATCAATGATCAGGTGGGAATTCCAAATTTCCTGTCCATAACATAGAAGAAACTTGTGCAGAGACAATATATCCATGTTAGATTATTGTGGAAAGTGGGATATATTCTATTAACAATAAGTTAGGTATTTCTAGTTTTCTTTCAGTGATGTCTTGAAAATTCTATTTAGTCTATTGTGTGTGGTGGTAGAGGGGTGGATTAATAGTGTAATTAAAGGCTTTTTTGAACCTAGCATAGATGATCTGGAACAATAATGTGATTTTTCATGTCTATGTCAATGTAATTTTTGACAGGGTATATCTTCAGAAAACAGTGGACTCCAGTAAGAGCTTTTTATTTTGTTTCATTAAAATGTGAATCTTAAATCTTACAAAAGCTGTGCATGCCCCTTAATTGCCCTTTTTTTTTCATTTTAAGGATATGTCTACACTGCAACCTGAAGTGTGATTGAAACAAGAATGAAGAAATCTGAGCTAGCTTTACTCATACAAATTTAGCTAAAAATAGCAGTGTAAGTGATGGCACATGCTTCATCACAGGCTGTAGGCCATGTCTACACTAGGGAATTAAGGTCGACTTTACAAAGGTCGACTTTAATAAGTCGACTTTAACTTGACCTTACTAAGTCGACTTAGAGAGTCCACACTGGACTCCTAAGTCGACTTAAAGGGGCC
>ML685798.1:10226991-10298519 GCA_007922175.1 Pelusios castaneus | reverse complement strand
ACTTAATTAACCAGTGTAGACGCAGCCTCCAAGCCTACTGGAGACTCTGGCTACGTACTTGCATTGCTAGCCCACCTTGAAGCCCTTGCTGCTGTATCTATACTGCTATTTTTAAGCTGTGCTTGCAAATCTAGAAAACCATTGTTCAGCCAGCTCTACTCAGGACTTCAGATAAAAGGCAAGCACATTAAATTATAGTTCATCTAGCCTCCACCTACTCATGCCACATTCAAAACAGAGTCAGTGAATTCTCTTTTCTGCACGATTTTCCACATCAGCACCCAACTTTGACTACTACTGCAAGTACACTTTTTTTTTAATATAACTGTGACATTCAGCTCTTAAGAATACTTTTAAAACATCATTAATGTGAGTTGCACAGGTACAAGCTGAAGAAGAATGCTACCCGTTGTGTTTGCAAGAGACTTATAATGCCTGAAAATTAGAGAAAATCCTTCGTTTAACAGACAGAAAGGATTTTATTATTGATAAACTAGTTCTAATATTCTAGTACAAACTGACCTCAGTTGAGTTGCACAAGGGATGATTTCTTCCTTTTACAGGCTAAATAAAAACAAAAAACTGCACACAGTACACTGCAATATGATCAGCACATCACTTCTATGCCCTATTTCCAAAACAGTGCACAGAAGTCCTAAAAGATATTTTTAATTAGCACATTCAAATTCATCACAACAGAAGTACTGATCTGGTTTATTGCCTGCTTTATTTCTCAGAAGTCGTAGCTTTAAAGCTCTAGCCTGTTCTAACAACAAGAATACAGACACTGCAATCCTGAATTCCCTTTTGTCCTCCTCAGTGTCATCGGAAGAGGATGTCAGGTTTATACAATGTAGTCCCTCACTGCTGTAATATTTGCTGATAGGCAAGTACTGTGTGTGCATTGCTCCCACTTCTTCGTTTAAAGTGCTTGTGTTTAAGGGAGCTATTGATCTGGAATTTTTAAGTGAACCTCTGATATAAAAATTAGCCTTTAGAAAGCAGACGTTTTTTCCTTTATAGCACTCAGAAATAATCATTAAGGCTTCCCTTGTGAGTAAACCAGTAAGAATTCTTTTCCTGGTATTACACAGCTCTCTCTTGCTCTCTGCCTCATTAAAAGCATGAGTCAAACTCATTCTTTTGAAGGCTCTAGACTCAATACCACATTGATATGTTCCAACATTTCCACAAAATTTCAATTCCTTGGTAAAAGAAATGCTAATCTATGAAAACACACTGCATTAAGATCTTGAACTTGCAATTACCTATGGACTTAAATGAATAAAATAAAATGGAATTCCATAATTTCTCCATGAAACTTTTAAGCAGAAGCTAGGAAATAAATGCAAATTTCCCAGCTTTTTACAGTATAAGCAATTTTTGTAACATCTCATGAGGGTTCACTGAGGACTCAGATATACATAAAACTCAATCTGACAGAGAACACATATGAGATCAGAGATAACATGCACACAAATATTATTGTACATGTACATTACAAAGACATTATTGTACATGTAAAATACATTGCCTCTGTGATGAAGGGTATGATTTCTGAAAGCAATTTGTCATTTTTTTAAAAAAATGATTTTAATGGAAAGCTACTTTTGGGAATTGGACTTAAGTTTGGGACATGTCCAAAAGTACTACAGCCAACTAATTGCAACATCAGTGAAGAAACTAAGATACTATGCACAGTTTATATGGTAAGTCAAAGTATGGAATGACAGCCACTTGTAAATGGCCTGAATTTGACCCTGTATGGTTATAGTGACAAAATATGTAAAATGCAGATTTCAGTAATTTGAAAATGTTCTAGTCGCAAGAACATTTTGCCTGTGACAGAGAAATCACCACAGAAGAAAAACAAACTCAGGAAGGCAGGAAAGGGTTAAACCAGAAAGGTATCCTAATAATATCTAAACCCTTCCCTAAGGAAGTTCAGCATTGATTCCAGGGAGAGAGAGGGGAGAGCAGGAAAAACAGCTGCAGGATGCACAGTGTGGACTTGGCTCCCTCTAGTCTTCTACCAACTATATTACTGAAACAGAAACATTAACCCTTTTAATACCTTAGGATAGAACTCCTCCTTAGAGGCAATCCCCTAATTCCCAGGAGAATATATCAGTCCCTGTTCTTTGCAGGCAGACACCTTTTGGATCCATGTGAGTCAGATCAAAAGACTACAAATTTTAAAGCTCACTTAGTATCACATGCTGGCAGAAATATTGTGCTGCAGTCTCAAACATCAATACCAGTTGCTGAGGAGTTATTATTACTTTTCCACTTTCCCATTATGGGTGGATGGTGGTGGTATCTTTCTTAGTAACCAGCAGGGAGCTAAGGTGGCACTACTGTTTTAGTGGTAAATACAAAGGAAACACAGGAGAGTAAACATGAATTGGCATTGGAGATGACTGAAGCCAGATGCCCATAAAAATGGTCTCGATAGTCCTGGCAAAGTGCTTCAAGCCAGTTTATCTTTGCAAAAATGGATTCTGATCTAGCCATCTGAATTGTTACATACAGAGGTACTGGAACAATGGCACAAATGGAACATCCCATAACAGTGGTTCAATCCACTTTTTTATACAACTAAAATGAAAACTACTAATTTTGGAAATAAAGCAGCTTACTAAGTGGCTTCTCCCTATCCTTCTTGTCCACTTGCAGAACCAACATTACTACAAAAAATAGTTTACAAACTATAGCTGAAGTATGGCAGTTTCTGTAACATTGTGCCACATGCTAAATTAGCTTGTTTTGTTAAAACATTTGGCGCAATACATGAAGCATATTCTCTGCAGTTTTATATAATCAGTGAAGAAGCGGATAAATGAGTATCTTGACCTAACTCTGGAACAGTTCGTTCTTCTCTGCATAGGGAGATGCTTTTTGGTAACTCATATTCCATTAGCTCCTAGAACTGTCAATGGAGAACAATATTTACCTTGAATATTCTGGGGATAAAATATGGTTATAAAGGAGATGCCTATGGAATCTTTCCCATACCTCTTCCGAAATATAATTAGTCAAAACACTGGAAGAGAAGAAAATGTAAGGCCTCCTAACAATATTTTAAATATATAAATAAATAAATAAAAAACACCCCAAATCAAGCATTGTGTGTAGGCTATTGCTCCACCTCAGGTCCTACCTAGTATCCAGATGCAATGTCTCTAAACTCCAGGAAATCCATGACTGCCCTCACAGTTGCACTGAGAATCCCACTTTAAAATGAGTATATACATTATCCTTAGTGATCACCTTCCATTGTTTGATACATGCAACACACTTTCAGACACTCATTTTCCTAGACTGAGTCAGTAAATCACAGGCCATTATTCTCTTCCTTTGGAAGTAGGACAGGAGAGGGGTAAATCAATCCCTTCTTGGATGATTTGAGGTCATACAGATCAAGTTAAAACCTAGTTCTGCATTTCCTGTGTACAGCTAGGGCTGGAAATGGAAATACCAGAGTTCCATGAAAAAGCTAGTCTTGTGGTAGTTCCTATCCTGCTCAAACTAGAAAATACGGGCAATCTGGAGAAAGTGGGGAGAGGCGAAGGAAATAAATAACCCTGATCTAATGAGATTCACATTCCGTATTTTATAATAATGGAATTTTATAATAATATTATATATAATATAATATATATATATAATATATATATAATATAATAACCCTAAAGTAGTTCTTAACAGAAATTTCATACAAGTAAAATACAGATAAGTTTTATAAGTACAGATAAGTTTCATTTGACTCAATAAATAATCAAACTTTACAATTTAATATGCCTTCCATCCAAGTATCTCAAAGTGCCTCCCAATAGTTTGTTAATTTAACCTCAAAACATTCCTTTGGGGAACAGAAAAGCTAAGTAATTTTCCCAAGATCTCACCCAACAAGCCATTCTTCTTCAATGAACATTCTAAATGATATATTACCAAAATACCCAAAGATGCTATGCTGGGCGCGCGCGCGCACACACACACACACACACACACACAAATTGTAAGCATCAGAACTAGGAATAGTGAATTGTTGACAAAGAAATTCCAGCTAACTTGGGATATCATTATGAACAAATTACTGAACCTTTGGACATTTCCCCATTTCTACTGAAATTCCACCATAAGTCCAGTTTGTTTGTATGCCAAAGTTCTGAGAGCACAAGAGAATCAAATTCAGTGATCCCTTTTCTCTGCAGCATTAAAAAAGATGCTCATGCATGTTGTTATGATATTTCTGAGATAACATAAAAACAATTGTGCCCCTTTATTACTCTCAAAAGTCAGCTTTCCATCTTTTGTGGTGTCACCCAATCAGAATGTGACACATTTGAGAAGTCAGCATCGCCTGTAGCTACATGCATATGAAACTGCAAATGAGTCAGAGGAGTAAAATAAATAGGCTGTAAGATCTTCAGCTGCTCCAATGAGCAGAGCAGCATGAGTGTGAGGCACAGAAGGATGCTGGAAACCATGATGACATTTTTTCATTTTTTGGTTTGGCTATCAACACCGTGTTGCTGTTTCTAATTCTCAGAAGGATGACTCAACCCGTGTGTCTGGAACTGAAGATCCAAATCCATGTAGATTGTGAACAGCAATAAGAAGAGTGGAGAAGGCATACCTAACTGGACAGGTTTGAGTGACTTTATTTAATTAGGGCTGCATGAAACACGCCGGTTCCTTGAGCTTTGACAAACGTACCAGTGGATTGACTTTAAACAGTTTATGTCCTAATTACGAAATTGAAACTATACAAGTCTATGTAAGTTTAATAGAATTCACTGAAACTCACCTATATTAATTCTACCCTCAGGCCTATCTCCCATTCCTTATTGAGGCTGTAGTATTCCTACTCTAACACATACCTTTCTAGACATAGTCAAGGGTGGCTAGCACTCTCCTATCTCCATCTTGGATTTTCTGGGGGACTGCCATCTGACTCATTTCCACATCTGTAGTCTTCTGGCAAGGCAGAATGTTAATTGACTATCCTATCCACGTCCTGGGATCCCTAATCCTACTTGGCCCCCTGCATCAGTAACAGAAGAGCTCAGAAGCTTCCAGCTATCAAAATGTTGACTTCTACATTCACTTATCTCTTTCTGGGACATGAGACATCCTAACATGCATCATATGGTAAATAGAGAAAATCTCATATAAAATTATTTAGTTACTTCCTAGCCACAGTTTGTTATTAAGCATTAAAGCCTGGCCACACAATTGTATAATAAAAATAAGTGAATAAAGAAGCTACAGTACCAAGAAACACTTAAAATCACGAGTGGGGAGTTGAATTTAGTTTAGCCTTTACTTGCCATCCTAACTATTCCAGCTAATGTATAAGTCAAAAATCCCGTTACACACCCTAGACTGAAGCCATGATGAGAGCTTGCAAGTCTTATGTTGATTAAAGGTTCTATATATTTTTGTGTATTTATATTATATATTTATATTATATTTTGTGTGCTTTATATTAAATGTTTGGACATTAAGGACAATTTAGAATATATGTCTCTTTTCTTCTGTTTATTTCTTGCCCCATTTATTTAGCTAAAACCTCACACTCCTGATACTGCCCTGATCAATCTAAAAATTGCAGGTTAATATTGTCAGAGGAGATATTACTTTTTGGTCCTATCTGCCATCTCTGATGGATTTTTATATAGAAGTTAAAGGTTTCCTGAAAGTTTCTGAAGGGAATAAAGAATAACATTAATGGCTGGGCCGTCAAATTATTTTAAAATATTCAGTCTGCCTTCCTCTGTAACATGGGGCATGGCTCAGTTGCTGGTAGGTTCTCTGTACCTTAAAGTCTTTAAACCATGATTTGAGGATTTTAATAACTCAGTCGTAGGTTAGAGTGCGTGGGTAAGGTTTTCGGACCTGCATAGTGCAGGAGTTCAGACTAGTTGATCATATTGTTCCCTTCTGACCTTAAAGTCTCTCTATATATACACACACACACGCGCGTGCATGCTCAAATCCACATAAATTATTATATGAAGACTAGTGTATCATACACACACGCACACACTTGATTCTAAGTAAAATATTTTGTCTGGGTTTTCAACTGGGAATTGTGGATGGGAGAGAGAGAAAGAGGATGTTGGAGTTAGACTAGCCATCTACCCCCCAGCCACAAAAGAGTTGCTTACATAACTGATTCAGGTTGAGGAATAGAAAACAGTACTCAGAAGTATTTTCACATATATTATAATGTAAAAGGAAGCCTCTGTTTTAACATGTGAGATATTTTATATGGAACAATATTATCCTGAGAATGATTCAGCATGACAGCAATCAGACAGAGATATACAATCCAATCTATTCCTATAAAAAGAAAATAGTTTTGAAACCAAAGTAATCTTTATATGATAATAAATGCTCTCAGAAAAATAGAGGATTAAATACAATTTCCTGTGTTGATATGTGTTCTGCTTCTTTTGTAAATATTTTGAATGTATAGTAGCAATTGCTTTGCTACACTTTAAAGATGGGCAACTGAGAAAACAATAGTTTCATTTTATTTTGCTAGTCCTTTTTACAAATGAGTTTTGACACTAGTTACAACAAAGTGAAGAGGCAGAGAACATAAATAGTGAAGAGGCAGAGAACATAAATATTGGATTCTTCCTAGTACCTGCAGCTTCTTCCTATGAAAGACCTAGGTATGCCAAATACCTGGTGGTGACATATCTCCTAGGGTACAACTTTTAGAAGGCAGGCCTTCTGAGACAAATATACTTCTTGCATAGGTTATTCTACTATATTTAATGGGAGAAGGGTCATTTCCCAAAGGTCACAGTTCATAAAATGAACACAGATGATACTGTATCATGAACAACAAAATATCCACCACCAGTGGGCTAATTCCTGTAAATTTGGCATACTCAGAATTTTTCAAATTCCATTTTCCAGTGACACTGTAAAAGCGAAACATCTTTTTAAAAACTAAATTTGACCCAAAATTACCACAAAATAATTTATTAACTAGAACTCAATAATTCAACAACTAGAAACTATTCAGTAATGATTATCTTCTTTGCCAGTCACCCTCACTATTTTAGCTTTTAGACTCCTTTCAAGGCAAAAACTCCTCACCTCCCCAAAAAGTGCAGATCTACCTTTAATTACATCTCATTTCTATTGCTGCCCTCTCAGAGGGTCCATGCTTTGCTAGTTCATCTCAACTTAGTATTTTTTGTCTTTGACTCCCACGAATGACTCCAGGCTTTATATCATGCCCCATTTATGCTCTGCCTAGAATATCATCCCTGACCCTGTGAGTCCTCACCCTCCTCCTTCAAACGCCTCATAAAAAATAACCTCTCTTTCCATTAATCTTATCTCTCTGATTCTCTCAAGCAAAGTTTCTCAGTACTGCTATAAAATAATAAAAGGAAAAGTAGAAAAGGAGGCTGGGAGAGAGAGAAAGAGGAAAACAATACAGGTTGGGGAATACAGAAAGAGAAAGGTGGGACTAGCAAGTGAAAAATAAGAGAGGCAAGAACAGAGATTCTTAACATCTCTAGAGCTATAGCAGAAAACTGGGGAGTCAGTGGATTTATTCAGAGCAAAGAATGGAGTTTCTTATTCTAAAAACTTCACTGAGAACTCATCTTGTTTTCTGGTAGAATGCTGTCTATCAAGATCTGACCTAGTAATAGATCTGGGTTTTATATATCTATATCTATATCTATAAAACAAGCCAGGTATTTTATTGTTCTATTGTATTCCAGACTATCTAGCATTTTCTGAGAGATACAGTGGGTAAGGTAATAAATGGGACCAATTTGTAACTTTTAATCCAGTGGATAGGGCATTCAGCTGGGATTCAGCAGGAGCCACATGTCTCCTATATCATAAATGAGTGCTTAAATACCAGTTTATTAGGAACTCTGAGTATCTGTCAGTTTCAGCTCTTGATACTGTTACACTTTGTAACCTCAGACACCAGCATTTCTTTTCAAAGGTCATCAGACTGCTTGCCAGTGGACAAACTGCCTTCCACCATCTTTTTTCTGGCTTCTATGTAGGCCTTCAATTCCATCCACAGTGGGAATGGAGCAGCTTGCATCACAACCTCTTAGACTATATTGCATATTTGCCACTCCTTGGAGTAGGTTTTTTTAATTCTGACCCCATTGTGCATAAGCTTTATGTTACAATCTTTAATTGCATGATCACATTTTTATACCCCTACCTCACTTAGTAAACAAAAAGAGCAAAATTCAGGTGCCATGGGAAATCTTAAATATAGCATTTCCTAACTTTTGACTAATTGACATTTCAAATTAAGTCATTATACTACATGATATATATCTATATAGATATATAACATCTCTTACTGAAACCTTGTATACCAAAATTCATCTTGAAGCATTTTTTATAATGCAGTTATGAAAACAAACAAACAAACAAACAAACAAACAAACCCTAGAAATTAAGAGTTTATGATAGAAACTGGAGTTATAGAATCACTGTAACATTATTCTTTTATCACTTGTCCTCATTCTGGTTTTAATAAGTTCTCGTCTTTTTATGTTCACTCCATAACAATTAAAAAGAAATTCCAATGTTATCCCTATTTCTATAATACGGACTCTTATAAAACTATATTAAAATCAAATCAGCAAAATGATATATTTGTTAAATTATCTATATTTCTGTCATTCATCAATAAAATCTGCTCTGTGTCAACCTAAAAGGATTATATGCACTGTATTTATGTGTTTGTATATTACATAAGACAGAGAAGATTATTAAGCAAGTCTGGATGAAGACATGGATTTTGAAAACTTTTGAAAAAAATGTTTGAATACTTTATGAACACAATTAATGACTATTTGTTTGAGTTCTAAATGGATATTCCATGTTTTATTTTAATTGTTTGTTGTTATACACAAACATTATAGCTAAATGGAATTTTATTTATATAAACATTTGATAATGTTTTTTCTTCCTGTGAATAGCCATACCCTTCTGCAAAAAAAGGGTATTTTTGAATGAACAAAGATATTTTTATCATTCCACACATTTTTCTTAAGACATTCCAGACATCAAATCATAGAACAGAAATATTATATATATATATATATATATATATATATATATATATATATATATATAAAACTTATAGTGGATAATCAAGTACAAGCAATAAATAATGATGCCTCTTATTACCATTGCATCTGAACACCTGACAATTTTTAATGTATTTATTATGCCAACAACTTTGAAAGGTATAGAAGTATCATTATCCCCATTTTACAGAGAGAAAGCACTGAGAGAGAGATACTAAGGGGCTTTCCCATGGTGACACAAGAATACCTGACCTTTCTTCCTCAGGTTCAGTTCACAATTAGAAAATAGCAAAAAAAGCTATATTCCTTATTTATTTTTAGCAAATTCATCTGATCAGCCCCGATGAGAATCTAATTTTTACCCCATTTTTTTCAGATTTTATAGTGAATCATAATAGAACAATGGGAAAACTGTAAGGCTAAAACAAGACCTGGAAGAACCAGGCAACTTCAGGGATGATAATTAAAGTTACCCTTAGTACTCAAAGTCACTTTGACCAGTAAAGGTTTATGAAACACATATAACTTTTACTATTGCATAGTGTCCAAAGGTATTTAGTCTTAGGGCTTTTCAACTGGGGAGTGGGATTGTAATTTGATTTTAGGCTGTCAAATTATAGAAGGCAAAGGCGAGTGATGATAGCAAATTGCTTCCTTGAGGTCTTGCATCCCCACTGCTCACATTACTTCCTGAAATGCATTGCACTGTGGGTAGTAGGTGCAGGGCCTTGAGGCACTCATGCTCCGCTCATTCCCCCTCCCCTTTTCTCTATAGAAAAAAAGTCAGGAAAAGGTTTCCTTGCTGTTTCTCTGCCGCAAGCATAACCGAGAGGCACAGTGCTGTATGCAGAAAGAGGAATTAATAGAAAACGTCCTGGAAGGTAGGGGAGGAGCTGTGTTGCTATGGTAAAGAAACAGGAAAAAACAGAAAAGCTGCTCTCTGGCTACACAGACCTAAATTTGAATTGTAGATTTCAACCTCAGTGCTAAGCCACTTGCAGGGGTGGTGTTAGCAGGTTGAATTAGAGCTCCATTTTTTTTTTCAAACTGAGTGCTCTGACAGTGAAAACACAGGCACAGAAGGTCAAGGTAATCAGCATTATATTGAATTTCACTGTCAGTGTAGACCAGGGCTTAACGTCCTCCTCAGATATTAAAACCAACCAACCAACAAAACAACCAAAAACTCTGTTTAGAAAACCTATTATAAATTGTAACCGTGGGGGAATATATAAATGGAGCAATACAGGTATTTTTCATAATCTTCTATAGTTTTAATGAGAGAGAGAAAAAGAGAGAGGATGAACATCAATAGCTAGCTATTGTAATAAGTTAGTACATTGCTAATCTAAATCACATCAGGATACACAAAAAAAATGAGTTTGGTGGTCTCATACTAGTTTTCAGACATACACTTAAAAAAATAATGTAGAATTAAGTGTGACTTGAAGGCTTTGATCCAAAGATGCCAAGACTGGAATAATAGGAATAATCTGAATTTCATGATGTGATCAAGGAGCACTAGCAGTGAGAGTTGAGTATGGACAGTGTGTGTGAAGTGTGAGCTCAACTATGCCTGGATCATGCCAAGACTAGTTCCGTTCAACTATTTAAGTCACTTAGGCTATGTCTACATTGGCAAGTTAGTGCGAATTAAGGAAGCTTAATTTGAATTAACTAAAGCCATGGCTACACTAGGCTTTCATTAGTTCGAATTAAGGGCTTCCTTAATTCGAACTAATAAATTCGAATAGCCTATTCGAACTAAGGGTTAATTCAAACTAGTTAGTTTGCTTAGTTCAAACTAACCGCCCCATTGAACTCAATTCAATTTGCTAATATGAACTAAGCAAATGCCATGAATGGCACTTACTTAGTTTGAACTAAATTTTTCTAGTTTGAATTAAGTTCATTCGAACTAACTAAAATTAGTTTGAATTAGTTAGCTCAAATTAACTAAATCGAACTAACTTTAGCAAGTGTAGACATAGCCTTAAAAAAAATAAATCCAAAACCAAAACCAAAAAGAAAACCTAGCATCTATAATTTTTCTCTTCTATATTAAAGTTTTTGTCATTCATTGTTGTCATCATTTTCCTTCTCCTAAGCAATCATATTCTTTCCTGCTAAACCTACACGTACTTCTTTTTATTACACTGGACTAGAAGCAAAAACATTTTTAGTGTAATGTCTGTCTGTCATGTAAAAAGTCTGGTTAGAAAGAAAGAAAGAAAGAAAGAAAGAAAGAAAGAAAGAAAGAAAAGTTTTAAATAGGACCTATCATATTTATGGGATCCCAAAAGGCATTTTATAGTGCTTTCAGTTACCGTGCAGAGAAAACCAAAGCCGGTGTGTACCAAACAATAGCTCACACATAGCCTTAGAAAGAAGGACCTGCTTTATTTATAGACAGAATATTGGTTGTATGTCATAGTATGACTCCAACTTCAATCTGGGCAGCTTGCAAATAAAAGCAGAAGAGAAGTTTGTTCAATGTCTCAGCCAAAGAACATCATGTGCAACAACAGTGCAGTACTTCTTAGTATTGCAGATCAGCATCAGTATTTAAACACATTTTCCCTTCTACAAAATATCTATTTCATTACAACTGAGAAATACGTAGGAATAAATAAAAACAAGGACAAGTAGCATGGGGATGCAGGAAGAGAGAGGGGTTCAGTGCTGGGTTGGGCCTAGGGGAACTGAGGACAGGATCTAGACAAAAGGGGCCTAAACTGTTCTCCGCAGAAATCCCCAGCTTAACCAAAAGAGACAAGAACCTCTCATATGACGGGCAAATGAAGCTGCTTAAGCAATTAACAATTAAATACACATCTTCCTATTAGTTTCTTATTCTGCTTGCCTCTCTTCATCAATTAATTACATGTCTCCCTACTAGTTCCCTATTCTACTTGCCACTTCTCACTTCCTAACGCTAGAACAAGCTACCATCCTATAAGGAGTGGTCTGTGTTGGGGCATTAAGTAAGTATATGAACAAGTAAGGAAAGGGCCCATAACTGGGACATGAGGTTAAGTCAGATACTGAAGATCCTCCCCAATAAAAGTACACAAGGAGCCAATAGAAGTTGCACATCCCATCTTAAGAAGGATTATGGCCTTGTTAGGGGAATAGGGAGTGGGGAGGGGCTAGGACCCAACAAGCCAGAAAGGCATTCACTCAATCTGAAAGGAATGTGAGTTGCTGTGTAGAGAGTTAGGGAAGGGACTCCAGGCTTAGCCAAAAAAGGAAAAACAGGCTTGTATTTCCAGATGGTAAAGTGTATATATGCTGTAAAGGTGTAATGCTTGGGGTTCACTTAGGCAGTCTGGAACCAGAGGTTTAGATGCTGTAACTGAATAAATTGTTCCTTACCTTTCCAACCCAACTCATACATTGATTCTTGGTCAACCTTGCAACACAGTACTACCGTGTAGTGGTACTTTCATTGAATTGCTGCTGCCCACCTCTCCGGAGGTAGCTGCGTTTCATTGAAAGCAAGTAATTCCTATATGGAGCATATAGTCTGACATGAGCATTAGGATCCCTCAGGATGAATGGGGGTGAACAGGACATGTTCTTAAGTAGAGAGACAAAGACCACATGTTTAAAAAATGACTAGTTATTTTAAGGGGCTTCATTTTCAGGGGGCTAATAATAGCACTTTCTAAAAGAAACAAATAAAAAAATAATTTTTAAGTGTTTTAAGTTAGCCCAATATTGATATACACACAATCACTATAATATTTTTTAAAAGATTGGTGAAAAGATTTTCTCGGGATATACAAATGTGTATCTTTCTTTGATACACCATTAAAAACCCAGTCTTACATATGACTTTACATTCAGGATAAACTGAATTTTAAACAGTGCATGCTGCTTTTTATGTTTCAGAACTTATTATTGTGGATTATTATTTCTCTTGCATTAATGTCCTAAGACTCCAGTCAAGATCTATGCCTCATTGTGTTAGGTGCTGTGTATAGACATGTAGCAATGTACAATCACTGATGTGAAGAGCTTATATCCTAAAAAAAAGAACCCCTAGGGATGTGAGAAAAGATATACAGTATAAAAAGTTATCAGGATTATGATGGTCAACATGGCTTCTTAATTCCATTTCCTCTTTTCTAAAAGAGGAAATGACTAAATAGAAAGGAAGGATGAGGATTTCAGGATGTGGATATTGAAGAAAAGAGAAGGATTGGAAGGAACATGGAGGATAGAAGGAATCAGGCTGATGATGGAGAAATGCCATGCAGCAGGATGCACTCAGTACTGTTATGGGCTCAGCATGATACAATTCAAATCACTTTTGAGTTTTAAACAGGAGTTTTTCCACTAACTTCAGCAGACTTGGATCACAGGGGATGAGGCAAAAATGTAAAAGTTATCAGAGATATTTGATCACATTCTACAGACAAAGTGCATGGTAACTTTCTACAACTGAGAGAAAATCACTTTCATAGAATATTATGTTGGGGGCCATAATTGCTAAGACATCTATTTGGCTAACTAAGGCTGCGTCTACACTGGTAAATTAAGTCGACTTAAGCTTGCTTAAGTCGACTTAATTTACCCTGCGTCTACACTACACTTTCCTTAAGTCGACTTAAGCAGCTTGCTTAAGTCGACTTAAGGAAAATAAAGCTGACTTAATTAAAATTAAGTCGACTTTATAACACCACCTTTCTATTTGACCTAAGGCATAAGTCGACTCCCTAGAGTCGACTTAAGCCTGTGTAGACATGGGGTAGACCTAAGTCGACTTAGGGACACCCCAGGGCTACACCAATACCTTCCCTGCCGGGGGGGGGGCACAGGGGGAGCCTGGCATGCCCCCCACAGGGCAGGAAAGAGCCCTGCCCACCCTGTCCCTATGCCATGCCAGGGTCCCTGTCCCCCTTTGCCCCATTGTACCTATGTACAATGGGGCAAAGGCTCAGCCCCCTGGCATTGGGCAAGGGGTGCCCCCTGCCCCCGTGGACCTCCCCTAGGTCCCCCTAAGCCCCTAGAAGTCGACCTTGGTGTCCAGTGTGGACACTCTAGGTTGACTTTCTAAGTTCCCCTTTAAGTCGACTTTAATTTTAAGTGTAGACGCACTAAGTCGACTTAACTAAGTCGACTTAAAGTTGACTTAGTTAAGTCGACTTAGTTAAAGTCGACTTAAATTAACAAGTGTAGACATAGCATGTATAGGATGCCAATCAATATAAGTATTGTACCTAGACGCAATCTTCTCTTCTCTAAAACACATTTGCAGGAGAGCTAGGGAAGGGGTTCCTAGGTCTAATTCCACTAACTTATTATAGCAAAACTTTAGCAGGTTTTTAGAAAAATTCTGGATCCTAAATATTCACAAGCTTTAGCAAATGAACAGTCATTTAAGAATTCTGATATCATATCACTATTTTTGCCAATTAAAACGACCTTTGTTATACAACAATAATCTCATGTTCCTCCCTATTGCCACACACATATTTTATATTTCACATGAGTTCCTGAAATTATTTGATTTCACTTTTTATATAAAGTTTGCATAGACCCATTTGTTAGAAATGGCTGCCATCCTATTTCACCTAATCCAGACTCATTTACTATGTTTCAATCTGCTTGTCCTCAGGAAGGGAAGCAGACAAGAATGGGAATCACTTAAAATCAATCTCAGGCTTTAATGTTAAATGTTAAATCAGTCTAGAAAGTCAGTCAATAGAAAATAAGCAACTTAGTTTCTATTTCAGACAGGTAGGTGCATGATCTATTTGAACAGGTGGTAGACAATTTCTGTGAGGAAACTTGAGGACATTTCCCAGAAATTGTAAGCAGTTTTTAAGGTAAAAATGAAATTGGGGACATGTAAGACACATGAAGGGCAGGTTTTCTGTTTGTTTTAGCATAGCTACATTCTGAAAGTAAGCTCAATATTAAGCAAGAAAGAGCCAGCATAGATACCAAAAGATAGTGCATGTTCTTGAAATAAGAATACATTTTAAAACCCTGTTTCACACCCAATCAGGAAAAATGCTGTGCCTAGACAATTCCTGGTTTTCAGAGAAATGGAACAAGACAGGTTTAAGAGGAAAAATTACCCACTTTTTGAGACTTATTTCCTGTCTCAACCTTGAGAAAACAGCTGCTACTCAAATTGCCTGCATATGGTACTCACTAAGACAAAATGTGCTTCTTCAGACATAAGACCTATTATAGTACATTACATTGTGATATATTTTGACGTTATGGGGTATTTTTATTTATTTCTTCAATTTGCTTTTAAAAGTGCCATTTTCAGGCTCCAGGCGCTTTTACAGATGTTTAAAATATACAAAACATACAAAACTAAGACTAAACAATCCCCCAAAACAGTGATTTGTCTGTTGAATGAACCCACAAATCTCATATATATATATATATATCACACAAAAATAATAATTTCCCTCATCCTCCCAGCCAATATCCCCACCATCCTCCTTATCCAATGCTCAGCAAAGCAGAAAAGCTTTATAGCATGTCCTGAATAATTACGGCTAGGCTCTGTCAAAACAAGTAAGTTCCAGAGCTAAGGACCTTGACAGACAGTGCCCTGTAATCAGCTCCATTCCTCTCAAATGCTGCATTTGCATTTGCAGTTCAACTTGCAGTTTAAGCATTTCACCTGTTTGTAGCTGTAGCAGCACTGTTGGTAGCCAATACACTGTCAAGTAGAAAAGACCTAGAGCATTTAGAGCTTTATAGATTAAAAAAAACCAGCATCTTAAATTCTGCGAAAAATTCAGTTAGAAACCAATGCAGACAATGGAACAGCAATGTAATATGTTTTCTGTTGGAAAGAAGTGCTTAATGAGTAGACTGTCACAGACAGAAGCCATGTGGCCTAGTAAATAGAGCACAGGACTAGGACTAAGGAAAGCTGATTTCTATTTCTACCTCTCACTGGGATGCCTCTGTACCTCAGTTTCCCCATGTGTAAAATGGGGATGATAATATTTGCCTCCTTTTCAAAGTGTTCTACTCAAGTTTGATATTATAATATTTGGATGTAGAAGGGAAAGCTTGCTGCTGCCAGCCCCCTCCTAGGTAGATGTGGCATAGCAGCTCTTTTCTCTCTAGTCCCCCTTGTGGGTAGTTACTAGGGTCCTGTAGTAGTCTGCCTGTTGTCATAACTCAACCCCATGGCAAGGTCACAGTTAAATCTCACCTCTCCTGTGGTAAAGGAAAATCTAACAGATTATCCACTGTTCTTCCATCTGGTCCTTGGCCTCAACTCTCCTTAAACCCTTCTCTCAGGACTTTTAATTGTCCATATCCACTTATGCTAAGGAGCTTCACACCACCTTCCCAGAGTTTGGGAGAAGAACCCAGGCTCTCACTCCGCACTAGTTCCAGTCCAAGGACCCTGATATAAGCAGCCAAAGTCTGCTCTGTTAGACACTTTGCTGCAAACCATTAGATTTTTTTCAGGTATTGTCTGCAGTCCTTCCTGGGGTCTTTGTAATGCACAGTATAGGGCTTCTCTTCAAGAATCTGGTTTCTACCTTATGTCAGGGTCAACCACAGGAGCATGCTCTATTCCTATATCTTCACGGCATCTTTACTTTCTAGTTTCAAAATAATGACTGAAAATGTCTCTCCCCTCCCTGCAGACTCCCAAACTTCTATCCAAATGTCTGTAATAAGGTAGAAGGCCCCTGAACTGAAATCAGGCCCACTTCTTTAGTCCCAATCCAATTACATCTTAGTTTGGCATAGCGTCCTAGAAGTCATAAATGAGAGAGCCAGAGGCAACCAATGGGAGGGAGAGAGAGCACAAGTGTGCAATGCACACCCAGAAGAAGAGTACTGCTAAGCTGAGAGCTTCATGGAGGAGAGGCCCCTGAAGGAAGGAGTGGTGCGAGTTCCTTAGTGAGCCGTGGAACCAGGGTGGTGAAAGCAGAAGGCTGTCTGGGAACCTACCCACTTCACTAGGCCAAGGAGGATTGGAACTGAGACCAGCAGAGGGAGATGGCTGATAGTTCTGAAATCCAGACAGCTGAAGCCAGAGAGGGCCGAATGGCTGGGTAATGATGATGAACTGAGTTTGCTGAAGTCTTTGAGCAAGATCTAGAACCACACTTGAGGAGGAAACAGGGAGGAGATGCACCCCAGCTAGAGGGGATGGAGTGAGAGGGGTAAACGATCCTGTAGCAGTGCTGGAGAGCCAGCGTTTGGCAAAAGACATGAGAGCTGTGCTTGAAGCATGGATGGACTATTGGGGCTTAAGAGACATATTGCCTGGTCTGTACTTGGGAATTCTGAATGATGGTTGTAAAGCTGTTGTAATAAATTAATCCTACAAAGGCTATTTAGACTTTAAAAGTTTGTATGGAGTTAGTGGGGACTCTAGAAGAAGGGGAGGGGGGGAAACTGAGGCAAGTGCAGTGGTTGTGTCATCATCTGCATAGGAGGGCACTCCAGGTGTGGTCATCCCACTACAAATGGTAGAAAATGAGGGCATGCAATTGAGCCTCTGGAAAGAGGGAAACTGTGAGTGCCTGGAAGATGGAAATTAAGTGAAGGGGCCACTTACAGCGCACTCCGATACCATAAGAGGTGCTCTGGAGCAATAACCCATAGGCTTTACCATCACTGCATCTGGCTTTCTTAGGTGAAGGCATAAGTAAGGAGCACATAAAGCACATGTTCTTAAAATACTACGGGCAAGATACCAAATTATTTCCTTACTAGCAAAATATAATTGTGTCAGAAATCCTGACTAATTTTTTATCTGAAGAGTAAGATTTGTTCCATCAGTTTTTAGGGTTTGTTAATAGAGTTTCATGTAAGTACATTCTACAAACACATCTATCTCTGTGAGGAAATTTGTTCACACACTCGTATTCTTAAAAATACACAGGAGAGTATTTTTTTCTTCAGTGTGACTATGTTTTTGAAAGCCTTCATTAATGTCAATACAATGTAAATCATTATATGCAAATTCCACATGCTGCGATGCAGTATGCAATGTTTTAATACAGAATAGCAGATATTGTGGTCAGTTATTACCTTACTGAAAGTAAGTAAGTATTTAAATTGACCAACTGACAACAGTACGAATAAAAGACTTAATTGCACTAACCTGCACAAGGCACTAGCAGTTCCCATAACTTTGTCTTGCCTACTATAGCTACTGTAGCTCATGTGGGACTCAATCAGACACTTCCGAACCTTCCACTCTCTACAACATAGCACTAAGGGACTTGCCTTCCTGTTTTTCAGACTGTTAGTAAATGGTGAAGGCTTTTCTAGGACATCTAAATGAAGCACATGAAAACAGCTACAACATAGGCATAGTAACTTTTTTTCCATAAACGGTCAAATATGTATATTTGAATAACTTCATGATGGATATATATAAAGTAGACTGAGATGATGCAATAAACCATAATAGCTCAGAGAGCAGAACATACATTTTTTTAAAAAAAAGCATTGCTGCATAATTTATATGATACATTGCATCATTACGCTTTATGGAGTAAATAATAAAACACTTGAAGTTCATTTCCATATGAACTTAATAGTCATTCTGAAACAGATCATTGTGTGATCTAGATTAGAATCATGTAGCTCAGAGTTGCCAATCCTAGAATGTTTATAATGCATGCTTTAGTATAGTTCTTTGTTTAATTTATTATCTTTTCACAATTAGGACAATACATATTTCTATACTATTACATATTTAGGTCCCAAATAACATATTAAACATTGCACATACAATATATAATGTTTTCTGTTGGGTGGATTGACAATCTGGCGGTTAAATACAAGAGGGGACAGTGCACTCAAGGGCAGATGGGCCACATGGGCAGCCTGTATTGAAGGCAGAGGAAGGCTGAGTCTTCCCTAAGAGCCACCGATGACAAAACCCTGAGGCTGTGGCAGCCCTACCTCTTTCCCAGCCACCCCTGCTGGGAAGGCTGAAGTTTTTATTCTCCAAATAGGTTCCCCAGCATCTGGTGGTATCTGTTATTCAGCTTCCCTGGTCTTTGCTTGGATTTCCACTCGAGGGCTACTGAAGAACGCAGGAAGCTGAGTAACAGATATTACCTCCTGAGCCACCCAGGAAACTGCATGGAGCATATAAAGTTCAGCATGCCAGGCAGACATGCACAGTGGTCTCCTCTTAGCCTCACTTCTTTTCACCTGTGCTGCACTGTCCACTACTGCTATAGATTCTGCTCTCAGCTGCCAGGGCCCACTTCGAGTCTCAGTGTGGAGAGACTCGACTCTTTGCTTACTGGGGCAGTGCTCTACTTTGCTGGCTCCTCCCCTTCCTTGCCACTCTTCC
Source organism: Pelusios castaneus (assembly GCA_007922175.1). Classification (NCBI taxonomy): domain Eukaryota; kingdom Metazoa; phylum Chordata; order Testudines; family Pelomedusidae; genus Pelusios; species Pelusios castaneus. The sequence goes on along the minus strand of ML685798.1, from coordinate 10,279,097 downwards.
CTGCGGCCCTCCTCACTGCAACTCTCCTCTTGCTTGCTGTTTCTCTTCTCCTCCCTGCTCCACCGACCCAGCCACTGTTCCCAGTGTCCCTGACTGCCTCCCTCCTCACTGCTGTTGCCTGCCAGACCTAACAGGTTCCTCTTCTCTTCACTTGCTCCCCCGCATCCTCGAGCCAGCCACTGCTCCCAGCATGGCATCCCTAACTCACTGAGCTTCCTCACTGCTGCTGCTTGCTAGACAGGTTCCTCTTCTCCCTTGTCTCCCTGTCCCCCTTCCTCCTCTGCCCTCCAGGAGTCAGCCAGAGACTCAAGTGCCTGTCCCTGTAATACTGGGCCATCTGGTCACCCAAGATCTGTGTGTAACTGCCTTGCTGAGTCCCTCGAACTGGCACCAAGGGTTGCAACCCATGGCACAGAGCCTGGATACAGCCTGGTCTCACTACCTGGCACACATATAGTGTGAGGCAGCACACACTCTTCTCTGACTGAATTAACTTTGTAGGTTACTGTGTGGATGTGGGGCAGGGTGTGACGTAGATCCTACACCCTGAACATGGGCCAGTACACTTTAAATGCCAGGACTGATTTTTGTCCAAGTCCACCACTATTTCTGTGTGTTAAATCTATTGCTTAATACATATCTGTGTGGCCAAATTCATACTGCATAGGCACTTTAATATTTGCTTTTTAAAAAAAAATCTATTTTAACTGTGCAATAGTTGTAGTAATGTCATTGGGACTTGATGCAGGTACAAGTGTCCGCAAATGATTTCAGTGAAACAATCAGCATTCTAAGTTTGTTTTCCTTAAAAATAAATAAATAAATAAATGAGACAATGCTGCTTTGTGAAATAATTCGAGCATTTACATGGGCCTAATTTGGCTTTGAATTTCTCCCTTCACTGACTTGATTGTCATGGGAGAGAGGTTAGTTGTTACCATCTCTACTGTTGCTATATTTTGATCAAACAGTTTACTGCAATGTTGATTTAGGGCAGCTGCATTACTGTATAAACTGGGAATACGATAGTTTCTAAAAGAACCATTTATTTTCAAATCAATTCTGAAGAACATTCCAGAGTGGAACAAAAAATGTCAGATCCCCTAAAATGAGTTGCAAAACCTACAGTTCTCTCCTGAAATGTTTAAAATTGCTTTAATGTAAAAATGTGCCAACAGTACCCTGGAAATAACCATCTTTATGTCTATTACGGTAGGTGGGAAAAGATAATTATAATATTACAGAAGGAAGCAAAGCTTCATGAGGCTCAGAAAAACTTACCAACTAAACAAATCTCAGCAGGTAATCTCTGAACATGTCCCAAAGCAATTTTTCAGTCACTTCTAACTTTTTCCTGTTAATCCCCTGCTTTTCACCCAAATCTAATAAAGGCTTAAGGAGACTATAGCCACAGGCTCTGGATAACTTGACTTTGGAAAAGTCTCAATACTAGTTCAGTTTCATACAATTGCTGTTATACTCCCTTCACTGGAATTCTTTTACATTATGATTTTAATATGATTGCAGACTTTTTACATGTGGAAAACATATGGGTTGTGTGAGGACACAAGAAACAAGCAGTACAAACCTATCCATTGTAATACATACTAGGGCAGCAATCTACATCACCATGCTAACTGTTATAGTATAGTTTCATGATCTGGCCCTGTGAGATTTGTAAATGACTTCTGTAGTACTGGTGGAACCTGGAACCTTAATAAACAGGGAGGAATGATTGCCTTCAGTATGCTATATGCTTAATACAGAAATTGCAAATTAGTTCTTTTTCTATAGACAATTCTGGATCCTAAAAGAGCATGGGATTTCAGGCAATCACTGGATGATTAACAGCAAGGCACCCTTGTTTCTGTGGTCACTGATAAGGTGAACCTGTTTCTTTATGATTGCTAATATCAATCCAAGCTCCAGGTGGTTCTGAGTACACTAGTACAATAAAAGAGCTTAAGTTGTTCGAGTGGCCTTAACTATGCATTTCCATACTTTGAGACACTTAAGTTTCTTTTAAGTTCAACTCCAACTACTGATTCTTGCACAAGATATACATTCTTTATACATTCACCACAGCACTATACTTCCTCTCCAAAAGCGTTCAGAGAAGAACGGGTTCTGCATGGAGGTACACAATATTCAAGCAATTTTGGACCAACTCAAGAGAGTGAACTCAAATGTCTCAGGTTCCTTATTAAAAATAATAATAAAATAAAAATCTCTGCCAGCAACTCTTTTTCTATTACATTGAGAAGGATAGAACATGAACATCTCTACTGATTGTAGCTATTGCCTGATGGCACAGGCATAGAGGCAGTCTCTCAGATAAGCAAATCCCGAAGTCTTTAGACTGTACAGGTTAATACCAAAATCTTAAACTCCAACCTGAATTCTACTGGCAGCAAGTACAAAGCACAGAACTTTGCTATCACGTGTTCACGGTAAGAAACCATCTCTTAATAATTGAGCTGCCAGCCTTTCCAGTAGTTTCAGTTTCTAAGATAATTTAAGGGGTAACTGTACCATGATCTATGGAACTAGAGTCACAGGATCCATGATCCTTTGAGGGGACTGTTATTGACAGGACACCAGAGGAATCAGAAATGTGTGGAGATAGGCTGGAAGCATTTCAGCCACATGGACAGGTCAATCCACAGGGTTTAATAAAATTTCACTTCCTCAATATAATGTGCATTCAATTTCACACTTTGTGAATGAACCAGTAACAAACACTATCCCCCTCCCCCTGCCGTAGTGCTAGTTCATTGCAGCTGTCTAATCATGAGGCTACAGCGGTGGGAGAAAAGGTAAGAAGGTAAAATCTGCAACTTTCTGGATGTCCTTGAGAAAAAAGTCATGGAGATCTGTAGACACACAGGCTAGGTGAGGTGATATCTTTAATTGGACCAGCATTGTTGGTGAGAAAGAAAAGGTTTTCAGTCTCACAGGCTATGTCTACACTGGTTTTTTAGGTTGACTTAGCTAAGTCGACTTAAGAAAGTCGATTTTAAGTCGACTTTCTTAAGTCGACTTAGCATGTCCACACTCAAATTTTAAGTCGACTTAGAGGGGACCCTACAAAATTGATCTAGAGCGTCCACACAGGATGCCTAGGTTGACTTGTAGGGGTTAGGGGGACCTTGGACAGGTCCACGGTGGCAGGGGGGGGCACCCCTTGCCAAGTGCCAGGGGGCTCAGCCTTTGCCCCATTGTACCTTGGTACAATGGGGTAAAGGGGGGACAGGGACCCTGGCAGGGCATAGGGGCAGGGTGGGTAGGGCTGTTTCCTACCCTGTGGGGGGGGGCATGCCAGGCTGTAGGAGGGCAGTGGGAAAGCCCTGGAGCCCCCTAAGTTGACTTAAAGTTGACTTAGGACTATTCCACGTCTACACTGGCTTAAGTCAACTTTCTAAAGTCGACTTAAGCAACAAGTTGACTTAAAACTAGGTTTTATAAAGTCGACTTAATTTTTGCTTAAGTCGACTTAAGCAGCTGCTTAAGTCAACTTAAGGAAAATGTAGTGTAGATGCAGAGTAAATTAAGTCGACTAAAGCAAGCTTAAGTCAACTTAATTTGTAAGTGTAGATGCACCCACTGAGTTCTTCCTCATATGTCTCTCACCAACAGAATATGGTCCAATAAAAGATATTGCATCACCATCTTCTCTGTCTAATATCTTAGGACTGACATGGCAATAAATACGCTGTATATTTGGAGTTCTGCATACTGTTCTGGGTTCTGATTTTATTATGGGTGCAATTCAGATTCTTGAGATGGAGCCATATAATCCTATGGCAAACATTTCCAACTGAAGTCAGCTAAAACCATACTTAGACATCCAAATAAAAGTAGCCTGATTTTTAGAGGTGCTATGCACTCCAACTCCAGACTTCTTGTCCCCTCATATCCTTACACAACCCTTGTCACCAAAGTTCTTAATGCTTTCCAGAAGTGCTTTAAGTGGTATGTCCAATATCTATCATATATGCTTTGTTCTTTTCTTAGGAAGAAGATAGTTAGTCTAGTCTAGTCTTATGTTTTTGTTTTTTCAGTGGCAGCAGGAGATGCTGAGCATCTTTGAATATCAGATCCATTTTATTTATATGCCTAAGTATAGAATGAGCTGTCTGCCTTTAAGTGTTTGTAGGGTCAGGGCTTTAGGCACCTAGTCAGTGGGACTAGTTACATGCTTAAACTTAAGCACATGCTTAAGTCTTTGCAAGATCTGGACTGAAAGCTATGACCTATATATTTTTCATCCTCACTATCCTAAGAAGCAATGTCTTTCACTGACAATCATTTGAGAAGAAGGAAAGACCAATGACCAGGGTGCTAGACTTGAACTCAGGAGACGTGGGTCAAATCAGTGTTCTGCTACATCCTTACTTTGTGACTTCTTTATGAAAACACAGAACAGTTTATAAATACATAGAACTTAAATATAGCTTATAAAGACCGAATGAAATATATAGAGATTGAGGTTTTAACGGACATTTAATACTATTGTCCCCTGTAGAGAAAAAGTGACTGATAGTGGGATAAATTGGAAGAGTGGGAAATAAATGTAGCCTTATAAAGCTGTAAAATCTAGTAATTTATATTTTACAGTCCCAAACAGCCTCAATCCAAACATGACAGAGAATGTCAAAACCTTTAAAACATATATAAATAATGTTACCTTCTACCTTTCTGCAAATATATCTTCAGAAGACCTTAGATTTATGTGGTCCATTTCAAAATTTCTTTCCAATATTTGTGGATGGAATAATGAAGATTAATACAGTTGAGCAACAGAGAAATATCTCTCCAGTGGAGAAAAGCATGAGTCACTTTCTCATCCTCATCATCTCCCAAATGTATTCACCAGAGGGTGTCAAACATTCAGTTAAGCATCTCACCTGACCATGCTAGACAGACAACAGAAGGCTCTTAGTTTTTGAATCCATGGCATTTGGAAATAAAAAATCATAAGCAGTCTGCTAAATAGGTCTGAACCAGGTTGAAAATCTCCCATTGACTTAGTGGGCTTTGGATCAGGCTCAGATAATCTATACCACATTGTTTTCAGTGCTGAATGTAGAACTAAAATAAACACACAACAAATAAAATCTTAATGTTCCTGCCATGTAAAAGGAGAGGCTACAGATATTTTGTAATCAGAACAGGAGACTGATATGCATGAGCAGAGCTGTGTAAACTCCCATGAGTTTCACTGCACAATAGTATTGCTGCACTGTTTCAGTGGGAATAGTTTGCGTATTTTTTATAACATCTAGCTTCACCTGCAATTCTAAGTTATTATGAACACAAAACACTAATGCCAAACCAAGACAAGTATAACAAGTTTCAGCTACTAGCAATAAGACTAATCAGTTTAATTATTACAAAAAAATAGACAATGGTTGACATTGTTGCTTTCAGGCACATTTTAAAGTGAATGCTTTCTCTTTTTCTTATTTGTATTTTGCAAATAGCTAAAGATTCAGATTAAAAAAAAACCATGCAAATAGGTTTGGTAGGACTGGCTTTTTTTATGGATCCCAAACCAAGTTAGTTAGGAATATGTTGCATCTCATTTTGAAGATTTAATGGAGCTGTAATAAGAAGGCCTGAATTCTATGTCTACCTTTTCAAATGACTTTCTGAGTAACACCAGGAAAATTATTTAACTTATTTGTGCCTCAGTGTTCCCAGGTACAAAATGGGAATATAAATACTAGCATACTTCACACATAGGTGAATTAATATTTGTAAAGAAGTTGCAGATTCACATGTGAAAGGTACTGCAAATGCAGATATTATTACCTGTGATTATTATTATTATTCCAAACTATTAATTACTTAGTTGCCATTAAATCTTTTTATAGTATTGTTAGGAAAGATCTGAAGAACTTATTTTTCTTCTTCTATTACCAAGATCTTATGAACAGCAGCAATTTGCAAGTTATTACTGTACCATGCATACATTGAAATATTTAAATTATTAATTTTTATTTGAAATAATTGGTGCTTTGACCTTGAAGGCCTACATTTTTTTCCAAAAATGATTTGATATATGGGTTTTTCATTTGATGTGCACTTAATTTAAGACTAAATATAGGGGGCTGATTTTCAGAAAATGCTGAGCACCTTGCCCTCTGCACATCATGTCCTTTTAAGGTAGCCTTGTGCGACCTACGGCCCTCAGGCAGCGGGTAACCTGGGAGTGGGAGCAGTGGCCGGGCAGCCCCGGTGGGGCCACGGCAGGCCCAGTGTGAGACAAGGCAAGGGCTGTGGGGAGTCCTGGAGGGGGCCAAGACGAGGCAGTAGAGGCTCCAGTGGGCCCACTGGGGCTATGGTGCGCCTGGCTGAAACCCCAGTGCAGGAAGCCGTGATGGGGCTCCCGCTCCTGGCGGGGGCCCCCAGACAAAGCCATGGGGAGCCTGGCAGGGTCATGGCCCAGCAGTGAGGCAGAGGAGGTACGGAGGGATCAGGGCGGCCCGGGGTTCTGGGGGTCGCATGGGATTTGGCCCGGGAAGGGAAGTGCAGGTCGGAATAGGGAAAGGGGTCTGGGAGGCTGGGGAGTGGGGAGGGGTGATGCACATGGCCAGTATCAGGCTCGAAGGGGCAGTGTGGGGCCAGTATCAGGCTAGGGTGGTGGCACAGGGTGAGGGGAGGGTATGCTGCAGGGATGGGCTGGGGGTGGGACGAGGATGGCAGAGGGCTGGGGAAGGGTTGGGGGGTTGTGTGGGGCCGAGGAAGGGGGGGGTAACACAGGGATGGGATGGGGATGGCATGATGGTGACATGGGGCTGGGAAAGAGTCCGGGGAGAAGGAGGATGATGTGGGGCTGGAATTGAGCCCAGGGGTTTATAGCATGAGGCCAGGATCAGGGTAGGGAGCGGCCCAGGGCTGGGGAGCCAGTTAAGGGGACGGGTTCAGGGAGCTTATCCAGTACAGGGCAGGTGGGATTGGGAACCAGTGTGGTTGAGGGGGGAGAACCACCCAACCACCCACACTACTTTTCTTGACACCCTACCCCTTCCCGCTATTCTTCTCCTGCCTTGCCAGGCTTCCCTACCACTCCACCCCATCCTTTCTACCAACCCTACCCTGCCCTGTGCCTGTTTCCCACACTCTGCCTTGCAGCCCATGCCCTACTTATGTTCCTCATGCTCTCCCCTCACTTATCTATCCAAAATTTACTCACCAGCTCCCCGAGTAAGAAAAGAATTGAAATGGGGCCCCTCACCCAAAAAGGTTGGACACCCCTGCTTTAAGGTATCTTTGACTGACCACCCAAAAATTAAGGCCCACCAAATCATGGATCACTTTTTTAAAAAGTAGACATTGCAAGCATTTTGCATCATGTTTCTCCTGGCTAATATAGAATATCAGTACCAGAGGAACTTTTGGCCATCTGTTGAGTTTTATTTGAATATTTGTTATTATTTATTTATTTATTTATTTTTGCTTTCGTGGGTACTAAAATATACTACGATTTATAAACTAGCCTTTTGCAGTTCGACAAAGGAGAATAAATGTAACTGATTAAAATCCAAATAAGCCTTTTGCAATACCACTGAGTGTACTTAAGAAAATAATATTCATATTCGTCCAAAATCTGCCCTAACAGCAATGTAAGTGAAAAGAGACATTAGTTTATTGTACTCATTATAGCTTTATTTTTAAATACTGCATTCCATGAAATTAGGCTTGGAAAGGAAATATCTATAATCTTTGGTGAGAAATGATCATGAGAGATAACAACAAAGCAAAACAGTTCTTAAAAAAAAAAAAAAAAAAAAAAAAAAATCAACCAGAACACTTCAGGGTAACCTCTGTTATGAAAAAAAGGCAGTTGAGGTTTAAAATTTCAAGTCAAATTACCCTAGAGCATCTACTCACAAGGGCATTAAAATCAATTAAAGCCTCTCTAAACCTTATGTAAGTGCAAACAAGCTAGAATATTGCTAAAATTACTATTCATTTGTGGCATATGTATTATATATTTTCTATATACTGTTTCCCAAAATCATGTAATCACATGAAATACCCAGTCACATAAATCTGTACATAGCACTAAAAGAAGAGAGAGCCATTTTATGCACTTAAATTCTCACTGTCCTTCCCTAGAAGCAAAACAAAAATAGCTGAATCATTTCCTTGTTCTTCATGAGGCAGCTACGTTCAATGCTGGCTTAAACATTCCTATTTGCGATAGTATATTCAAAATGAAATGAAATCAAACCTAAGTTTATGTTGCATAAATATGGTCAGATGATCATTGGTCATTGCCTTTTTTTGTGGGTACATTATTAAGTAATGAAGTTATGCAAATGCAATGCATTGGCTATTAGATATGGGAAATGAAAAGTCATACTCCTTTTCTCTAACTCATGATATGCTGCCTATGAACTTCAGAAAGGACATGGTCAAATAAATCATAAAACACAAAATTCAGAATGACTTCTATGCTAGCAATGAGTGAAATCTTAATAAAAGAGCAAAATATTAGAATTAATTTTAAACATCTCAAATTTAGCTGATAAAAAATATTGCCAACATCAAATCAATGATGTCATTTTTTTTCAAACCTACAAAAATTACTGCAAACAACACAGTTAAAACAAAGTTTGTCAATGTAATAAGACCTGTGAGTTGCCAAAACAGGTTAGCAATAGATGCCTCTGGAGCAGCAGCGTGAATATGTACATATAATTTTACTTACACACTTTAGAAAAGGGAAGGTTACAAAGTATTTTACAGTTGTAAACCAATAGAATTGGGGGAAAATAAAAGAACGAGAGAGAAGAAAGTTAATTATCAACATTCCCCCAACTGTTTACCTAGAAAAGCTTTCCACAAATACAATAGGATTAGCTTTTTTAAAATGAAACTATGGCATCGGTTCAGTATCTCAAAAAACATTTTGTTGTGCTACTAAACGGGTACACATGAAAGAAAAAAAGTAGCTCAAAGTAGGCAGGATAAAGTAGTATAGGAATAAACATGCACAAAAAGTTCAATTTTATAAGAACATAATTTCAATTAAAATCAGTATATTGTCCTAAAAAGATGCAATTTAAACATCCACTTGAATACAGAACAAACATAAAATTAAGTTGTCACAAGATATAAAGAGTGAGTTTCACCTCTTCGCTGGCCCTTTCATCTGGATCAAAGAGCCAGAGCAACATAAATGGACTGTGTAAAAGATCCTCAGGGAATTCTCCAAGTGCAAGAACTATAGAAAACTGCATGAATTTTCTTTCAGGTCTTGGCATAGAGGATTTATTGGGGCATGTGAAGTGCGTGAGTGGTAGGGTCACAGAATGAAGCACTGTGGAGATTCTGGGTAGTGTTGAACCTTATAGGACCATCCCAGGGAGGCTGCTGGAATTTAGAGAGGCCTCCAGAATTGTCTAAATTATGCTGAGGACCTCTCCTTTCCCTGAAATACTGGGTGGTTTGGGAGGATGAAAAGATAGTTTTAACTCCCCCTAATTCTGAACTACAAGTTCTGTGCTAAGCTTCTTAGATGTACAGCATGAAATCTCACCCCAGATCTCTAAATTTTGTCTGCTGAGAGAAAATTACCCTGGAACTCCGCTTGGTATATTGTCTGATCATAGGATACTGGGTCAAGTTCACAAAGTCTCAGTTCTAATTTTCAAAGCCCACTATATAACTAGTTCTAGCTATTTTAGAGAAGGCATCTTTGTGACAAAGATCTCACTTCCAGCTATTTTCCTCAGAACCTATCAAGCTGCCAACCTCAAGTTTCAAGACTGTCAAAGTGGTATATAGGATTTTCTTGGCAATAGTGTAGGGTTTTCTGACTCATTTCCACAGGACTGCCAAATAAACACAGATTTCATTACCATCAGGATAAAGTTTCTTTGAGTGAAAGAAGCAAAACTTGCTTGATTTAACTTTTCTAGATATGCAACTAAAAACAGAAAAGAAAAAGAAAGGAGGAAGTTGGGGAAAACTATATTGGGTGAAGAAGAAAAAAAAAGAAGAAGAAAGAAAGAACAGCAGAGGAGGGACAAGAGTGAAGAGAAAGTAGGAAGAAATGCAACCTCAAAGGTGAAAAAAAAAAAAAAGCCACCTGACTGCCTTCAGAGAATTCAGTAAGAAAACTAGGCTATATGCCATTTGTGGATTTATTTTTAACTCCTGTAATGTGCTCAGAAACTATAGTGATTGTCCCCATTTTAAAAACCTGGATTGATTGGTAAAGATAAGTTCTTCAACCAGAGAGTGCATGACTTAACAGCAGGTCCTGTCATTCAACTTCTGTAGAACTGAAGGACAGTAGCAATACAACTACAATTTGATGATTCTCTCCCACTAAGAATACTCATTAAATTAGATCAGAAAGAAAAGTGACAGAGAAGTCAGTGATTTCAGTAAGAACCATTTTCTGGAAAATGAATGAATGGTAACAAAGGGAATATATCATCAATGTTTTTTAGAGGTGAAGATTTAAGTCTTGTCTTTGAGGACAGAGGGTAAGGAGCCTGGGCTTGTGTGCACAGGGAGGAAGTAGTGAGTGGTCATGCAGGTGGTCCTAAGCTAAGTGCACTAATTAACACATTAGTAGACAAATTCTTCCTAGACAAAAACAGAGAAAGGGGCACTGCTCACTCTGCTCTGCGCCGTCAATAAGTCCTTTCAAATACTGGAACTGTCACAGGCCTTCTTCTCTTCCGATTTGGTAAAAGAGACAGAAGAGCCCCTAGGCACTGGGTCCCAGTTCTGAACCATGAGGAGGGAAAAGATGGAACAAAAAAACTTTACACATCTCCTTATATTTTAGCCTTTCTGGGAAATGGGGAGAAAAGAATACTATGCCAGCCTCCATCAAGCAATGAGGAAAATTAGACTGAAAATGAAGAAATTACAAACACACTTTCAGTCTTGACTCTAAAATCTCTGACCTTTGACTGGATGAGGAGTCAGAGAAAATCCCACAAGAGTCTGCAACACAGTCCCAGTATCAATTTAATTGCCTGCATTTTAAGTATCCGGTCACTGTAATAGGAAGACCTCAACACAGACTTAAGACACACATAATTTTGTTCCCAAAGGATCAAAGTTATCCATTCCACATCCCACCTTTGATAGAGCCAACTGCTTGAGCTCTCTCCTTCACTCTCCATTCACTTTTAAAAAAACTGTCCATATAAAATGATTCCAGGTCATTCTCTACCTCTCTCCAGCAGTACTACCTGTATCAAGGGAGACAAGGTTTCTAGCACTAGAGGAGACCAAATATAGGAATCCAGGCACATTACTACAGCTGACACAAAGGGTACATCTAAACTGTAGCTGGGAGTGAGCTCCCCAGCCTGTGTAGACAGACTCATTTTAATGGGTCTCAAATTAGTGTGTCAAAAATGTGTGAGGACATTGTGGCTCCAGCAGAGACATCTAGCTGGAGCCTCCATGTCCACACAGCTAGTGTTAGTTTGCCAACTCAGGCCCCATTAGCATGAATCTGTCAACCCAGTCTGGGAGGCTCATCCGGTCTGCAGTGTAGAGATGCCCAAAGGTAATTTCCATGTTTCTTTAGTTAACAACATGCAATAATTTTAGCTCTGCATACTGAGAGCTTGCAAATCTGCTCTGGAAAACACAAACATTGCAATGAATATGTAACCTCCTTAAGAAACATGGAAAGGCAACATTTCATCATTTTATTCCAGCCAAATAAATGAATCATTAATAGTAATCATGAAGAAATAACAGAACTATACTAGGAACTATATCATTCCTGAGCTAAAACAAAACAAAAGACTTATTTTGCTATCAACTTTCATATAAAGTTGATGTTTTTCATCGTATATTGATTAATTAATAAAATTAAGCCACCAAAGAGACTTTCAGTGCATGTACAAAGAATTAAAGATGAGAGAAGCATAGACAGTTGACAATATGAAATGAAAATTCTAGTCCCAAAATAAATGCTTTCTCTTTTAAGCAATAGCCTAAGAGGCATAAGTCTTATATTTACTCTGAAGGTTAACAGACTTGGATCTTGATGGAACAACAAGGAAAACAAATTCCAGGTCTAAGGGCTATTCACAGATGCAAGATGTGCAAGAACTGTTAGTAAAAGCACTCCAATTATTTAGCTTGTAGGAGTATGTAGTGAAGGAAATGATGTCTTTTAGGACTATGAGCTCAGTCCATAGTAAGTGGTGATAATTAGCTATGTTGTCTCAGAAGAAATTGCACATAAAAACAAATCCTTCCAGTCTGGGAGTAAGTTACTCTGCCCCGTTTTGGGGGTACAGCCTACTGTCCCTTTCCATCTGGCATCTCTGCAGTGGCTGGCTCATAGGTGTGAAAGACTGTACAGAGGAGGAAAATACATTAGTGAGTATACTGCACTTAGCTTTTGTGGCTATATGTAGACTAAATAGTCTAATTTTGTATATTCTTTCCTACACCTACTGTTGTTTTCTTCTCAATTTCCTTGCACTGTACAGTAAATTTGAACTTGTTTTGGGACATCTGATGCCATTTTAGAATGTATTCATGTTTTGGTGTTAGAACTTGAAACCAACAATACTTACAATCACGTCCTCACAAAATGTGCACAAATGCATTTGAAAAATGCATACTCATCTCCAGCCACTGTGCAGCTAGTAGAGTTGGCATGAAAGGGACTGAACATCGTTTTACTACTATGTAATGTATATCTGTGTTAACAGAGTTTAACTAAGGAAAGCTAAAGCTGAAAAAATCATTTAGAAAAGTAAGAAACAGCACAAAATTTACAATTCTGATTATATTAATATTATTTGAATTACCTTAGCCTCTAGGACTATTGAGCAGTTGCAAGGACTGTACAAATAGAAAAAGAAATGATCCCTGCCCCCAAAAATTTGGAAGGCAAAACAATTAAAATTCATGTTTTAGGAGACCCAATGGCAATGCTGTTACAATATAATTGAGGACAGTTCAGTTTGGATGAAGCCGCTGCTTTTCAGTGAGATGTTACTATTTACCCAGTTTTGCTTCTGGGTTGATTAAGACATATTGAAGTCTAGTGACTTGCCTGAAATCACCCAGTCAGAGGCTCAGTCAGAATCTGGGGCTGCACCTTTAATTTGTTCAATGGGGGGGGGGGGGGGGGAGGAAGAAAAGAGAACAATATGCAAGAGATTTAAAGATATTATTAAACTTGCCAATGGAAAGCGGTACACTGAAGTAAAAAATATTTTTAAAAACTCTTATTAGGCACAAAAAAGATATTGTACACTTGATACATAGACTAACCACCAGGGCCGTCCCTGGAGGGGGGGAACGGGACGATTGCCCCGGGCCCCACGGATAAGTGGGCCCCACACTGTCCCACTCCCAGAGGGGCAGTGTGGGGCCCATGCCGCGACCCTTCCATGGCAGCACTTCGCCCTGCTGGGCAGGGTGGGTTTGTGGGGCAGGCCAGGACAGCCTGCTGCCCCACACAGGATCCCCGGCTGCAACCGGGACCCACCACTGGGGCCTCGGCGCCACTGGTGCCTCGGCCGGGGCCAGCTCCTGGCGATGGCCGAGCCCCGGTGGCGGCCTTAGGTCCCCGGCCTGTGGCTGGGTCCCCGGCAGCAGCGGCCTTGGCAGGCTCCTGGTCAGGGCCAGCTCCCAGAAGGAGCCTTGGCTGGGAGAGCTCCTGCCAGTGGCCTGGCCTGGCCCGGCCCAGCTTAGAGCCTGGGGTTGCTAGGAGTGGGGATGGAGGGGGAACGCGCGGGCGGGGGGGGCAAGGAAAGCTGCAGGGGGGCTGTTGCCCCAAATGTTTTTGGGGGGGCAGCAATGCCCCCGGCCCCCCCCGGGGCCCCCCCCCATGAGCCCCGGCCCACTACCCCTACCTATCCCCCACCCTCCCGCGGGGGTAGCCTTAATTGCCAGGGCAGAGCAGGCCCACCCTTCCCCCCTCCGCTGTGGGGTAGGTTGGGGCCCCCCCCCGGACCCTGCTCCCCCCTAGGGATGGCCCTGCTAACCACAGCAAGGGAGACACCACTCAGACCCCTTGCATTTAAAAAGAAGCACTGCACTGTTACCTGCCAACCTATGAGGAGATCAATGCAAAATACAGCCAAAGCAATAAGGAACAAGAATGTTTAACAAGAAAATGGCTGAACACAAAAGCCAAGAATGTCAACACTTTATGCATTTATTTCACTTCATTCAAAGTACATATCTAATAATGTAGGTGCCTTTATAAACACACAAATATTAAACTGGGTCAGTGTGTATAGTATCTCTCTCTCTCATTTTGATAAACAAAGATATTTAAGGATAATTCAAATATAGCCTCCCAGCTTGACACAAAAAACTCCCCTCCTTCAGTTCACAACATACACCAATCAACTCCGTGCACTCTTTAACTGATATTTCAGTAATGTAGATGGTGCAAGAAAATGCACATTGGAAAGACTAATTTGAACATCTCATATATATGGATGGATTCTAAATGAGCTGAAACTGCTCAGGAAAAAGACCCAGGAGTATTTGGGAAAAGCTCAATGTGTAGCTGCTGTCCAAAAAAGTAAAGAAGATGGTATGTTTTATGAACAAAAGAGAATAATAAATGGATAGCGCATTTTCACAGTGAATACTATGTTCAATCCTAGTCACTCTATCACAAACAGTTCAGAAGAGACAATGAAAATGATTAAATGCACAGAAAAATGTCTATGAGAGGAGAATAAAAAGGTTAGGAATATTTACTTTTGAGGTGACTGTTGATTGAACAAGTTCTAAAGGGGTAGCCATGTTAGCCTAGGTCAGCAGAACAAACAAGGAGTCCTGTGGCACTTTTAAAGACTAACAAATTTATTTATCGCATGAGCTTTCATGGGAGAAAATCCCACTTTGTCAGACCCTTTGAAGATGGGGAATTTACAGAATGGGAGGAAATTAAATGCAGGGAAATGTATGACACAGGACACCATCACAGGACCTAATCAAGCCACCTACTCCATCAAGAGCTCATTCACCTGCTCATCCACTAATGTGATTTATACCATCATGTGCTGAAAATGTCCCCTTGCCTTATGTATTGGACAAACAAGACAGTCTCTGTGCAAAAGAATAAATGGACACAAGTCTGACAACAGAAATCACAAAATTCAAAAACTAATCGGGAACACTTCAATCTCTCTGCTCATTCCATTGACGATTTATTAATAGTGGTGCTCAAACAAATGAATAACAAATGGCAGCTTCAAAGAGAAACTGCAGAAGTAGAACTTTTATTAAATTCAACCCTGTTGCCTCAGGATTAAATAGAGACTATGATTTTTTTCTCAGTACAACAGGTGTTTTGACCTCACCTTCCTTTATATGATGTTCCCCAGTGTTTGAATCCCAACATCTAATTTGATTTGCTGTTAGAGCCTGACCTGATCCTGTGTCCTACATTTCCCTGCATTTAATTTCCTCCCATTCTGTAAATTCCCAATCTTCAAAGCATCTGACAAACTGGGATTTTCTCCCACATAAGCTCATGCGATAAATAAATCTGTTAGTCTTTAAAAGGGCCACAAGACTCCTTGTTTGTTTTGTTGACTGAACAGTATTCTCAGTAGGAACTAGATGAAACCAGAATGGTTCAATTAACTAGTAAGGCAGTAGATTAGTAAAAATACATTCTTAGTTCTGATGGGAATTATATAATTTAATCCCAAAACGGAAGTGGCAACAGAGGATCCATGACAAGTATGTACCCGTTTACCACACCATTGCCTAGCTCCATCAGAAACCCAGAATGAGATTAGGACTAACTTTTTGTGCCAAGCTATAAAACATTTGAGATATTATTAATAATTAATTATATATTTATAATGTGGCAGAATCTAGTGGCCAATGAGGGCCAATGGCCCTGTGTGACAGCCACTGTATACATGTTTAGAAAAATAAGAGTCCCTGCCACAAGGAGCATATAAGCTAAAAGGCAAGAAATAGCAGGTGTGGGGGAGAGGCGTATAGAAGGAAATAACCAAAAAAACAAAAACAAAAAACAAAAAAAAACCCCAAACCTGAAAACCAAAGATGTGCAATCTTAGCCCATCGGGATCAATAATCACACTTACCACTTGTGTAGCCATTATCAGGACACATCTTACTGTGTGCATTATGGAGGAGGTGAAGTTTTTTGAGGAAGGGTTTAGAGGAAGAAAAAATCTGTAAGACTTTACAGATTTTGACAGAGAGTTTTTTCTATGCATGAAGCTGGGGATACAATTATGGGTGAAAATGTATACGTGCTCAAGGAAAAATGAACAAATGGGCAATCGAGGTTGGAGCTGATGGCTCAGTAATGCATGTGATAAATGGGGTAAAACTAAACGGGGAAAGACTTTAAGGGCAAATACATGGAGCTTGTGTTTTGTGCCACACAGAGAAGGTAGCTGTGGAGAAACTTAAAGAAATTCTGATGTGTTCTGAGCAATAAGCCAGGAAGAGAAACTTATCAGCACCATTTTGACCATGATAGATGAGTCTCATATTTAGTGTCAAATTATCAAGGTGCAAGATGATGAGATCCTGAACAAAAGTCTTGGCAGTCTGGATAGACAAGACTAAATCTTTGAAATACTATGTAGAAAGAAATGGTAAGACATGGATATGTCCTGAATATGTGGATCAAGAGAGAAAGCTGAGTCAAAGAGATCACCTAGATTAAAGCCCAGAGTGAATGGGAGGATTGTGCTATTGGCTACTGACTATGGAGCTATTGACTATGAGGAAGAAGAAACCAGGCAAAGGTGAAGGGTTGAGTTGTGAGTGTAGAGACCAAACGTTCTATTTTGGGCATGTCGAACTTAAGTTGTTGGCTAGATAGCTACAAAAAGATTCCAGAAAGATGGACTAAGCTTCATGATTAGATTGATGAGGACAGATCTTTATTAAAGAGGTAGATTGCAAATAAGCAATAATAAGATGGTGTATAAAGCTATGATTCTAGATAATAGTACAATGAGGTAAGGTGTAGATAGAGAAAAGCCAGTACAGCAAGGACTGAAGCTTTGAAGATGTCCACTGTAAGAAAAAGCAAGGAAGAGAAGAACATTCCAAAGAAGACACAGAAGAAAAGATCAGAGAGGTAAATTAAAAACTAAGAGAACCAAAGGAAAAACAGGATTTCAAGAGGTTGAGAGAAGTCAGCATTCTCAAAAATACAGAATCATCAAGGAAGGTGAGTATAGAGTATAGGCACTGGAACTTGACTAGGAAGAGGTCTTTTGAAACACTGATAACAGCAGTTTCAGTGGAGCATAGAGGATCAAGAATGAATTTGGAGAAAGGTGAGGTAAATAGATAGCTGGGATTGTAGACACAGGAGTTAATTAGGTGGAATGGTAGTGTCATTTAGCTAGGAAATTGGCAAAATTGAAGTGGGGTGGGGGGACACAAACATGAAATTGAGAAAAGCAGTAGGGTCACTGGACATCCACCAAAAATGTTCTTCTGGGCAAGAGAGTTGGAATGGAGGAAGCAGGCATTGGAGACTGGCAAAGATGACCCTATGAGATGGGAAAGAATAGTAATACAGTTGAACCCAGAACCCCCTAATGAAAATCAGAGCCCCCTTTTTTGGGGGTTTTGTATGAACATAAAATAGAAGATCGTCTCTGCCCTAAAACTCATACAGTCTAAGGAAACAATTCAGGAAAGCATCTATATTTATGAAAGCACTTATGCACACGGTTAATTTTAAGGATGTATTTAATTCTCAGTGAAGATACTGGGACTTATGCATATGCTTTTTAAAACAGAGACAGAATTAAGCATGTTCTTTTTCTGAACTGAGTCTTAAACAGGGACTAAACACAAGAGGTGATTAGACAAACAAGAGGGTCAGGAGAGAAAGACAAAGACTGTAGTACATTGGAACATGAGACCTTGCTATTTGAGCCAACAAAAAAGGCCAGCATCACAGTCAAGATATAAGGAACCTTTTGTTTAAACCCAGAATTAACCAGGAAGATAACTGCCTTCTGGTATATCATAAAGGGATTATTATTAAACTCTTCGGATTGAGTTAGATAGAGACTGCTAACTGGACCTAGCTTTGATGTTTATCAGCATCTCTCCCTGTTGTATATATGTTTCTCAATATCTTTATTCAACAGGGCAACATGACAAATGCCTCTAATAAAGCCCATTATTTTCTAGTATAATGTGTATATTCAAAATGTGATGGATGACAAGTGCTTTGCTAAATCCTCACATTTGCAGAAATATTTATATATAGTTTTTTTTTAAAAAATCAAGCCACATATGTGTATGATAAGTGTGGCTTAAACTATAAATTCTATAGATGATTACATTGCACATTTCTGAAATACAGGTGATCTAAAGCACAAACAGCTGAGCTGCCGGAACAGATTCTTTTGTTTAAGTCCTGACCAAAGGCTTGAAAATAAATTTACTGAGAGAAAATTCCTAAGGTCAAAAGTTGAACTCTGTATTAGCCAGTACTTTGATAGGAATTATGGATATAAAGTTGTCAGTGAAAAAAAATATAGATTCATCAAAGAAAGTCATGGCTGGGAAATTGGAAGAAAGCTTGCCAAAATGTTTTACAAAGTAGGGAGGATATCATCTTCTTTTAAAATAAAAAGATACAGTTAATCACTACAAAACTGTCAATGGAACCAGCCAAAAATATTAAAGTGAAAACTAAAGACAGAAAATTTCACAAGTAAAGGATAAAACCATGTCATTTATTTCAATCGATGATAAAAGATTGGCAGCCCATTCTAGCCAACTCTAACTTTATGATTTCCCTTGATTGACAGGAAGTGGTTGCTAATGTGTTATGTAAATTAACAACTCATTATACACTTACACATGTGCAGTTCAACACTTATTTCTTGCAATAGCTTTTATTCCATTTTAAGAAGAACAATCCAGGTTTGATGAACAATGTATTAACACCTATAAAAACGCATCAGTCCTTGTATAGTTAAGTCACTCTTCCTTTCACAATCCATTAACAAGCTTCAGAAGAAATTTCCAAGAAAAAAATGACTTTCAATTTTCTTTAGGGATTTCCTATTTTTCATTTCTTTGGTGCTAAAAAACCCTACAGTGTTAGAATCTTTAAATAATGCTCTCTCTTTGGAAGCCCATTCTATAAATTATAGTTAATTAATACTTAAAGGTAAAAGAGGACTACTAGCAATTATATTATGTAACATTTTAAGCAAGAACTACTTTGGAAATCAATAATTAATTCACTAATGAATAAAAAATTGTGTTCAAGAGGCAAAGAAAAGGTAATAAAGACATAACCATAATCTTTCACTACTGAATTTGCTGTATTAATAGATAATGGAATTAGTAAGGAATTTTCTCTTTAAATAATTTTTCAATAAAAGATTAAGTTTCTGAAAAAATAAAATTCTGATTTCTCAATGGAAAATTGACAAACATTTTATTTCAAGTTGACCTGAATCAAAAATTTTTTTTTAATTTAAATTTTTATTATTTATTTTCAAATAATTTTAAGTCAACTAAAAATTAAACCAATCTGCCTACGATGACATGATCCCACCTGGGAGTTTTAGAACAGGGGCTTAATGCCCTCATTCTCTCCTAATGAGTTGGGATTCCTTCCCTCTCCTCCCCTCTAACCAAGGAGCTAATTGGAGATACATTGGAGATACAGGACTGGCCAATACAATATGGCCAATCTACAACTCTGATGAGACAGCACAGTACCTTAGGAAGTTACATTTAATATCAGACAGGCTTATCACTATGCATTTTTGATTCAGTTTGACACACTGAGATAAAACATTTTGGTTCTGGAATGATGAAAAGTTTCATTTTGAACAAAAAATATCAAATGTTAAGACAATAAAAGTCCTGTGACACCTTAAAGACCGGGAAATTTCTTCAGGCATAAGTTTTTCTGGGCTGCAACCCACTTCAACTGACCGCCATGATGAAGGGGGTTGCAGCCCAAGAAAGCTTATGCCTGAAAAATTTGTCAGTCTTTAAGGTGCCACAGGACTATCCTTGATTCTTAACTTCTAATCAAAATAGAATTCCTGGACATAAACTATATAATCATTCCCAGAAAATTACTACCTTTCTATTGGGTCAAATTCCAAAGGGGTAGCCGTGTTAGTCTATTGTAGAAAGACAACAGAGTCTTGTGGCACTTTTAAAGACTAACAGATTTATTAATTATTAATTAGC
The DNA here is from genome assembly GCA_007922175.1 of Pelusios castaneus. Lineage (NCBI taxonomy): Eukaryota > Metazoa > Chordata > Testudines > Pelomedusidae > Pelusios > Pelusios castaneus. The sequence goes on along the minus strand of ML685798.1, from coordinate 10,258,886 downwards.
CAAGCTTAAGTCGACTTAATTTACCAGTGTAGACGCAGCCTTTGTGTGTCTGATACACATACATCCACAATTTCCATTAATACAAACTACATTAAGGTTGCATAAAACTACAGTTAGGATATGTGAAATATGATCCTGAAGGTGCTAACTTGAATTTGTGTGTTACATTTTGCAGATTTTAATAAGGAGACCATAATTTAAAGAATATAATACAATTTTTCCCAAGTATTCATGGTATTGTTTGACATTCAGTTTATTACAGTTTATGAAACTATCATTAATGGGGCAAGCCAAATGTAAAGCTAAGCCATTTTTGAAAATAGAGGACATATTTTTGCACTGGCAAATATTTTTGTATTTTAATTTCTTTGATAACTCAAATGTCTGAATGATTTTTATTTAACTTAAAAAAATCCCCTCCTCTTTCTGACTTTCCTGTGCTCTTTTTGAGGTGTTTATCTCTCTGTTTGTTTGAAAGAGACCGACTTTCAAGGCTGTTTCCCCACTCTGGCACTTAGAGTGCAGAAGGTGGGGGCATGCTCCAAGGCTACCAATTCCCTGGCCTTGGAATAGTATTGCTGCCACTACCCAAAGGCAAATCCTCTTGAAAACCCAGGAAGGCGCACTTGGGAATTCCCTCCTGCAAAGTATCCTCAATCGCTTCTATTCCTCCCTCAGGAGAGTGACTGAACCGCAGCTGTGAAATCAGCTGAAAAATGGAACTGATTTCTCTTTAGTAGCTGGCTGTGCAGTCTAAGGCACATGCACACAAAACCTCTTCCCTTTTAGAACACAGAAAAAAAAACAACTTAGTTTAAAAGGATAAATGTTCTTTAATTAAAAGGATAGCTAAGAAACACAGAGAGTTGCTTCTCTGGGATGTAACTTGAGTAGCTACAGGATGGGTGGAGGTACATTTGCTCAGCACAGAGGAATCCAAAAAAGAACCAAAACAAAGAAATACCCTGAACGCATGTAGCTAAACTTTCCCTGTTCTACTCACACATGATCAGTTACAGATCTGAGCATTTCTGAAATATGGATGTCCTTGTATTCTCCAGGACTAGCTGCCTGTCCTCCTCCTGCTCCTTCCAGGAGCTCTGCTGCCAGCAAAGAGAAAACAGGGAGGCAGGGCTGCTGCTCCAATTCAAAACCCTGCACCCTGTTTCTATTGGCTCTCCTGGGATTTCTCTAGGACTCACTCTTAACCCTTTTCCTCCCAAGGTTACTATACCAGCTATGACAATTTTAAGCTGAAAAAGCAGATGTTCCAGAAAATGGGTTTGAAAATGGTGACTTTTAATGATAATTGTTTTTCATCTTTAACAAGGTAAGTCTTTCTCTTCCCACAGTATTAAGGAATCCAGTCAGACTCTTTTTACTGTGACTTGATGCCCACTCTCTTTTTTTTTCCCTAAGGAACATATGTGATTTGCTTGCACCTGGGAATACATCTTCCAAGACTTCTTTTTTCTATATGGGTTCTTCCATAGTTTTCTAGATAGACCTTGATGCTTTGAATGGAATGAAGATTTATATTGTACAGAGTAGTACCGATTAACCTTTTCAGTGGTAGTTTTATAAGCACCCAACTATATTTCAGTTTGCAGTTTCATACCTGATCTTGAGTAGCCAGACAAGAAATATCAGTTTTACAGAGCTTACATTCAAGTTTGACTGTCATATTCAAATTTGGCTGTCACTTATTAGAAGACTAATCTCTTTCCTCCGTATACTTGCCTCACTCTTTCCGTCTCCACAATGATATAAAGAAGAGCTCTTATGCCCAACTGAGAAGAAAATAGCTGATTTTGAATATTGACTGTTCTACCATGTCAGCTGAGAGAGCTAGCAGTGCAGGTCCATTTGTATGACGATAGGGGAAATCAAGTAACTATCCAAATTCAAAATAATTTCTGAGGATAAAGAAATTTCAAATAACTTTTAAAAGAGTGCAATCATGCACAATTGAGTCTAAATTAAGTATTAAACATGTATTTATTCATGATTCTGAATCTTTCTACTTGAAACTGGATTCAGTGGTATTTAATTTGAAATGACCCTTTGCATGAAATTGATCCTAGTAGATCCATTTTAAACTATTGTATACCCCTAATATTAAAATGAATCAAGTGCAACAATAGTTTGAGGGATTGCTTAAATGTTATATTAGTGTATACAAGCTGCAGTTTGAATTGTAGGGAACACCAGTGTTTCATGTGCTAACTCCTTTTTGTTTTTCAGTGGCATGCACTAAAGGTTGCCTTGTGAGTAATGATGTCTGGTGTTTCACCCAATTGTTTACTGTGCACCAACTGGGTCCACATGGACAGTTAGCACATAACATAGTGATGAGCACTAAACTTGCATCCCAGCTGGGAGTAAAACACTGACATCCAATGTAGGCCCATCAATATAATCAAATGCATTGTTCTAGTTTTAGATCTGTGTAATACTATTTTGAATGTAGATGCACTGACTTAAAACTGAAGTAGCATTGTTGTGAATTGGGCTCAAAGAGTTTAGTCTAGATTACCAAAACAAAAGATACCTGATCCTTTAACTATTACTATAAGAACATTCCAGCTTCCAAATCTCTGGCAAATTTTATTTGAGGTTTGATTTTAAGACTGTGTTTCCAACCCATGGCCAGTAGGTCAGACTCCAGTCCACCAAAGGCTACTCTCTGGCCTGTCAGGCGATAGGAGAAGCCGCTCCCCTCTTGCTCCAAGCCAGCCAGAGCAGGAAGTGTGTGCAGCAGCCCCTTCCCTCCAGCCCCAAGACAGCCAGGGCATGGGAGGCGGGTGCATGCAGCACCCACATCCGAAATTTGCTCATCAGCCTGACTGAGAAAAAACTGCAATATGTTCCCTCACGCAAAGAGGTTGGACACCCCTGTTTTAAGACTACTGAAACCACTGTTTAAGACATTTGTATAGTTTTTCATTATTCAGGGTGTATTAAAAGGCAAGACTCCCACTTCCAGGTGGATCATGTTTAGGGCTTGTGAAATCATTCATGAAAATGTTTCCTTAGAAGCATTTTGAGCTTGACACATATGAAGTATGGTTTACATTCAGCAATTTTCACAATGTTCAGAAGGCTCTCCATATTCCTGTGTTTGGGGGATCACATGAAGTTAGAGAATTTCTGTCAACATCATCTTGCACATTCTAATCTAGATCCATCTGACCTACAGCAGCTGGGAACGGGCACGTTATATTTAGACATTTGTTCAGAAAGTAGTCTAATAGGGAATATAAGGAGTGTTGACAACCCATGATATTCAATCATGTGACTAACTAAAGAAATAAATTTGGGGTTCACTTATTTGGTTCTAGCTTTTGAGCCTTTAGCAAGATCTCAAAGTCGGTTGTATTCCCAAGCTTCTCTATGCAGCCATGAGGGTTAGAAACATACTGGTTTTGTTTGTTTGTTTGTTTGTTTGTTTTTAAAAAGCTGACATTTTCATATCCCCTCAACCTGACTTCAGGAGCTGGGACTTTAAGGACAAAATATTGTGAAGCTCATAATATTTTGAGAGCTGGCAATGCTGCAAAAGGCTACCATTTAATAGAATAATTCCAAAGGGGTAGCCGTGTTAGTCTATTGTAGAAAGACAACAGAGTCCTGTGGCACTTTTAAAGACTAACAGATTTATTTATCGCATGAGCTTTCGTGGGAGATCTTCTCCCACGAAAGATCATGCGATAAATAAATCTGTTAGTATCTCCCACGAAAGATCATGCGATAAATAAATCTGTTAGTCTTTAAAAGTGCCACAGGACTCTGTTGTCTTCATTTAATAGAATAGTTTGTCTTATCTTCTCAATGGCAAGTTTAGATGCTTTCAGAATAGGAAAATAGCATCAGAATTTACTATTAGGAATTTGTTCATAAAATTAGCTTAATTATTGTCATAACATACAGTATTAAGTTATTTGTATAACATAGAATCATTAATTTAGAAAACAGAAGGAAACAATTGGAAACAATGTTCTCCAGAGGAAACAATGTCCTGTCACAGAGTATGATTTGGTATTAAGCGTCTTCAAAGCGTCTGACGAAGTGGGATTTTCTCCCACAAAAGCTCATGGGATAAATAAATTTGTTAGCTTTAAAAGGCCACAGGACCCCTTGTTTGTTCTGCACCTAGACTAACACAGCTACCCCTTTGGAACTTGGTTTTTAAGATGATCAAAGTGGGATGCATTACATTGCCTGAGTTTGTCATGTACATATGTCTGAAGAAAAGCAGAAGCTCAGAACTGTCTCTCTCTCTTTTTCCTCCCTCCCTAACACCATCCCAATGCAAAAGGCTCAATAGATCTGGTATAGAGTTTCAGCTGCCCTGATCAGTTGCATGCACCCTAACACATTAAGATCATAATCTGTATCTATATAGTGTCATGTAAGATATCAAAAGAAAGCTACTGATCATTAAAGTTATTGCATGGTGTTTGTATAGAGAACAAATGTCAAAATTGCAAATATATTCAGAATTACATTTTAAAGTGCATCTGCCAAGCAGGGCTAAAATTACCTTGACCTAGAAAAAGGAATGGTCAAAGTTATTTCTAAGGTACATTTAGAGACAATGAAAATGCAATTTACATAGATGGTAAATAGGACCATCAAGCCAACAAGTAGTGGAGATAACCACTCAGAATCACAGCAGGGGGAGCAGATTGCAGTAAACAGATCAATTTTTATTTTAGCAAATACAAGCAGGGGAAGAAAGTAGAATGAAACTTCCCTCACCAGGAAACTCCATGTCTTCCTTACAGCTTGAATGAACTTTACTTTTTTTGTGGGGGTAGGGCCTTAATCTTCAGAAAAATCCAGTTAAAGGATTCACTAGGCTATAAAAGCCAGGGTCAAAGAACACCAAGCGATCTTTCACCAAGCAGACAAAGGAATCCAGCACTTTGGATTTTGTGGGGGGGCTTGACCAGAGCTCATGCGATAAATAAATTTCTTAGTCTTTAAAAGTGCCACAGGACTCCTTGTTTATTTTGAACAAAGTCTGTGACTTGTTTTGTTGAGGTTTAGCCTCTAGAAAACATTTTTCACTTTTATTTCCTTCTAATCATTTCTCACTGTATCCTGAATACTCACTTAAATGCCCATTTCCTTTTATTAATAAACTTATTTTTTTTCTTTTAGTCTAAATCACCTACTGCTGTATTTGAATTGAGGTGATGTTTAAACCCAGTTAAAGTGATAAGCTGTCAATTGTGTTTCTGTAGAGAAGCAATCAAACCTTACTGTTCCTCTGAATGATCCAGGAAAAGGCTGGACATTGCAAAGCACTGGGTTTTGGGAAAATTCCAGACTAGGTGTGTTGGGGTCATCTTGTCCGATACAACCACAACTGCTTTATGCTAAAGTGCAACAAGCAGGCTGCTGGAATCAGAATTGCTGAGTCAGAGGTTCTAAACACAGAGCTGCTCAGTATGAGCTTGTCTCCTTGCCATCGGTATTCAGATGAGGAGTTACAGAGGCAGAACATTTAAGGAATCCATGGTTACAAGGCAGGAGGTGACACAATCCATTACTGGTCTGGATTGTACCCCAGCACGTGACAGCCTCCTATGCACAGTTCAGATATATTCTTAGCAAACTCAGGTGTTTTATAAATTGCCTCTGGACTTTCTTTGTATTATTTTTCCCAACACAAAAAGGATTTTTGCTTCAAATCTTTTACATTTGAAATGTCCTCCAAAAAACTTTACTGTAAGGAAATTAGGCTGCTTATTCTGAAACACAGACTTAAGATCACAGATGTGAGAAGATCAGAGAAGATGTCAGAAGACTTAAGATCAGAGACTAATGCAGCGCAAGCTGCATAATTACTACATGATTATTATGATACTGTACATCTTACACGGTAGTTCTTATGTTTATTTAATTGTGATGTAGGACTAGCATGACAAAGCACATAGTCAAGTTGTTTCTTGAAAACTGAATATTATTGTTTCATTGAAAAATATCATTTTAGCTATATTACAGTAACAAAATATAGGAATTATTTATGAGATAATTTCACCTCTATCATGCCAGCCAAAGATCCTGGAAAACTGTGACAGAATCTAGATGTGACAGGCCAGCTGAGGCCAGATAACTGATTACCTTATTTTGTTTTTGTTTGACATAAATGCAACCTCCATTTGGAGTTTGCCAAGTTATAGAAATCTGGATTGAACCTCTAGGGAACTATCCTATGAACTATAACAACAATAGCTACCAGAGTCCTCTGGCACCTTGTCCCTGCATGCTTGGAGTCAGGGGTGTGGAGAGAATGGATCATGAATTCCTGCTGAGGCCAGAAGAGAGGGTTCTGCATGGATTGATATGGTCAAGCAGTTTATTGGGCCAATGATGAGCCATAGGGCTGCTCAGCCGCTCAGTGGCTATGTCTACACTGGGGAATTTAGGTCGACTTAAATAAGTCGACTTAGGAGTCCTGTGTGGACTCTAAGTCGACTTAAAGTGGGCCTTACTAACTCGACTAAGAGAGTCTATACTAGACTCTCTAAGTCGACTAGTTCAGTCCAGGGAGAGCCAGCCCCACATGGGGCTGGCTCTTGCTGGGGCAGCAAGCCCCTGAGCGGTCTGGTGGAGAAGGGAGCATGGAGCTCCCTTCTGCCCCGAACCACTGGGCTCCCTTCTGCTCAGGACTTCTCAGGTCCTGGGCAGAAGGGAACCCTTCTAGCCAGGACCACTCGGATCCCGGGGAGAACTTCCCTGGGACCCGAGTGATCCCAGCCAAGAGGAAGAGTGGGAGATCTGCGCTTCAGCTGCCGGCTGCTGAGCAGCTGGAGTGCGTCCAGGACCCGTGCTCCAGCTGCTCAGCAGCCAGCAGCTGGAGCGCATCTGGAACCCACGCTCCAGCTTCTCAGCAGCCGGCAGCTGGAGCGCATCTGGAACCCACGCTCCAGCTGCTCAGCAGCCGGCAGCTGGAGCGTGAGGCTTCCTTCTCCCCAGGACCCGCACTCTAGCTGCTGGCTGCTCGGTAGCTGAAGTGCGGGTCTCCTGCATTCCCTCCTGGCCACAACCACTCGGTCCGGCTAGGAGGGAGCACAGGGCTCCCTTCGGCCAGGACCGCTCGGGTCCCGGCGAGGAGGGAACCCCACATTCCCTTCTAGCTGGGACTGCGCTCCAGCTCCCGGGAAGCCTCTGGAGGCTTCCCGGGAGCTGGAGCGTGCTGTGCTGGCAATTACCCATACTCCAGCTGTTTAGGGAGGCCCAGGGGCTTCCCTAAACAGCTGGAGCACAGTACGAGCAATTGCCAGAGCTCCAGCTGTTTAGGGAAGCCCCTGGGCTTCCCCAAACAGCCGGAGCACTGGCAATTGCCGGCACAGTGCACTCCAGCTCCCGGGAAGCCTCCGGAAGCTTCCCGGGAGCTGGAGCTCAATGCTGGCTAGGAGGAAGTGCCGGGCTCCCTCCTAGCTGGGACCCGAGTGGTCCTGGCTGAAGTGAGCCCCGCGCTCCCGTCTAGCCGGGCCGAGCGGTCATGGCCAGGAGGGAGCATGGGAGCCCGCACTGTCGAGCTGGAGTGCGGGTCTCCTGCTCTCCCTCCTGGTCGGGACTGCAGGGCCCTGGCTAGGAGGGAGCGTTGGGCTACCTTCTCCCCAAGACCTGCGCTCCAACTGCCGAGCAGCCGGCAGCTGGAGCACAGGTCCCGGGGAGAAGGAAGCGAGTGGCTTCCTCCTTGCCGGAACCACAGGGCTTCCTTCTTGCCAGGACCTGAGTGAGAAAGAAGCCCTGGTAACTTCTTGCCGGGACCTGAGTGGTCCCAGCGAGAAGGAAGCTCTCTTTCCCCGTGCCATAAATCGACTAAGCTTCAAAGTCAACTTTATAGGAGATTTTATAAAGTCGACTTTGAATTTCCTTAAGTCGACTTAATCAACAGCTTAAGTCGACTTAAGGAAATGCCAGTGTGGACGCAGAGTAAATTAAGTCGACTTAAGCATGCTTAAGTCGACTTCATATACTAGTGTAGACGCACCCAGTGAGAGGAGACTACCCAGATTCAGATAGAAGACTGGGAATAGAATAAATTCTGAGATTTGACTTCAGGATCTGAGAGAGAAGCAAAACAACTCAGGGAGCCTCTGATTAATTCTCCCTCCCCACAAAAGGAATCCGAATCTAACATGTGGGTTGAGCTGTTACAGTTCTGCAGAGATCAGGGAACACAATGCCAGTGATACAACCCAGTACTGGCTATCAAGAACGAACTGAGAATTCTGCAGTACTCCTGACCAGACAGACAAGAGAAGACCCTATTCAACATCGGAGCAAAGACCTTGTAAGGGGACAACTTCTTCCTCCGCCCCTCCACCCATTTTTAAACACACTAGCCAATGTTCACAGTTCTGAAGCATTTGTCTCCAGACCCATTTCAGTGTATCAACTGTCTAGAAGGTGCCAGGGAAGGAGCTGGGAGTTGGCTGAGTTGTGTGTGTTGGGAAGTGAGAAATCTGTTCATTTGTTAATACTTATCTCCTTCCTTTTCCAAATCTTATTTTCCTGCTCAAAGTAAATTTCCAGTTCGTTTTACTGTTATTTTGGGGTGAGTCATTTCCTTGATGGGTTGTGTTGATTTCTTTGATAGTTTCTTGAATAAACTGTGTTTTATACTCCTTTCCAGAAGGGGTAGTGTTATTCATGTTCTCAAAGGGCAACCCCCTTTTGCTTTAGAACCAGTGAGGAACCACCACAGGTGGAGGCACCAAACATCACAACAAAGAACCCAGGACCTACTCCAGGTAGCAAGCACCAGAGAGGTTCTTCTTCTGTTTTTTCCCATTAAGTACTAGCCAACAACTATCTTCATCTTTCCATTGGGCCAACCAGCGTGTGAAAATGACTCATAGATTGCAGGTTGGCATACTCCCCTGGGAGAGGCAGGTTCTAGTCCCTGCTCCAATGAATATTTAAGCATTTGAAACAAAATGGAACAGCTTCAACATTGGAGATTCAGTCCCGAATAGCCAATGGCCCTAATAGTCACCTGGGAGGTGATAGACCTGTCTTCAACTCCTGACTCCACATCAGGTAGAATGAGAATTCAAACATGGGTCTTCTGCATCCTGGAAGAGTGCTCTAACCACTGGGCCCTAGAATACAAGGGTAGAAGCAGTAACTCCATCTCTGTTTTGCGCTGATAGGCAGGCGATTAGGTGGCCTTTGAGCACCCCTACATGATCAAGCCCCACAGGAGAGGAGAGTGGGGGAAATGCCTATTTAGTGAATCCTGACTTGAGTTAGGCACTGAGCTTGGTGGAGTCAGGAATTGGGGCCTGTGCACATGAAATTTAGGTGCCTAAGAGACATTACCAGTGGAAACTTAGGTGTCCTGGGACTTTAGCCATGTATAGGATCAGGTAGGGTCTGTTTTTTGTTTGTTTTTAATGTAAATGGTGCTTAAATGTTAGATTTAGGCATCTAAGCCTCCCTTGTGAATTTAACCTTTCGGTTTTGTCCTTACTGACCAACTATGTTATTTTGGGCAAGTCGTTTAATCTGTATATGTCAGGGAGCCCAATGAAAAGGAGTCAGTCTGGTAGTAACACCCTGGGCAAAGCTGATTTTGGCTGGGGCTGCATGAGTGACTGCTCTTCCTGACTGGTAGAGGGCTGGAGTTAGCAACTACTGGATTCAGCAGCAGCCAGAGCTTGCTGACTGCTGAATGTTTTCCACACCAACAGCTGTACTGGGCCCGTCTCCCTGCAGCTGCTCCTGCCCAGCCTGCTCCTAAGCCAGCTTCAATCCCTGCCCTTCTCCATCCTCAACACCTCTGGCTCCACTTCTTGAGCATGTCTCCGACTCATCTGTTCCCTCTGGCATCTGGTCCCTGTCTCTGACCGTCAGCTCTATTTTCAACTACACATCCAAACATCACGTGGTCTTGATTATTGACTCCAGCTCAGCTCTGCTCTAGTCTCCAGGCTTGACCACTAATCTGGCTCTGACCATTAGGCCTGAACAGCCACATCCCATTAGTGATCCTGACTACGTGTCTTTCCATCATTATATTCCTTGGATACATACAATGTTCACTAGGTTCTTGTCAATAAGGACACTCTCCCATACAGGGACAGATTCTCAGTAACTCCATTGAAGTCACCAGAGCATTGACCATTTACACTCGCTAAGACAATTTTCATCAGCTGCCCTCTGCTGCTTTGTATTTGTACAGTGATTAGCTCAACAGGCTGATTAGCCAAGTTGGGGATTCTAAGTGCTACTTTAAGAGATTATAAATAATAAGTAGAACTGGTCAGCACATCAGGCACTCTTTCTTAAGCATTGTCTGATATGATATCTGTGTTTTGGGAGGGAAATTATGTGCGCTATAGTGGGTTGAGTTCTGCTGGATGATATGGGAGAAGCTGCTATTTAATTTTCTATATGTTGTATCACTCGATTTAGGCATCTAAGTCCCCTTTATTGATTTAGCCCATAGATCAGAGCCATGGATAGGTGCCCCTTTTTATTCATTTATCCTCCAGATAAATAAATTCATTAATATTTAGGGCAGTATTGCCACTTTCAGTCATTAGCTGCAGTCATTCAAAAACTTTAAAATCCACAGGTTTGTTTTAAATATTCCATAGTTATAGCCGGTGGTTTTATATAAACTAGTAGCCTCGAAGTGATTTTAGTGTTTTGTCGCTGATAAGTCCATGCTCTACCTTATGAAAATGAAACTCAGGGTCTGAGGCATGTCTTTCAGCAGAATTTGGAAAGAAAGAAATCCACTGAATCCCTAACAAAAATGTTTATTGTATTTGTCTGAAATTTATTATTGGACACCATTAGAATAGAAGTAAAGGAAGATACTGAATGACCTATAGTGTATGAACCGTCAGTCGCTTTGAGTTCACATAGTCACCTACTGAGCAAAACTTCTTGTGGCTAGAAATGGGCTAAAAAGTTTCCCAATCTGCCTATATTGTAAGTGAAACTTAAAAAAAAAAAATCTACAAAACGTAAGTGTATTCTCAATGTCTAATGTCAGAAAATGCATCTTATGATTTTTTTTAATTGCTTCAACCTTATATTAAAAGTATTGGAGTTAATTTTCCCACCTGTATATGGCTTTCATAATCCCAGACCAACATGGAAGAATTGCAAACAGTAGCTCTGCTTTCTTAGGCCTTCTCTGCATTGGCAGGTGTAGCTGTATGCTGCAGAGAAAAGTAGACTGAATCTACACTGTAGTGTCTATTTACTCATGACAGTGAAAGACTCTGGTAGAGGGAAGACAGCAGATAGTTATTAGAGCCTTTTCCAACTGCCTCCCTTCTCCCAGGGCCTTTCTCTCCAGCTGGCAAAGAAAGGTTCCAGCAATAGGGAGCTGCCATGAGGATAAGCTCCAGCAGTGGGACACCACACTGCTTAAAATAATGTTCTCGATGTATGAGACACTGTTTGGGTGTGTAGAGAGCTGTGTAGGTTATACACCCTAAAATTTTGACTTGTCTTTATTCTATTTGTCTAAGCAGTTCTTCACCATTTACACTGCTATTTATACCTGTGCTGGTGTGTGCATGAAGTGTATGTATTCTACATGCTGCCAGAAGTAGAGACATAGCTTTGATGCATGTCATGGAAGAACAATCTTTCTTTCTTTCTTTCTTTCTTATTACAATCCAGGCATTTTTCTCTTATTGTATTCTAAAATCTTGACTTTGTTTTGTCTTCTACGCTAATATGATAAAGGGATAATTGTCATGGTGCAAAGGTACAATAAGCAATAAATACCACTGGCAGTTGATTAAATACTGGAGCAAAGCTGAGGCATTTAATCAGTGCATAAGCCCTTTAATGCCAGGGAATTCCAATATCAAGAATGTTATTGCTATTAGAACAAAAATAAAGCAAAAACAGTTTCAGGCAATGCAATCTTACAAAACGACGCCATAGTGTCTTTACTGAAAGGGTTTAGTACTGGTATGATGGTCACACAATTCATAATCTCTAATATTTTCCAGTGTTGATATTAAAAAGTGAAAAGAAAAGTATTTTACTGCTGTATCTATGGAAGAGTTATAGAATTCCTGCTCCTCCGCAGTTACCAGAGAGGACCATGTTTGCTACAATGGGGAACTTAATAAACAAAGGAATTTCCTGATTAGGGAGCTCTCCTTTTCGCTTTTAAATTATGGTTCTTTGTTTTAGTGTTCTCACACTACATTATGTCTTCCCAACACACTTTTGCTCTCACACACATCATTCCTGACCTGGCTCCTCCACAAGCATCAGAGCAAAGATAATTCACATACAAAACAAAATCACAGTGGCTATGTCTACACTTGGCCAAATAGGTCGATTTAGCATGTCTACAGTATAAAATTAAGTCAACTTATAATGGACCTTGCCAAATCGACTTAGAGCATCCACACTGGATACCTAAGTTGACTTCTAGGGGCTAGGTGACCTGGAATAATTAAGGAAATTGTAGTGTAGATGCAGATTACATTAAGTCGATTTAAGCAGGCTTAAGTCGATTTAATTCACAAGTATAGATGCACCCAGTGGGCCAAACTCATTCCAAATGTGGTTAGTTTTGCTATGTATTTACTCAGGAACTCTCTTTCCTCCTTTTCAAAAGAGTTTGAAATGTTGAACTGATCTATGGTGCAGACGCACATACTTGCTGTTGATCAAAAATCTACAGAAAGAATTCTGAAAATCTGAATTAGAATTTTGGAAGACAACCCAGAAAAATTCCCTATACTTAACATGGATAATGCTGGTAAAAACCTTATCCCTAGAATCAGAATAAACTTTAAGTGCATCCTCTGTAGTTGGCTATTTTATTAATTATTATTATTATTATTATTATTAATAAAGGTAGTATTCTGTAGCATCTAGAAGCCCCAACCAAGGATCAGGAACCAATTGCGGTAGGTTCTGTAAAAACACAAAAGCAAAACAAACAATCCACTGCCCCAAATAGCTTAATTTAGGTTTAAAGGACCAATTCTTAGTTTTACTGAAACCTTTAGGAATTTTGCCATCAGCTTCAAAAGGGAGTAAGAACAGGTCTTAACAAGCAATTCTATCAGATGAATGGCTGGGATGCTACAAGATTCAAGGGACTTCTTTGTTCATATTTCCAAAACTGACTGAAAGTTCTCTATTTTAGAAGTGGGTGTAAAGAACTCCAGTATCTCCAGTAACATTAGTAATTTTAAATAACAAGTGAATACCTGTTTTCTCTAGGACATAGAGCACCGAGTATACCAAGACCCTCTAATTATGAATAATAACCCTCTTTCAAAGGCTTTACAATATAGCGAAGATACCAGCCTTCACAGAAGCTAGCTGTAACTAGTTTTAGTGAGTTGTAACTAGTTTTGGTGAGTTGTAACTAGTTTTGGTTAGGCCTCTTGATAAAATCTACAAAGGAGTTTTCTCTTTTCCCAAGAAATATGAATTATGGACAGATCCTTAGATCCTTTAACAGAATTAAGCATTACTGTGAGCAGTTCCATATATTCCACAGGACTACTCACAGTGTAGAAGTTAAATAGATCTTACGTCTTTGCAGGATTCTGACCTTTTATTTACCATTTGTAATTATTCAAATATATTTTTGTGATTCACATGGTATAAAGATATATGCTCCTTGACTATACGATAAAAAATTTGAACAGGACAATGAAAAATGAATGACAAACAATAATGAATACAACTTGCTCAGAATGAATACTCTTGTTTGCCCATGAATAAGATATTTGCAGAAAGAATAGATGTTCTCCAGACATTTCAGGATCGGGCCCTTCAATTCCTAAACCCTCATTTAAAAGCTTCACCTTCACAGAAATTCCCATTAACTCTTTTGAATATGATTGAATCCCAGTCTCAGTCACATAGAGTATTTTGACTAACATTGTAAGTTCTTTGGCTATGTCTACACTACAAAAAGTTAGGTTGACTTAACAAAGTGCTTCCCCTGAATGGGGACGTAGTAAGTCAATCTAACTACCCTTAGGTCGACCTAATAAAGTGGACTTAAGCATCCACACTGTGCTTAGGTTGACCTAAGGAGTTGACCTAAGGGTCAGGTCGACCTAACTGGGGGTTCTTATTAAGTCAACCTAACCTTTCATTAAGTCGACTTAAAGAATTTCTTAAGTCGACTTAATGAAAGCCTGGTGTGGACAGGGACTAAGTTAGGTTGACTTAAGCCTCCTTAAGTTGACCTAACTTGCAAGTGTAGACACAGCCTTTGAGATAAAAACTGTCTTTTCAAAATTCTGAGATTTTAAGGCCAGAAAGGAACATATAATAATAATCTAGTCTGACTTCCTCCACAACAGAAAACCATAGATCTCAATGAGTAATTTTTGCAACAAATCCCTGACTTCTATTTGAATTATATCAGATGTTTTTCAAAACATCTAAAATCTTGATTAGAAGATTATCAGCTCATGAGGAATCCACATTATTAGATAAATAAATCCAAAGAATAATTATACTCGTTATTAAAGATAAAAAACAGTGAGAGTCCTGTGGCACATTAAAGACTAACAAATTTCTTTGGGCATAAGCTTTCATGGGCTGCAACCCACTTTCTCATTAAAAATGTGTGCCTTACTTTTCTACTGTGCATTTGTGTAGATTTAGCTACCCACCACTGAATCATGTTATGTCTCTGCTAGGTTAAAGAAATGGTATCCCCATGCAGTTATTAGTAGAGCATGACAATCTATCTCGGAACTTTCTCTTGACAAATTAAATAAATTAAGCTTTTTACATTTCTCTCTACAAGACAGGTTTTCTAGACTTCAAAGGATTTTGTAGTTGTATTCTGAACCTTTTTCAATTTTTCAACATCTTTTTAAAAGTGTGGACATAATGTATGGGGACAAGAATTAGTCACAGTATCCTAGTATTCTAAGAATGACTTCAGAAATGCTGAATGCAAAAGCTACTGATATTCAGTGTTGTGCTTGCATATATATCCAAGGATCATGGTAGCACTTGCCTCGGTATACCAACAAACTCAAAGCTCATGTTCAGTTAATTCTACCATAACTCCTAAGTCCTTTTCTGTCTCACTGCAATCCACATCTTGTAAGTCTGACCTGATTCTTTGTTCTTAGATGAAAGACTTTGCATTTGGCTCTGTTAAAATGAATTTCCAAAGGGGTAGCCGTGTTAGTCTATTGCAGGAAATTAAATAGAGATGTGGCACTTTTAAAGACTTACAGATTTATTTATTGCATGAACTTTCGAGGGAGAAAATCCCACTTCATCAGACGCTTTGAAGATGGGAAATTTACAGAATGGGAGGAAGTTAAAATGAATGTTGTTCAAATGACATACCTCAGAAAAATCAGTGAAATCCATTTGTGTAACTGAACTGACTCCATTATTATTTAAAACATGGCCAATTTTTTTTTTCATCTGTAAATATTTATATTTTCTTCCAGTTCATGGATAAAGCTATTGAATAGTTTTGGACCAAGTATAGATCTTTGTGGGGCCCCAGTATGAACAACCCCATGGCTGATGATTCCCCATTTAGAATTATTTGTTTTTTGTGAGCTAACTAGTTTTCAATCCATTTAAAGAAACAGTTATGTGTACACAGAATTGGCTATTATCCTTGATGTGTGGTTATGTAGCTAGCTAGATGCTATCATAATACAAATGACAACAACAATCTGCCCTGCTCTTGGGTGATTGTATGTACTGAGCATTATTGAAATATACACTCCACTGGGTAACATCTGTATTTAAATTAACTCTTAATTACAAGTTCTTGTTCATTAAACTATGGTATCATTAAGTAAAGATCTGTTCATTTGAAGATTTGGATAGATAATGGATAATTTTGGAAAGACTGATTTTCACATAAATGGAAACTTACTGCCTTCCAAGCTCTGAAGTCTGTAGTGCAGTGGTAAAAAAAACAAGACTCTGTTTCAGTGTAACATTTTTGTTTGGAATAATGGTCTTATAGAAGGAAAGACTTACCATTGTTGTGACCCTGTGTGGCTGAGCATATTATGACATGGAAGTTCATTCCTCATTTCGTGCCTCCTGGTGATGTCCACTCTGGTCCTGTGGTGGTCTTTTTGTTTTGTGACTCAGTCCACCAGCCAGATGTCTCTCCCCTTTTGAGGGTATCATTGTCCCAAACAATGTCCCTATGCAACAGTAGTCACCAACATAACATTTTTCAACCCTTCACAGCTCTTCTTATATTCCACTCTTCGGTCAGAGTAGTAGCCACAGGGTTTCTCCATGGATTCTTTTAATCAAACTCAAAAGCAAACCACAACAAAAGCAACTTTTGCTCATTTATTTGAGCGTAAACTTTTAATCCACCCTGGGTGCTCACCATACTTCTGCAAAATGCTGACTCTTAAAAATACGTTCTTGGGATCTTGCATCTGCTCAATCCTCCACTCTCATCTACACCACCAAATTCATCTACCTGTAGTTTGGCCTTCTTTCAGGTCCATTCCAGAAGTCTCCTTCATCTCTTCCATCCTCTCCACCATCGCACATTCCAGGGTGTAAATTTGTTCATAAAGCTCTTCTTCAGTTGAACACTTTCCTGTATTTACTTTCCTAGAGGTGCAGGTCCTGCCCTTTTGTCAGAATTCACAGCCACAGCATGTTCCACCAGTGTCTTCTCTGTATCTCCCAGTTTTACCCTCTATGACTCAGAGAGACTGCAGAGTTCTACTTCCTTCTTTGGCTTCCTTCCTTGACATTAGTCACCTTACTTTTTCTCCAGCTGGGCTTCCTCTTTAACTGGCCCAAGCCTGGCCCATTTTCCAGGTGAAGTCAGGTGGATTAATTCTCAGATCCATATTAACCCTTCAAAGTCAGGATAGTATATATATCCTATTTAAAAGGGTTTCAGTTTATTATTATGTACATTTAAACTCAATGGCCGATCTCTAATCTTAATGTATTCACAATAGAACAAAGTAAAACATCAAAGTCTTTTCTCAGCACTCAGTTACTGAATATGTATGGTTGTGTTGTTTCTATAGTGAAAATAAAGAGGCCCTTAAGACAAGATTAAATGGTACTTATATTATATTTATGGTGTACTTATAGTCTAATACAAAACCATTAAAGCTAAAATCAGTAGTACAAAAGAGATCTTATAGCAGGTTACTCTCATCTCTCAGTAGCAGATTTACACATTCCAAGTACTGAGTATAGTTATGAAAAAGATACGGAATACCTGTAATGTGATTGCATTTCAGTGTGGTTTTAGAATTTTCCAAGTTCTTTCCAGGTGATGCTCAAATTCTACTGTTTTAGAATGATGATCATTAAAAAACAGAACTGAAAGTGTTGTAGGCAAGTTTTTGAAGGGTTCATATAGAATACTAGATTAAACCTATTTATCACATTCATGTGTTAGTCTTTAAAAGTTCCACAAGATTCCTTGTTTCTTTTGCGGAACTAAACTAACATGGCTACCCCTCTGGAGCTAGATTAAACCTATGCATCACTAGCAAATAGCTGACCAGCCAAATCCTAATCCTGTTTATAAAATCATAGAAACTGGAAGGGACCATGAGAAGCCATCGAGTTCAGTCCCCTGCACTCATGGAAGGACCAAGTACCCTGTACTGTAGCCTTGGTTTTAATGACCTTCCTCTACATTACTTGTTGCAGAAAGTGCAAGAACAGAAATGTTTATTCATTGGGGAAACTTTGAGGGTGGAGAGTTCAGGGAACACAATCTACTTATCCTGGTGTGTGCAGGAGACATCATTATGCCTCTTCCCTTGGGGCAATGTGTACCTCCAGTAGTGCATATACGGAGCTTCTCTAAGCACAGTAACTCTGATTATCAATAACCCTTGCAAAAGCCACACTGGAATATGTGAAAGTATTTGTGCTCTCCCCATGCCCACAAAATGCACACAGAATCTGGCCTCTGTACTTGATTAAGTGCTAAACCATATGAAGGCAAAGGAGGTTAAACATGAAGGTTAAACAAACCTGGTATAACCGTGTCTCCTATCAAATCTGGTTCTGCTTCCTCTAATATTGCAGCCATTATTACTAAAATTTGGTACGACATATGCATATTCATTCATTCATTCATTCATTCATTCATTCATTCATTCGAGAATGTCATTATATTTATAATAAACACTTTTCATTTCTTGATCTTTAGGATTTTTAAGAGCATTTCAATTTATCTGCATAGATTTTTATTTGCTTTATTTTGTACTAAGTGTATGGATGACAATAAATATATGACCTGAAATATATTATTTTAATAGGGTCACAATATGATGAATATGGAAATACTTTTTTGGCATATTCTGTTAATGATTGCACATCTAAGCTCCTAACTTTCATCTAAACTGAAAGATACTTTGTTACTTTGTTTAGTCAAACAGAAATTACTTTATAACTTAAATAATTCTCTAATAAAGTGCAAATGAAAAAAAAAGCCTCCTTCCCTCAACCGTTAGTTACTGATTGCACTGATGTGCAATAACAGTATAGGTAGCATAGATTGGACACACTGTATTTGACTTCCTGCTCACTAGCTCTGTTCTATAAACATCATTCTAAACACATACAAACCAAGAAAAAATACCAATGTGTGTATTCCCAAAAGTTGCACTGCACTTTTAGGCATCTGGTGGTAGGTTTTCCCCTTCCGTGATGTGAACAAATCCAATTATTGCTGTAGGTATCTTTTATATGACAAACAATAGAAGTTGTTGTCCTAGTAACAGTGAATCTATTCAATTTAGAAAGAAAATAACCTCCGTGATGCAAGCGAATAAAATATACAATTGCATTGAAACACTCAAACATATCTTTTATTTTTGTAAAGTATCTATCTGCAAAACTGGTATAACACATGCAGATCTTTGACTTCTTCATGGAATCCAATAAAAACTCACCAAAACAGGAAGTCAGTCATACATTAGATCATACCATATATTCAAATTATTATTAGATTTGAATTTCTAGGATAGAATTTTTTTTATAGATGTTGTTAATAAAAGAAAGAATACACATCATTACCACAGTGTTGCAATTACATTTTATGGCAGTATTTCCTGTGATAAAAAGTAATTACCTTGGTGTAACAAAGGTTGATTTTTTGAGTGGCAGCAACTATCTGCATGAAATACAAGTAGTTTTTTCCCCCATTAAAACTAACATTCTAAAGTAAAAAATAAATTGAAGATTTTTTTTTTTTTAAAAAAGCCTGCTTCCCAAGAACTGAAGAGAAGTAATAGGTAGCATATGCAATGTTTGCTTTGCCATCCTTTGCAAATACATTATGCTATGGCCTTGCTCGAGAACCCTACCTCATTCATTTCAAACTTTAAACTATTTTTTCCATTACTTATGGCAGAGGCAGATTAAGGAAATCTTAGGCCCTGGGCACAAACATCTCAGGACCCCCCGCCCCCTTGCCTCTGAGCTGAGCTGTCCACCCTGCAAATGCACAGCTGCACCTGGTCTGCACAGGTTTCTGGGAGGTTGCCACAATATACTCTGAGGCTATGTCTACACTTGTGTATTTAAGCCGACTTTAACTAAGTTGACTTAGTGTGTCTACACTGAAAATTAAAGTCGACTTAGGGGGGAACTTACAAAGTCGACCTAGAGCATCCACACTGGATGCTCTAGGTCAACTTTGTGGGGCTACGGGACCTAGGGCAGGTCCACAAGGGCAGGGGGGCACCCCTTGCTCAATGCCAGGAGGCTCAGCTTTTGCCCTATTGTACATGGGTCCAATGGGGCAAAGGGGGTCAGGGACCCTGGCAGGGCATAGGGTCAGGGTGGGCAGGGCTCTGCCTGACCTGTGGGGGGGGCATGCCAGGTTCCTCTGTGCCCTCCCCCTCAACAGGGAGGGCATTGGCGTAGTCCTGGGGTAGCCCTAAGTCGACTTAGGGCTACCCCACATCTACACTGGCTTAAGTCGACTCTAGGGAGTTGACTTAAGTCTTAGGTCTACTAGAAAGGAGGTTTAATAAAGTTGACTTAATTTTAATTAAGTTGACTTTATTTTCCTTAAGTCGACTTAAGCAAGCTGCTTAAGTCAATTTAAGCAAAGTGTAGTGTAGACGCAGGGTAAATTAAGTCGACTTAAGCAAGCTTAAGTTGACTTAATTTACCAGTGTAGACGTAGCCTGGTAGTTGTAGTTTCTCTATGCAGGACCCAGGCCACAGCTCAAGTCCGATTGGTGGGTAGGTGGGTGGAAGTGCAGCTGAAAGCTAGGATGGAGTTACGCAGACTGTGATGTGCCAGCTGGTGGTGCACTGTTGGGTTGGGTGAGATGAGTAGCTGCTGTGCTCCTTATTTATAATTTATGTAAATTAATGGCGAGGGCGGAGGGCCCCCCACAATGTGCGATCCATGCCCATAAGTCCACACAGTAATCCTCCCATGACTTGAGGAAATACGTATCTGCCACAGCGATGGGTAAGCTTGGAAGCACATGGTACTAAATGTTCCCAGGCTAGAATTCCATTTGTCACAGACAGAAAGCATGTTCCAAGATACTTGATCTGGCTTCGATGTTTGCCAAATTCTATGAGAACCCTTTGATAGAACAAGGTACTACAGACTAGAGAAGGCACCTGATCCTATACAACTCAAAACTAGATTAAGGATAAAATACAAACTGTCCATTAAGAAATTTAGGCTTGAAATTAGACACAGTTTTCTACCTATCAGAGGAGAAAAGTTCCGGAATAGGCCTTCTAAGGGGAACTATGGGGTAAAAAACATAACTGCTTTCAAAACTGAGCTTGATAAATTTATGCGGGGGGATGGTATCATGGGACAGCCTAGTCTGGCAATTGACTGATCTTTGACTACTGTTGGTGAATATGCCAGTGGCCGAGAAGGAATGTTAGATGTGGTGGGTTCTGAGTTATTACAGAGAATTCCTTCTTGGGTGACTGGCTGGTGAGACTTGCCCACATGTTCAGGGTTTAACTGATCACCATATTGGTGGTGGGAAGGAAGCAGATTGGTTAGTGCTCTGAGGGGTTTTCACCTTCCGCTGAAGCATGGGACACAGCTCACTTGCTGGTGGATTCTCTGTATCTTAAAGTCTTTAAATCATGATTTGAGACTTTAATAACTCAATCATAGGTTACGGGCTTATTGCAGGAGTTGGTGGGCGAGGTTTTGTGGCCTGCGTTGTGCAGGAGGTCAGACTAGGTGATCATAGTGGTCCCTTCTACCTTAGAGTTTATGAGTCTATAGATATTTTGATACTATTCTGACAAAACATACTGTCTTACTACCAAATTTAGTAAGCAACGTAAAACTATCCCTGCATACTGCAAAAGTTACATTTTCAAAGTCAATATCAAGTCAATAGTTCTATAGAAATATCATTTACAGACTGAATATAAAACTATTTTTCTAGATAGAAGATAATATTTTAAAAGGGGAAAAAGAATAATTTCCTAGATTTTCTGTCCAAGCTGATGTGATTTTATTTTTCCTTTGCCAATTTTTCACACACAGTAAACAACCATGAGACATAAGTTAAATTCAGAGGCTTTTTTCCAGTAAGTAATAAGAAAGACAGTTTACAACAACATTCTGAACAAACTGTATATTATTAAATATAAAGTTATTTTATTGCCCTAACAAAAAAACCCCCAAGAACAACAACAACTTATTTTCCTTTTGGTGGGAGTTTAACAAAGCCCTCTATTTTTATTCACCCCCTGTGGAGGACTCCCCATGGCTATGATGTTATTGCTGAAACTTCTGTGGATTTAGAACCGCTCCTGGTAACTAACATGCTGTCCTGGAAACTTATCCCTCGCCTCTTTAGAAAATTACTCCTGATATAAAATGCAACAATATAGTTTCAAGAGTGAGAAGCAATGCTTCAGGCCAGACAGCTGGTCTGATATAACAGTTTTCTGAATAATGAATTTGTAACAGACCTGAGTATTAGAGGTCATTTCCTTGGCTCATAAAGTAATCAACACCGTATTTTGGCTTCAACATTTGGAAGTTAAACAGAAAAACAATTTATGCTGATTTGCAATTTAAATATTCACAAATGAACTGGAGTATTTAATGCTGATTTACTGTAACATTCTTGAAGATATCACTTTTATTGCAGGTGATTCTTTCCAACTGAGGAGTATATCAATGGCAACACAGCTGAGCAGAATAAGGGACTGTCTCCCTCATAACATGAAAAAAGAAATAAAAATGTTACTTTGAAAGCTACTCTACTGAGAAAGGAAATGATAGCATGTTGCAGCCTGCATTCTGCCATTTGGAGATCAAGCACATCCTTTACAAAATGCTAAGATTGTGCTTCCCTAGGGATTGTGATTCTATTGATTCCTACATGGTGGCCTAGGAGAATGATGCAACAACTGAGAATCCTGGAAATCTCCTGATGTGGCTCATTAATTACCACAGCTCACAGAGGAGTCTTAGAAAGGAGAAGAATTAAACACTTCAACATTACAAATTATGAGACTTAAGCAGTTTGTTAATAGTCTTTACAATTCCCCTTTAACCTACAATGCTATTCACTCTGGGGCAAAATGTAATATGAATAGGAAATGAGAGAAGACATCAAAACCAGTGCATATAGTACATCAAACGAAAACAAACACCTTCTTTTCACCTTAATACATAAATACCACACACACTATTTTTTACTTGTATATGTATATTATATACAAAAACAGTGTCAAAGTTGCAAAATCGACCATTCAGAAGTCAGGAATGCTGTAACTGAAGTTGCCTCTGCAACCTTACTTTGATGCTCTTCTGCAGATGCATTATGATTAGGCTTAGACATTTAGATATTTATCAGTAAATGTCATCAATTTCATCATATACACACAAATTGAAAGCAAATACTTCCATCAATAATTACTGAAATTTACAGAAAGACAAAGTAAGAAAAATGCTGAGTGGCAGCTTATACTTTAATTCAAGGATATTTGCTTTGTATATTTTTGACATGCTAATAATTTCTATTTTACTAATTATGAGCTTTAACTTTTTGAACCTCAGTGTCTACTGCAGAGGTGTCAAATATGCAGTCCACAGTCAAATGCGGCCCGTGAACCTCTTCCATCCGGTCTGTAACTGCACTTGGTGGACCACACTCTCTCCCAAAGGGCAGGAGGAAAGGGGGGGGGGAGAGGTCTCGCATACATAGCATTCTGTGATGCTGTGAGAATGTCAGGTCTCGCGACATCACAGAGTGCTTAGTAAGTAAGACTGAACTCCACAAGACCACATTCTCTCTCTGAGAGTGAGAGTGAGAGAGAGAGAAAGGTATCATGGAGTGCAGTTTCACATACACAGCATTCTGTGACGCTGCAAGAGTGCTGTAGTCTTTTGATTTATGGTATGTATGACCCACTTGAAGTACATTTAAGTCAAATATGGCCCAATATAGCAAATGAGTTTGACATTCCTGGTCAACAGTAATTAAATTAAATTATTATTTTCTAACTTCTCCCTATGGACTGTCTGCTTTATGATTTCCCAAAACTGTGAAAATTTAAATGGATAAAAATAGAAAAATGCTTAATAATAGAAATTGTTATCTGCTGGAAATTAGAAAAAAAATAAAAATCACATTCTGCCAAACTTAATTATGGTAGCCTTTAATTACATGATCACCCCACTGGACACCTGCTTCATTCAGTGCTCAATGAGTGGGTAGCTGTTGAATCTTTCCTTTTATCTTTAATATTCAGTGTGTGGCCCCAGGCCTTAGTTACTGCATATTACCTACATCATGTACTGAATACAGATTTTTTTAGTTTCCTCGTGAGGTTTTGTGCACTGCACTTATAGTAGAATCTGAATGCTTCACAAATGTTCACCTTTCAAAGAGAAATATTTCAGGCTTGGTCTCTTTCTGAAGATGTTTCTTTTTTAAAGTTGGAGCCAAAATACTCTACCATAGATATAAACAAAGGAATTAATGCTATATCTTCACTGCAGAGTTAACATAAGTTATCTATACTTGAGTTAATTGCTCTTAATTTAGTCCAGCTAATCTGAGAGCAGTCTTTCTGTGTAACCCTCTGTGTGCAGAGGGTAACAGTGGCTGGCTCTACACTGGTAAATTAAGTCAATTTAAGCTTGGCTTAAGTTGACTTAATGTGCCCTGTGTCTACACTACAGTTTCCTTAAGTTGACTTAAGCAGCTTGCTTAAGTCGACTTAAGGAAAATAAAGTCAACTTAATGAAAATTAAGTCGACTTTATTAACCCACCTTTCTACTCGACCTAAGGCTTAATTCAACTTTCTAAAGTCGAATTAAGCCAGTGTAGCCCTGGGGTAGCCCTAAGTCGACTTAGGGCTACCCCAGGACTACACCAATGCCCTCCCTGCTGGGGGACGACGACACAGGGGGAGCCTGGCATGCCCCCCAAAGGGCAGGGCATGTGGGCACGGTGTGACACTGTCTGGATTTAGGGAAGCATTTATGATATTATTTTCTATGGATATCTCATAAATGCTATAATCCATAGGAACTATGTCATGTTTGGTATCAATAGAAAGGTAGTAACTTGCTGGGAATGATTATATAGTTTATGTCCAGGAATTCTATTTCGATTAGAAGTTAAGAATTTGATGTTATATCCATACTTTAACTTGTGTCATGCTGGACAAATGTCTTAGACGGGAGGGTGTGAACAACCATTGTCTCCTTAATGTTAAGGAATCTGCCAGTTGATCTGGTCCCAGGGAGTAAACTGATGAGCCATTAAGGATACAATGGTTGTATTCTTTATGTCCTCAATGGCTTGACTTTTCACCAAAAGGACCTTACAGTGGACTTATTTCCCAGAGTACATTATCTTTGTAAATTTGGATTACCTCATGAAATGCTTAATTGTTATTGCAAGTGTGAGAAAAAGCATACTACTATAAATGCAACCCGTATCTGCTTGGGAATACCTCCAATACTGTGCTGGCAGCATTGGTAAGCTTGTGTTCATAATGCTTACACATATGCAGCAGACCGTTTTATAATAAATCTCTGTTAATATGTTTTTTCCCCCATTTGAAATCCAACTTGAATCCCATAATGATGCCAGAAGAGGTATGTGGGGCATGGAGCCTAAGGTAGCGTGGAGGGGAATGGTAATTATCTGCTTGTCAGGGAACATACAAACACCATTACTGGATGCCAGATGGAAAGGATGGTGATTCTGCATGCACAGAAGGGAGTGGTGGTGCGGCAATAGCTAAATCTCACCCTCTGAATGTAGGATGGGAAAGGAAAAGAGGGGGAAGTTGTTATCATATCCTGAAGGGAACATATAAGCAAAATTAATGGAGTTGGAGATGACGGTTCCCATATCCAGAAAGAAACTTACAGGTGCCATTTCATCATCATCATCATGAACAGATTGGTCTTACATAAACAATAGGCCCTTTATGTCAGATATTCCCAAGCATAACAGCAATGGCAAATCAAGTCCTTGCTTGGCTGAGATCCTTTTCAGCTTCCTCCCTATCCCATTCCCCCCCACTCTGTTCCTCAATCTCCTCATTGTCTTGGATAAGAGAGTATGGTTCCAAGGCGAGAGCTTTGGCTCCTCCACATTAAAAAATGCTGTGCCCAATGATGTCCCTACATCTTGTTGTTCTTGAGATCTCTGTGGTCAGTCATCCACAAACTTCTGCAGGGTATGGACAGACTCCATTCTTGGAGTATTAGGGTACCTCTACACTTGTAAATTAAGTCGACTTAAGCTTGCTTAAGTCGATTTAATTTACTCTGCATCTACACTACACTTTCCTTAAGTCGACTTAAGCAAGCTGCTTAAGTCGACTTAAGGAAAATTAAATCGACTTAATAAAACCTCATTTTAAGTCGACTTTTGGCTTAACTCAACTTTCTAAAGTCGACTTAAACCAGTGTAGACCTGGAGTAGCCCTAAGTCGACTCTAAGTTGACTTAGGGCTCTCCAGGACTCCCCCACTGCCCTCCCTGCCAGGGTGGCTGGCACAGGGAGAGCCTGGCATGCCCCCCCACAGGGCAGGGCTCCATGCCCCTATGCTCTGCCAGGGTCCCTGTCCCCCTTTGCCCCGTTGTACCCAGGGGCAAGGGGTGCCCCCCTGCCATCGTTCACCTGTCCCAGATCCACCTAGCCCCTATAAGTCGACCTAGAACATCCAATGTGGACGCTCTAGGTCGACTTTGTAAGTTCCCCCCTACATCGACTTTAAATTTAGGTGTGGACATGCTAAGTCACCTTAACAAAGTCGACTTAGCTAAGTCGACCTAAATTAACAAGTGTAGACATAGCCTTAGAGAGCAACTGAACAAAGTGCCCATTGTAGTAGCTCTGCAGGCTTTTGCCAGACTGGAAGTTGTTATCCTTTGTCTATCGGTACAGGATCTTTATATATTTGATCTTGTTCCAACACTAATAGCAGGCCAGTGAGTCCCTTCCTCAGACAGTTTTAGGTGATGTATTGTCATAATCTTATTGATTTGGAGCCTTGGACCCAAAGAACCATTAAGTCCTATTGTAATCATATCACAATAGAACAACTGTTTGGTGTCAGCTTGAGGTTAGTTAGCCACACACTGGGGAGGAAGTTTCTACTCAGTCACCATCTGATGAGACTAAAGTGCAATATCAAAGCTAGAACTTCATACAAGGCAGGGTCCAAGCATCAAGGTGAGTATTTGTATGATATAGAGATAACATCAGGACATAAGATGAGGAGGATAGACTCAAAAAATATTCATGAGCAGCAGTTTGGGAAAAGCATTGGGAAACTTCCAGAACTCAAGTGGACCATATCTGAGTCCCCACTGAATTGCTAACGTGAACATCAGTGACAGTCAAGCATCATTCAAGCTCAGAGCACCACTTACCAGTCCAGCTGGACTGAACACAGATACAAGCAGGGTTGAAGGCAAGATTAGAATTCCAACTCTAACTAACATTTCAGTGAATACAAAACCTTGGTTATCTAATTAACAGTTGTGGAGCTAAAACAATAAAGCTAACCTTTGAAATCTCAAGACTCCTGCTAAGGCATCATCATACATTATATAACTCCACCTCTGAAGAACCTGCATCTTAAATTCAACTATCTTTGTAGCGTATATTTTTAATATACTTCCCATATACTTTAAAGGTAGAAGCACTTGTTTGAAAGTTTCACAGCCTTCTATTGTTTATTCTTTTTATTCACTGGAGCAATCAAACACATCACATTAAGAAAATCTTATTCTATATGTCCCAAAACATTGTCAATATAGTGCTCAGGGAAATATTCAGTACAAGGAAGTTTTTGTTTTAAATGTCACACATAGGCTTTTGCTCGTTCTTGTTCTCAGCAGTTTCATAACATGCACCCAAGCAAAAGGAATAAATAGTCCTCTGGGGTTTTTTGGCTGCCAGAGACAAATGTAATCCATGTTTAACAGAGACCAAACAAAAACACTTGCCCAAAGTTGTCTTATATTTTGTTCTCAGATCTCTCAACTGGCATACAGTACACAAGGAAATTGTCAGACAAAAATTACTTCTGTTTGAAACTTTATATATATGGAATTTATTGTGGAGTGGGAGAACTCTTTCTCTAACCTGGTTTCATTTTTTTTATATATTACATTCCAGAAACATTAAATAACTTCTGAATATTTAACCCCAAAGTATCAGATTGGGTACCCAGAAAATAAGGAACACACAATTAGTAACCACTTGTGAAAGCTTGGTGTAAGTGATTTGCTTAGCATCATAAAAGACTCTGTTGCAGACACAGGGATAACGTCCAGTTCTCCAGGGCTGCATTCCACTCCCTTAACAATGAGACTGCGCCTTTTCCATTTCTACAATCTCTACCTCATTTAGTACACACCTTCCAACTTTTGCAACACATGAAGTACAGACAACAGCATCCTTTACTATGCAACCTTGATTCATTTCCAGCGCATGGTCCATTCCTGTACACTGAATGAAGAATAAATAGCATGTGATCCATAATTAAAGACTGAATCATAATGCATAAACAAATGTGGGCAAATTTAAATTTGTATAGACAATCTTACCCTAAGGTCATCTACTCTTTAGAGTTTGGAGTTAAATACTTCTTGCAGTACTCCTTGGGTAGATCCAATCTGAATTTTGCACTAAATTGGCCCATACCATAATAATAATTCATCATCTTTGCAGTTTGGGGTAAACATTAATATGGAAATGGCATTGGTTTTCCTTTTTCTGTAGGGGGATGTATGGCATAGGCTTGGGGCAGCTCAATTAATTTCACTGGGATTGGCCTGAATTGTCTTGCTGTGCAGGGACTGAGTTAATTCCAGGGTAAACCAGTGGAAGCAACCTTGAGAAAGACTCCCCTTGCTTCCTCATATCTTTTCACCGTAATGCCTCAATAGATGCCAACGTGGGTATATTTTCTTCAGCTTCCCCTCCCCACAACCTTAGTCATCCTAGGCAGAGAGCTTTTTTCCAACTTTCATCACATCTGTTATAGTGCGCTGCTTTTTCTCATGATTCACTCAATATTCTTTTTCTTTTCTGAAAGCTTTATTTCCTGAAGCCCGATAATTCATGAGAATTTCAGCTCTCTTTTTTTTTTTTTTTTTTGAAAGGAAGCTTCTAACACTCATGTTTGTGAAGAAACCTTGAAAAGGTGAACCTTAAAGACTATAAAGTAGAAATAAAAAAGAAGTCAAAATGCATTTTATATTATTTATTATTATTTAATATTATTTATATTCATGAAATTTGCTTTATATCTATATATATAAAGCAAATCTCATGAATTCCAGGGGGATCTGACTTTTCTTTCAAATTCCTGGGGGTGGGAAGAATATAGATTATGAGACTGAATTTATCTATTCACACTTATTAATGATTAAATAACTTTTCAAACATATTTTATCATCAAAAATATAATTTGTCAGTTTTGATACAATCTACAACAAAATGCAGGCTTTCCACATTTTGGCTGATTGGCATAGTGCAATGGCTTGTGCCACACATTGGCAGGTTTCAGACTTGGAGGAGTGCTTAACGTATGTGTTTAACTTTAAACAAAATTAACTGGTCTACTCATGAGTGTAACATTAAGTAAATGTTGTCAGGATCAAAGGCCTAATGTGAAACAAGCTGGAAAGAGTCACCATAAACAATTTGTGAGAGGCTATAGGACAAGAGTAAACTTATCTCTGAAAGTAAGATAAAAATCAAAGTAATTATTCAAAATTTGTGATAATCATCTTACTTGTTCTTTTCTTTTTCTCTCTTTTGCTTTCTACTGGCACTCAATAACTTGTCATAACTGTATTTTTCATTGCATTGTCTCCCAAATATGCAGGTGACAATATTTTATTTTTGCACAACGCAAACCATTATCCTCATTTTAGAGGTGGGGAAACTGAGGTATAGTGTAGGAAGGGACTTAGCAGGTCATCTAGCAGGCTAGTGGCTGATATGGGAATTGAAGTATTCTCAATCCCAATACAGTATTTATGCATAGGGGGAAAAATCACGAAAAAACATAAAAGTGGATTTATAAATGGAAAGGAGTAAGCATGATATTGCTGTTCCAGATATTCTCTAAGTTTACAAAGTGGGCAAAATTGAAAATATATTACTTGACAAAGTAGTTAATATAGTTTCCTGGTGTAATAATGAGCATTTTAGGAATACATGTACGTGCACGTAATATCCTTTAAAAATCCTTGCCCAAATGAAATTACAGAAAACAAAATGTAAAGGTGATTTATTATCTTATGCTGCTAAATATATCTTTTTATTAAAAATGACAAACGGCAGGAAAAGTGTCAGCTTGAATTTTAAATATACAAATTTGTATAGTTTGCTACCTCAGTTACATTGTTATATTCTTATTAGTTTTGTGGTATGTAAGCAACGTATCTGATATTTCATGACTATTTTTCAGTGGGTCAGCCTCATGTCAATTCTTGCATAAGGTGTTTATTCACCGGCTGAATTTGAGCTTGCATGTCCTGATCTCTGTTCAAAATGTGGGACTCAGACTGATCATTGAAGAGCTACCCTGGTTGTCCTTATTTAAAAAAAAAAAAAAAGGCTTTCAAAGACATCAGTACTAAATATCTAGATTTAGCTTAATTAATTTTGTTTTCTCTCTGATATGGGGACAACTTATTTTTTTCCAAATTATTATGATCCCTTCTCCCCCGATAGATTAACTGCATTCAGTTTATAATATATGGATCTGATTGAAGAACTTCCAATTGGTATTATTATTTTTAATCAAAATGTACCATTTTGTCAAAACCAAAATGTTTGCGGACACATATTGGGTTAGACAAAAATTATATCAGGACAATTTCTCAGCTACAGGATAGAATTTTTGATTAAAATGAAAGCTAGCATAATCTTAGGGTGACCAGATAGCAAGTGTGAAAATTTGGGATGCATGGGGTGTAGGGGGATAATAGGGTCCTATAAAAGTCTCTATTATCAGGACATCTGGTCACCTTGCATGGTCTTGAACCTGCATTTCCTAGACTGTAGGTAACTGGGAAGGAGGTAGGGAGGGAATGTGTGTGTCTGTTTTTCTGATGTTTTTTAATGAAAATCCTGAAAAGTCTAACTTTCATTATATCTTGGAAAAAAATTGAAGCTGTAATAATTTCTAATAAAACCGAACTGTAGTATCCTGGACATCCCTTACAGCTGAGCCCAAAATGGTCAGTTATTTCTTTACCTAAAATAAGTAATCAACTCCATTTTGTACTAGAAAAAAAGTCAGCAACTGTAACTTACAGAGGTTGCACAATTTTTTGTAAGATTTCAATTGTACAAGATCAGTCATAACAAACAGACCATAGTAGGAAACTGAATTGAATTTTGTGTAGAATAACTTCTGCCATGTCACTGGGGAATGCATTTTTTCATTACGGGAGCAAAGAAGAAATGTGAGAATGAATTGCAAAGGAGGTAAAGCCTGCGCTACAAAAGCATATTAAAATCCTAATATACTGGAAGGGTGCTGAAACACTTTACAGGAAAATCTCTAATTTATTCCATTGATTCCCTTAAGAAAATATGATATTTCTCAGTAGTAAAGTAATTAACAATAAAAGAAAACTAGCATCAGATAGAGAACTCTTTCAAGAATTTCTTTCTTGAGGCCCTGAATATGGACATCTGGCTCGTCAACTCCACTAAATTCGCTCTTATCAGTGACTTTTGCTTAGTCACTTCAGTGCCACTTTAACTCATCTCCGTTCTCTCCCAGCATCAGAGCCATCCCTAACTCCTGCATAACTACTTGTGAAAATATTATTTTCTTCTCTACCACATCCTTATAATTAATTTATTCTTTGGTGATTTCAATCTCCTGTCTGTTTCTCAGCTTGCTATTTTCCAGTTTATTGTGATATTACTGCTGAAATTATCATTTTCTCCACTACAAAGAACTTTTTTTGTGTATGTGTGTGGTTGTCAGGCTCCAATGCATAGGGGATTGTTAGCCAACATTTCACCTTCATAGGGCGATAGGGTGGGTGGACTAAACTGTCACAAAATTTGAAGTGCTCTTTAAATGAAAATTTAAAGGAATGCTTCCCTGAAAGTGGTGCAGTGATGAGGCATTTTGTTTTTGTTTTTTTATAGCATATAATGGCTATTTTGGCTTAAAATTATAACTCTTTTTAGATAAATGTACTGTATGTGTCAATAATATTTTAAACTTCATATATATCCTTAAATTTACCACAGCGTATGAAGATGCATCATAAGTATAACTGAGCTCTACACAGACAAAAGAGTCTTGTGGCACTTTTAAAGACTAACAGATTTATTAATCGCATGAGCTTTCGTGGGAGAAAATCCCACTTCGTCAGACGCTTTGAAGCGTCTGA
>ML685798.1:10110824-10226591 GCA_007922175.1 Pelusios castaneus | reverse complement strand
GTCAGACGCTTCAAAGCGTCTGACGAAGTGGGATTTTCTCCCACGAAAGCTCATGCGATTAATAAATCTGTTAGTCTTTAAAAGTGCCACAAGACTCTTTTGTCTTTCTACAATAGACTAACACAGCTACCCCTTTGGAATTTGAGCTCTACACAGTAATTGCAGGCGTATACGAAGAATATAATTATTTAAATAGTATTCATAGGTTACGTCATTCATGACAGACTCTTCCAAAAATTAACGGTAAGCCAGAAAAAAACTATGCTGATCATCTTTAGAACAAATATGAAGATTCAAATCCAACTACTGAATAAATCTAATGTTATATAAACTAATGATGGGTATATAGCTACACTGCAGCTGACATAGCAGCTGACTCAGGCTCATGGCGCTCAGGCTATAAGGTTATAGAACTGCAATGTAGACCTTTGATCTCAGAGACTCCAAGAGGAAGCTAAGAGAAGAGGTCTCAGAGTTTGGGCCCCAGTCTGAGCCTGAAGTCTCCACTGCTATTTTAAGCCCCACAGGCAGAGCCTAGTGTGATGTGAGGGTTTTTACTTCAGTGTAGAAGACATAATCCATGATTCTTTGCTATGAGTGAAATAAATATATTTACCTTTTCATAAATTCATGGTAGTGTCCATTTGTTGTTCATACCATGTTCATAGTATGTCCACAAATTCATGCAAATTCTATAAGGTAAGACTACATCATCACAATGGTCCTTTTTGGCTTTATAATATAATCATTAATTGTTAATACTTATCCTTTTACTACCCTCTATACTCCTGAATCTTCAAAGTTCTTCCTATAGAGCATTTTCTGCCCATCACCTCCAGATTCCACAGAGTAGTTTTCAAAAAGCTTCAAGTTCAGATTAAGATAAGGACACAAAAATCTGAATATCTGTTCTATCTATTTAGACCTCTGGATCTGTCAACAGTGGACTGAAAATTTCATGAGAACAAGATCATTTGACACTTTATTTTCATCCAGACCCAAAGAACCATCCCTTATCCAAATTTTTCAGAACCCCCAAAATATTAGGTTTAAATTTGCTGTTGGAAATAGTTGAAGATTCTCAATCATAGGGTAAGTTTGTTAATTTGTCTGAATCTATTTCCCCATTCTGACCTGAAACTTATTTATCTGGGCAGTTGTTATTCCTACTCTGAACCTGAAATTCAAAACTGAATCTGGACCCTAAAGCAATTCACATTACTATTAAAAAATAGGGAGTATATTTTAAAAGTTGAATCATACTTAATATATTTCTTTAAAATAATAGTTGGGTATGTATTGACTCAGGTAAAGGCATGTCAAAAATATTTTTATTAATGGACACATTTGTCAACTGCTTAAGTGGTTTACAAGACATTAGGTGAACCTTAAAAAGTCCCTTGCTAGCAGTTACTTCATGGAGATATTTTGCTTAGTCTTGTGATAACCAAGTCTATCTTGTATATCTGAACAAGAAGTACAATGTTTGACATGTATATTACTGGTGGTGTTTATTTAAACAAGCCACAAAAAATTGTTTTTGTCAGTGTTCTCAAGAGTCCAAGAAAATACCATCTTTAAGCACCAGCAACAAACAACAAATTAGATTCCTGAGTTTGCTTTGACACAGCTAGCACCATACAGCAAAATGGAGAGAGACTAGTACTGGAAACAATTTAAGTTCCAAAACTCAAATGCTCAGAATTTATGTGATGCTATAACAGTTATAAGATATTTTCATGAAAGGTTACTGATACTTTTTCTAAACTGAATACAAAGTAATAGTTTCTGAGAATTTCTGCTTACATGTTCACAAATAATATTAACTAAATGACTTGTGTTCGCATGTAGATACAGGATTCAGGTAAGGCAATGCACTTGATTTCTGGATACACACAGCAATCTCAGTCCTTTGCCCCCATGCTGACCAGTTCCAGAAGAGACATTTTTGTCAGTGGATGCTGAAGCCAAGAATAGTGTCCTCATACAAGACCCAATCTAGCTCCTACTGGTTCCCTGTAACCTGAGTGACTGCTGGGGATTAGGCCACTACTAAGGAGTGTGCCTCATTCGTTTTCAGATAGGAAGGGAATTGAGGGAAAGATCAGGATAATGATCAAAGGAATGGAATGCAAGCCATATGAGCAAAGGCTGAAGGAAATGGGTATCCTGAGTTTTGAAAAGAGAAGATTAAAGGGAGGACGTGGTAGTAGTGTTCAATACTTGAAAGGCTGCCATAGCAAAGATGGAGAAAAGATGTTCCTCTTGCCACAGAGGCAATGGATTCAAACTACAGCATAGCAGATTTAGATTTTTATTTTTTATTTGGTAGGTGAGGGAGGAAGGTAAGGTCCCCACAGTGGGTTGGCTGGTGATCAGGATAGAAAGGGAAGTGGGCTGACAGAAGTACCTGGGTAGATATTGAAACATCTAATAATAAAGTTGTATTAAATAATTAAATTATTTCCAGCAACTCCTGTCCTTAGGGTGCATCTGGACACTAAGTAAAATAATGTAAAAGGTTATCATAGTAACAAGTTGTTTCAAGAAGATGATGGCATGATGAATACTGGTTGCTATCACAGAACTAATAAAAGTTGTAAGAGTTTCTGCTTGAATTAAAAGTACCTACACAGTATAATGACTGTGTATATAAAGTTATTGTCCATCTACACAAAAAGGCTTTTATTTCTTAGCAGCTGCACATTGATGAGTCACTGTGCAATAATAATGAACACAGCATTCATCAGTTTGAGAGACAAACATGGTCCCGGAACTGAAAAGGTAAGATTATTTTTTTGTTAACTTAAGAATCGTTCAGAAATATATTCGTTCAACAATAGTGCAATCTGGCAAACACAATAGGTAACAGCATGATGGAATATCCACTGAGAGTCTTTATATTCTTCAGCTTTCAACTCTCTCAAGGTTACAACACAGAAACACAGGTCACAACACATGAACATATTTTTGTACATCAGATAAAATCTGTTTCTTTTCTTTTTTTAAGGTGTAGAAGGCTGCAACACAATAATGTGTGTTGTGCATCATTACTGTATCAGTTTAGCAGTTTTCTTGATGCTATTATTGTGGTGGTGATTACGTAAGATTGCCACAGGGACAGCAACTGTTCTCCTCCGCTTCTAGCCCAATCTGATGACCTCCCAAATCT
The DNA here is from genome assembly GCA_007922175.1 of Pelusios castaneus. NCBI lineage: Eukaryota > Metazoa > Chordata > Testudines > Pelomedusidae > Pelusios > Pelusios castaneus. The sequence continues at coordinate 10,223,419 of ML685798.1, read as the reverse complement.
TGCCTCCAGGAATCATTAACTTGGTGGAAAGTAACTATAATATTCATGAAACAGATGAATTTATCATAGCAAAAGGGATTGTGACATTTTGATTATGCTGTGCGTGTTTCTTACAGCTAGCAGCATTTACTGAAAGGCAAAGGTGAGTGCTAGCATGGGAACTTGGAGACGATTGATGTTGCAAGCATGGGAGAGGGGAGTGAGAGGATGGAAGGGGAAGTATGAACTCATTCACGCAAGTATTGATCTTTAGCTCCTGATGTGGATTCAGACAATTCTCCCCGCTTCCCCCATATACTCAGAACGGCAAAGAAAGGCCTCAAAAATGGGAGGAGTCACTCTATTTTGGATAAAATACTTTTGCTTCTGCTAGCACACCCTTTTGGAAGGTTGCCTAAACCATGCATCTAAGCATTTATATACTTCATTCATCATCATTTTATCTATACCCGCTATTCAGTTTCCCGGCTGTTTCATTTTCTATGCAAGCTGAGAAATGTCTTTTCCTCATTGTTCATATGAGGAGAAGTATGGAACTGGGATAGGATACCAGCAGAGGAGAAGAGAGTAGTTGCAAGGTGCAGGGCAAATGGCAAGACTCCATCTCTTCTTCCCATGAGTGGGAAAGCAGTATGTTTTTTTTCTAAAGCTCATCTGTAGTAATTTCCTGTTTATGTGTTCTTCCTTCTCTCATAATCCTATGTGCATTTCTGATAGCCCAGAGACTGTTCAACCATTAGTTTCTGTTCTGTACTCCTGCTGATTTAAATAACAAGAGGCAAACCTTCTTTCAGAGATCAAGAAAAATTCTTTCCAGGGACTCCCTCTCAAGCAATGTTGCTCCTCTTCTGCTCTTTGATAAGACTTTATTCTCAATGATCAATCACTGTCCCTTTGTTCCCCAAGACATACAGTGAGTAAAGGACCACAAATGCCAGACCAAGAATGGGTGTGGGAAGAGGGAAACTCTCAGGACTCAGAAGTGAGAAAGAGCCAACTAACAACGGCTATGTCTACACTTGTTAATTTAAGTCGACTTAGCATGTCCACACTCAAAGATTAAGTCGACTTAAAGGGGACCCTGCCAAATTGACTTAGAGCATCCACACTGGATGCCTAAGTCAACTTGTAGGGCTAGGTGGACCTGGGACAGGTCCACGGTGGCAGAGGGGGCACCCCTTGCCAAGTGCCAGGGGGCTCAGCATTTGCCCCATTGTACCTGGGTACAATGGGGGCTAAGCCTGACAGGGACACTGGCAGGGCACTGGAGCAGGGTGGGCAGGGCTCTGTCCTGCCCTGTGGGGAGGGGGGAGGTCACACCAGGCTCTGGCTGTGCCAGCCACCCTGGCAGGGAGGGCAGTGGGGAAGCTCTGAAGCCCTTAAGTCAACTTAAAGTAGACTTAGGGCTACTCTGCGTCCACACTGGCTAAGTCGACTTAATAAAGTTGACTGAGCTAGCAAAGACAACAGAGCAAAGTCGACTTAAAACGAGGTTTTATAAAGTCGACTTAAGCTGCTGCTTAAGTCGACTTAAGGAAAATGTAGTGTGGACGCAGATTAAATTACATCGATTTAAGCAAGCTTAAATCGACTTAATTTGTAAGTGTAGAGGCACCCAAGATGACATCTCTGATGAAGAGAGAGAAGAAGCTGTCCTCTGAGTTACACACTAGCTCTTGAGGATGAGTAAGTGTGTAAGAAATTTGAAGTCACTCTTCATGTGTTAGGAATTCTCTTTAAAATAAGAGCATATTTGCTACAATGATAGTTCTACCCTCACCAGTTTGAGCTTTAAAACTCAAAGAGTTGGGTCATTTGTTTTAAACTTCAAAAGCTTCATTTGTAGCACAGTGTTTTCATCATGAATGTAGTACACTGCGCATAACCTTTTCCTTAGCTGAGCTTTTCAGTACTGACTCCTAAAGTAAACTTGGCATCAATGTGGAATTATTTTAGACCTTTTGAACAAAAAGAATCTTACACAAACCTACATATGACTCTCCAGATTCTACAGCTCATCCACTGGATAGCCTCAGATAATGTTCTAGTAATTTCAGTGATGATGATAGTGGCAGGACTGTCATGGTGGTGGGTCTTTTCCCTAGCTCAGGGGTCAGCAACGTTTGCTGACCTCTGTGCTGGCCCCTCCTCCTCAACCCTCAGCTGGTGCTGATGGCCCACTCATGGAAAGAAACCACCTGGAGTGGCTCCTCTCCACAGCATGCCTGGGGACCCCATCCCCAGGCACACCAGGGAAAGAAGTTGCCTGAAGTCACTCCTTTTGGTGGTGGCACACCACAGAGAGGAGCTGCTCTGGGCGGCTTCTTTACATGGTATGTCTGGGGCATGGACATGGCAGGGACCTCCGCACTGCAGCTGCCTCTGAAATAAGCCACTTGGAGTGTCTTTTGGTGGCAATTTCTGTGGTGCCACAGAGGATACCAAGTGCCGCTCCGAATGGGCTCGTGTGCCACTGTTGGCCCGCGTGCTGGGGGTTGCCTACCCCTGCCCTAGATATTTCAACAGTGACAGCTTTGAAAGGGCAGCTAGAACAACATTAATTTTCCAGCACTCAAAATCCGAAACATTTGTTGCAAACTTCTATTGTTCAAACCATTAGCTCATAAAATGGAATTTAGCAGAGGAGGGTGAAATATGAACCATTAAGGCCAAATCTACACTCATGGCAGCAAATTTGCCACCATCAGTTCAATCTTTCCAATTTGATTGAGTGGTCAGTGAAGACACACTCAATCGATCCAGAAGTCACACGATAAGTCCACCCTCTCAATAAAAGTAGCACTGAGTCAAAGGGAGGGCATTTTCCCTTGATTCAGTGCAGTGAAGATGCCACAGTAAGTAGGCATTAGAAAGTTATTTTATGTAGCTTGCGTATCTCCCTTCAACTGCTGCCAATTCTGCAGCCAGCATAAACATGGCCAAATATACTTCCCTGAGTAACTCACTGTGTTGTGTTTTATTGTTTCCCTCAAGAATAACAAACGTTTAGATCAGACTTGATTAACACAACACTGCCTCTTTGGAGGCAGTCCTACACATCATCTGCGAATGTAATTCTACCAGTGATTCTGAAATCATAGACTCATAGAAACTGGAAGGGACCATGAGAGGTCATCGAGTCCAGTCCCCTGCACTCATGGTAGGATGAAGTACTCCTCATAACAATCTTTTAGGTATATGAAAACTTATCATGTCCCCTCTCAGTCTCCTCTTTTCCAGACAGAACAAACCCAGTTCTTTCAATCTTCTCTTGTAAGTCAAGTGTTCCAGACCTTTAATCATTGTGGTTACCAGGGGCATCACTCCAGCAAAAAAACATTTGGCACAGCCCCCAAGCCCTCCTACCAAACCACATCCACCGTCATGCCCTCACACCCCCTGCATGGGCCCAGACTGGGCTCCTGATGATGGCCAGGGCCCAGGGCCTGATCCAGCTCCTGCCACTGCTGACCCTGGGTGCCAGCCACCAGGTGACGGCCAGCTCCTGCCACTGTCAGCCCCGGATGCAGGCCCCTGGGCCACGGCAAGCTCCTGCCATCACTAGCAACAGGTTCCAGCTGGGCCACAGCCGGATCCTGCTGCTGTTGGCCCAGGTACTGGCCAGACCCTTCCAGCCCTGGGACCCAGCTGAGCTGGAGCAGCTACTGCTGCCGGCTCTCAGCACCATCTCTGGGTCCCCGGTCAGGGTCAAGGCTGGATGGGGGGAGCTAAGGGCAGTTTCAGGTTCTCAGAGCCTGTGCTGCTGGCAGGACTTGGGGCACTAGCTTTGGGACTCTGGGCTTGTGTCCCCTGTGTGCCCTGCACCAGCAACACCACTGCTTCTTGATCTTATCAGGACTTTCTCTAATTTTTCCACATCTTTCCTAAAACGAGGCACCCAGAACTGAACACAATACTTAGTTGAGGCCTAGAAGTAGAGTGGAAGAATTCATTCAACTGTAAGTAAGACATGAAAAGTAACCTACAAATGAATACCAGGCACTTTGTGCTAAACAACCATGGTGAGCCCATTATCATTTCATTCTCTAATAAGGTCTCTGAAGTCCAGTATATACATTAACTTTTGGGGGTCCAACCTTACAGACTCTTTCTACTGGGAGTAGAGCATATTATCGTAAGTAGTCCTACTGATTTTAATGGTAATAGGCTTGACATCTGACGACAAGAGACTGCAGGATTTGGGCTAAAGAACCATCTTTATCTGCCCTCTATCCCCACACACAGAATTCCTGTTGATATCCAACAGAATTTGTGGATTAAAGCAGGGCTTTTTTTTCTGCCGGTATGCACAGGTACTGCGTACTGTCTCCTATTTTTCCCTGTCCAGTCCCGCAGCCCAGTTGGGGGCCAGGGTTAGCAGGGCACGGAAAGGAGTGGGTTTCCTTTCCCCTGCTGACTCTGGCTCCCAGCTGGACAGCGGGGCCAGCAGGAGCCAGGAGCAGTGGCCGCGGGCCAGAATCTGGTCCACCAGGGACTGGAATCCAGCCCGCGGTCGCCTGGGAGCTGCAGTCAGGCTGCAGTTTTTTCAAATCTCCCGCCCTGAGCATGCTTAGAGGTGTGGCTCAGGGCAGGAGCAGCCTAGCCAGGGACTGACCTTGGCCACCCACGCAGCTCCAGCCTTAGGTAAGGGGGAGGGGCCCCGGAGAGTCAGGAAACTGGCGGAGGGAGAAAAAAGGGAGCTGAGAGGAGCTGGAAAGGGGCTGGGGGGGGCGAAAGGAGTGGGGACGGGATGGAGGGGGGCTGTGAGGCAGGTGGAGAAAGGCCAAGAGGAGTGAGGAAGGGGCCCGGGGAGTGGTGGGGGGAAAGGTGGGGCCTGGGAAGGCTGCTGGGTGGCTGGAAGTGGTGGAAGGTCCTGACACTCCCCCACTCCTCTCCTGCAGGTGTACCAGCACTTTTTTTTTTTTTAAAGCACTGGGTTACGGTAACATTTCATCCAAATAAATTATATTAAATCCTGAACCACCGCTGAATTAAACAAAATCTGTTTTAAAAGGTGCATTAATTCAGACTAATGGTATATTCAAATAATAGTTTTCTATGAGCTTTAATGTTTATCACATACAGAGTCTGATGATAAAAAACAATGCATTTACCTATAATTACTACGCAATGTTATATGAGATACCAAAGTTGCTTCTTATTCTAGAAAGAAATAATGGTGGTACTCAGGTACTACTGTGCATGAATTATGAGCAAATGTATGGTAACTGCTGCATACATATAAATAGATGTTCATCTGAAATTATATTTGTAAGAGACTAAATAAATATTTACTTTAAGTAAGGGAATCTGTTTATTTTTGTCTTTATTTTCTTAGAAGGGCAATAAATATAGAAGAAAAGAAAGATAACCTCATAGAACGGACAGGAGGAAATAGAAGGACTATGGGGCATGGAGCAGTAGAAGGCAAAAAGTGATACAGATAATGAATATTTTTAAAAAGTATATGCTATAAGTTAAAATCAAATCAAACAACCCTAGACGCACCATGGATCTGATAATGTACAGCAGCTTTCCTTGTTCTCTTTATGACAGCCAAATACCTTAATAGTTTACTTATTTCCTAATCATTCAACTGTCTAAAAATTTCTTATAGCTCCTCTAGAATACAGGCAGCCAAATCCCCTTTTTACAGTTACATGTAGGTGCAGAGCTGTCAATGTTCTGTCTGTCTGCAAGGACCAATAACCAACTCTTATAATACATTTAGCAATAAACTGTGCTTCTCTGCAAGCAGGGATTTCTTTTTTCTTTTAATTCACATTATTTCAATTTATCTGAAAAAATAATTTTATATTATCAGGTAATTCTCAAAAGATAAGTGGTGCCATGATGGTCTCTACTTTCTCTGTAGGCTGGAAACAAAACATCAGAATGAACCATTTTAGAGATGCAGAAAGAAGTGGAACATTCATCTAAAAATTTAAAAACAAAATAGAACTGTGCTTGATTTTGTGGTAATGAAGTTTGATCCTGTAAGATATTGAGCACTTTTAGGAGGTACCAGCATCCTTCACTTTCAATGGAGGACTGAGCTAGTGACAGAGAAGGGTACATATATTGTGAATATTTTAAAGAGTTAGTTTGATTATATTTTAACCCATTTTAATTCACTTTCTGAAAATATTTTACTTGATTATTTACTGGCAAAACAATTTGCAGAAATCATTGTAAAGATAATATTGGAGAAAACTTGTAGAAAATAAATTCCGAATTTGTAAACATATACAATCACACTAGAAACCTTATTCTCAGAGGTAAGCACATCAAAACAGAATGGCCTATATGGCCAATTGAAACTAATCTACATGCCTCATATTGTGAATATTAATCCACAAACTAAAATTAGACAGTGAATATGGAATGCATTCAAGAAAAACAAGAAACATTCAAAATCAGGGGGAAAAAAAGCAAAAATCACTGAAAATATTACGTGGGCTGGATGGTAGCATAACATTTCTGAGCAATGATTTACTGTGTTTCACTGCATTAAAATACGATATATGAAAATAAAATACCTTATGACACATGCATAAAGACCACTGTCTTGCACCGCTGTTGGACGAAACCAAATAGAATCCTCTTCTTTACTCATTCTAGTTCCATCAAAAGCTATAGGTTCCTCAAAATCTCCAGGTCCAGAGCTTTTGTACCACATCAAACTAAGGCCAGCACTTTGTGCTAGAGAGTAATTTGCTCTGATATAGCCATAAAATAATGCACATTTTATTCGAACAGGCTCTCCCACTAGAACTTGATACTTCTTGTAATCCACAGACCAGTCAGTGCAACCATCAGCTAAAAAAGAAAAAGAAAAAGAAAAAGAAATGTGTGTGTGTGTGTATATATATACATGTATATAAAACTAAACACAGTAGCAGCCTAATATCAAAGCTACAGGTTAGAGTTACACAGGCGGTGTTATGTAAAAACACTTTTTCTGACATTCTTTGCATACAACATTTAGCAGCACAATTAGCTTTTAAGTACCATAAGATTTACTTTTTTGGGTTTAATTAACAGCATTTTTCTACTGTTTAGAAAAGCATTACAAGGAGAAGTTACAATAAATCTTGATAATTTCTATGATATAAATGCAAGTATTCTTTTTCTACAGTACATAACTTTAAAGTGAATTATTATAAAATACTGAAATCAAATTAGTGTAACATAGTGACCATCTGGCACAGAAGGTGTCATAATCAGTGAACTGCATTAATCAGATCCCTTCAAGGTAACAATATAAATGAAAGAAGGGAATTCTTCAGTCTCAGATGATGTTAACACAAGAAGCAGTGGCCTGGATCTGAGAAAGGAAAAATTTAAGTTAGATATTGGGGAAAAAAGGGGTCTTAACAGTACTGGTGATTATGCAGCAGAGCAAGTATTAGGAAAAAAAAATCAAGGTATCCACGCTTGACAAATGAAGGAACAGGTTATGTAAGATATTTCTAGGAATACTATAGTTGAGATAATATGACATAACTGCTAGTTATTTTACTTTTCCTGTCATGAATAATTCTGTACTACAGTTTTCATAAAATGCTAAGCACAAACAAAACTCTCAGTCAAGATTAATGCTATGCTACAACAACAAAAATGATGAATAAAGAAACTCTTCAGGACATGATCTACCGATTAGAACTCCTTGAAAAGGGGTTTTGTTTGTTTGTGTTTTACCATTCTGGAAAACGTAGAGTTTCTACAAAAAAGAAAAAAAAATGTATTCCAATCTCAGAGAGAAAATTTTCAACTTCAATGACACTTTCAAATAATTATTTTCTAAAAAAAAAAAAAAAAAAAAAAAGTCACGAAAAACTTTTGTCAGAAAATTTACAACCTGCCTTGCTATCTATTGCTATGTGTTAGTTCAACTTGCAGTTCGGGGCCTGAGGACACTATATTAAGTAAATTATAATTTCGGATACTACTAGTAATGGTAACAATGGGAATACATCATACACAGCATAAAGTAAATTAAGAAATAAAATATATATACAATATATTAATTTGGAAGAAAAGCCTTTTAAAAATAAATTAATTTAATAACCTCACAAATGAGTAACATAATATAAATAGTTGTTATAAATGTGTAGGGAGTATATATTATATATTGTCAAATGTTATGATGGCATGAGCATATAAAGTGAGATATAGTTAGCATAACTGCCACCCAACATTATCAGTATAGTACAGGGCAATAAAATATTAGAATCACGGTGTGTAATGAATAGCTGTCCATATAGTGAAATATTGTATGTTGTTAATGGATTAATTAGTTTCCTTATTTAGTTTGGTTGGAGGGAATTATGTTTTCAAAAAACCTAAAGTGCATCCTCTCTCTCCCATCTCCGAAATGATCACCTCCTTATAGTGGCTTATACCACGCAAGATGTAGTATTGCGGAAGAGGTAAATTTGGTATTCATAAATGTATTCTTTTAAAAATCACACATTTTTGAAATGTAATAATTAGGATTGAGATCTATATAAAATTTAGGGATGGTATATGCCCAGTTTTCTAGTGGGGCCTAGCATTCATGTCTACTGATCTTAGAATTAAGTTACATTTCTGATAGTTCTCATCTTTACCTTTCTGAGCACCATCAATTTGTTGACTTGGGAACCTCGAAATTATCAGTAAATTAAAATGCATCTTTAAGCAGTGTTAAATTCAATATGTAAATTACTAGATAACTTCTTCGTGTTAATTTATTATCAGATTGTAATTTTGACCTTTTTTTTTTAAATAGTGGCACTTTATTAGCCTTGGTTTCTCTCTCAGGACTTTCAATTTTAGTGGTGCCCACTTCCTTGAACATGATGAATCCATGGAAACAGACTATAAGAGAATACCTACTCCACTACATTTTTCTTTGTATTGAATGGAGAATCAGCTATGCAGAACAGGTAACCTTGACTTATTTCACTTTAGAATTCCCCATGGAATAAATACCAAAAATGATTCATGTATTTATGTCACTTGCAATCTAGTTTAATGATCTTAGTGAAATGGGCTGGAAGGTATTATACAATCATTCAAAAAGAGTTAACATTATATACTCTTACATGAATCAATGCTTTTAAAATTCAGGAGTTTAGTATTAGAGGACTGTTAAAATAAATTGGCTGTACAAATATTGTACATGCTTTGAAACTGATACTATATATACAGAAGCTGTATGATATTTCTATGATAACAAACCCAAAACCTGAAAAGCTTAAATGTAGTTTTTTCTATATTTTGATCTAGCACTGTTTGCTATAAAGTACAAATATTATTTAAGTACTTAATAGAACTACAGATTATTATTTGGTAGCATTATTGTAATTTTGGAAATTACATCTGGCATGGAATGCACCATGACAGGAGCATGTTAGATCAATTTTCTGAAGCATGTACTAACTTCCTATTAGTTTCTGACTTTGATTCAGCTTCTTGGTGTTGATCTCAAGTTTTATGTGGTTTGAGTTTTGGATATTTGAGAAAATAGCTCTTTATATATGTCACAACAACTGGGATTCTCGATGATGCTTCTTTTCACTGTGCCTAGATTGGAACATCTGACAGATGGTGTTAGAGCTCCCAGCTTTGATACTTATTTCCCTCACTGGTCTGAAATAAGCTGTCTGTTGAAATTCAGAGTACAATGGAAGACCCTCAGGCTCTGAGAGTCTTGCTTTCAAGAATGATTGAGGAAAATATATCATTCCATTGGTGAGTTTAGAAAACAATCATGGGTATGATTAAAAAAAAAAAAAGCACCTTATTACCATGCATTTATCTATAGCCAAATGCCACTCTGCCATTAAAGGTGGACCAAACTTGAAACTAAATCTTTAGTGTTTCTGTGGAAATTTACAGTTGAAATCCCAGAACTAACATCACACCCTTATATGGTTCGGATATTGGTTAGGTCTGAAAAGGGAAGGGGGATACTTTCCAGTTTGGATGTAACCAAAGTCGAATGACAGCGCTTCGCAAAATGTCTGCTTTCTCTAAGTCTAATTCAAATCTTAGCCCAACCCTTGACTGAGTCTCAAATCACAACTCAGATGAGAAGCCTGTGTTCTAGGGAAAAGAGCATGTGACTGTCAGGAATCTTAGGTTCTGCTCCTGTCTTTGTTACAGAATTGGGCAAATTGTTTAACCCATCTGTGACTCAGTTCCTTATCTGTAAAATAGGATGATAGTAGTTAACATTCTTTGTAAAGAGCTTTGAGATCTCTTGGTCAGTACATGCTAAACAGCCTTAACAACTTTATCATAAACACAGTTGAAATCAGATCACTACCTCATGGGACCATTTCTGCTTACCATAAACTTAATGTTACCATAATATTTTAAATCTGTGTGCCATATGCAAAGGGAAGAAGAATTACTGAAAAGTTTAAGGAGACAAAAATATTAAAATTTTAAATCACTTTAAAAACAGGCACCTTAGTGCACAGGTGATATCACCAGTCTTTCTTTCTTTCTTTCTTTCTTTCTTTGAAATGCAACAACAGATTTATACACTGATGTGTATGTAAGATATTGTGCTGCGGAACTCCATGGTCTCACTTTACACAAAGACTGAAAGGGTGCGTCAACAATTGTAAATTAAGTCGACTTAAGCCTGCTTAAGTTGACTTAATTTACTCTGCATCTACACTTCAATTTCCTTAAGTCGACTTAAGCTGCTGCTTAAGTCAATTTAAGGAAATTTTAAGTCGACTTTATAAAACCTCGTTTAAAGTCGACTTACTGGCTAAATTGACTTTATGAAGTTAACTTAAGTCAGCGTGGGCATGGCTTAACCCTAAGTCGACTTTAAGTCGACTTAAAGGGCTCCCCCACTGACCACCCTGCCAGGGTGCCACAGGGCAGGACACAACCCTGCCCACCCTGCTCCTGTACCCTGCCCCTGAACCTGTCCTGTTCAGCCCCCATTGTACAACCCTGGTACAATGGGGAAAATGCTGAGCCCCCTGGCACTTTTAAAGGGGTGCCCCCCTCCCACCATGGACCACTCCCAGGTCCACCTAGCCCCTAGAAGTCGACGTAGGCGTCCAGTGTGGATGCTCTAAGTTGATTTGGCAAGGTCGACTTTAAGTCAACCTAATTTTATAGTGTGGACATGCTAAGTCGACTTATTTGGCCAAGTGTAGACATAGCCAAAGAGACCCTAACTAAATGAAGTTTAAGATTGAAAAGAAAGCATATTGCCTACAAAACAATTTTTCAAAATTTTGCATTTCCCAATCTCCTGATGGATTAAACATAGCCAGAAACAAAAACAAAACAAAAAATGAATGTGACTCTGTCTCATATTTAGAGTAGATAACCACTATTCATTCACTACTAGAGGCAATAAGTCAGAGTTTTGCTGTTGAACAGTATTATAGACTTAGTGATTGCAGAAACACATGCATATAACATACTGACACTAGGGAATTAGTATTCTTACAGTCAACAAAAAACACCCAGATTTTTCTTATGCATATCGGTCCTTTCTGAGATAGATGAATTATTTATCTTTTATCTTCCTCTATTGAAAAATGAACTGACTTTTCACTGGACAGTTGAAGAACATAAGACAAACTGAGGACTTGTCTTTCAATAAAAGCAACTGGAATAATTCCCTATGTAGACACATATTCTGGAATAAGAATGTCCATACAGAAGTTATTCCTAAATAGCTATTGTGTTTTAAATTCACACTATATGTTAATCCAATATAACTTTGCAATATAGAAAGCTCTTAGGTTTCCAACAATGTTGTATATATATCTGTATTTTGCACGTAGACATACAGATGCATGCTGTCAAAGTGTAGCTTCTGAATATACATACTTGTAATATATAGAAAATGACTGATTTTCTGCCTGGTAACTCCTAAAGAGGCTGTCAAATGTTTATAATCAGAATATAATCATTGAAAAAAAAAAAAAAACTACGGGCCATTTTAGAGACAGAAAATTACAAAGCACATATACTTTGGTAAATTTAAAGATAGCCATTACTATTCTTCACACAGATAAAAGTAGTAAGAGACACCCCCCCCTCCTACCACGTCCTCTCATACACTATACCTTTTTCTTGTTTAAGTTTCATATTAAAAAGATGTTTGATTTTTTTAATAGATTTAAAGCTATAATCCTTAAATCAACCTAACTTTCAAGTGTAGACATAGCCACAGTGCCATAAGGAGATATATTTATCCCCTTTTAATATATGGTTTGAGAGAAAGAGAGAGAGAGCGAGCTGTTCTGATTGTGTTCTTTCTTGTCCCAATTTTACACCAGTTTAACGCAGCCAAAACTTCTGTTCAAATCACTTGCAGCTGCTCTAAGCTCATCTCAGCTGGGAAGGACTAGAAATATGTTAAACATAAAGTGGAATATCCCACTTTGCTCAAGGGCAATACCAATAGGTTTGGATCTATAAGAAGGTGAAAATGTATTTTTGACAGAAGGTTCAAAGCACTAATGCCAGTATCAAGTTGTCTCTCTGGTATTCTGTTAGGGATTTTTGTTTTACTGGTAGTGAAAGTGATATTTTAGCAGAAAATCATCTCTCTGTATTTGAGATATAATTGCGATAGCATAATTCAAAGAGATAAATATACACAGAGAATAGACAAGCATACTTAACAGAAAATTAAAAGGAGACTAGTTAAAAAATAGCCAAGGCATGACAAGAAAGATCTGATGAAATGCATTTACCATGACTAAAAACAGCTAGAGGCATTTAAACAGTTTAGAACCTCTGGCTAACAACAACAACAAAAGTGTTTTTTCTTCTCCACTGAGGTTTTGTAAGTAAAATCCTGATGCATAAATAACTGAGGCACATAGGGATATATTTCGAAAGGCACAAATATCAATTATGTGCCTAACTCCCATTGAAAAAAATCAGTGGGAGTTAGGCACCCAACTTATGTTATGTCTGAAAACAATTATCTCATATTTAAATTCAATGGAACTTAGTTAAGCATACACTTAAGTGCCTTCCTAAATAGGGATGGACTAAAGCAGATGCTTAAATTTAAGCAGGTGCTTATGTGCTTTGCTTAATCCATCTCTAAGACTCAGCTCAGAAGAGTAATGTAGCATACAGATAACTATTTGTGCTGTTAAAGTATGTTTTCAATTTTGGCCCTCTTCTGTTTTGATCATATGCTTTTCTCTTCTCTATCTTTCAGTACACTATGTAAAATCAGTTCCAGTGCTACCCTTCTTTGTATATGGCAACAATGGTCACACCATCACAAAATCAATACATACATTCATGCTGGCACAAAACAATTATGACAAATAAATATGTACTGAGAATTTGATCAAGCTTGAGCCTTTCTTCGTCTATATTTCTATTACTACTCGATCAAGCAGTCAATCACATTTTTATTTTCTTTTATAAATTGAAAAATACTTGAATAATTCAACAGTCTTGAAATTTCTGAGCTGCATTCAACTGAGTGGCTATAGTCCCTAATCTCTATTTTAATATGCTGCCAGTTATTGTTGCTCATAATAGCACAATGCAGGGACCATTCACTCAGTTGTTTTCTTGAATGGCTTCAGAGTATGAAGTAAACCACACACTACATCACTGTCCTCATAATGATATTGTACTGGTGAATAAACAAGTTCCCTGCAGGCCCTACCTACTGATAGGACCCAGTGAACCAAATATTTAACACTTCTGAGAGTGTCCTCCCTTCCATTCTTCAGGATTGTATGCACCACTTCCAAGGGAAAATTTGATGCAGATAAGTAGAAAATTGAGCTACTGACTTGTGGGCCAGTTGCCACAACCTAATTTAGCAACAAAGCCTCAATTCAACTTCTGAGTTCTATGAGCCAATACAAGTGTCCAAATTTTAAATGTGATTACAGAAACACACACACACACACACACACAAAGGATTATTTAACATGAAATGCTTAAGCTTTTACAGATTAATTCTGGAACACTGTCACATCAAAAGCAAATTTTTTAATCAGCATTTTTATCACATAGACAATTTTGGTAAGATAAGATTAAAAAAGCAGTATATAATGAGGCATCTCATATACCTTTTTCAAGTTATTTGTTTTTATTACTTCAATTAGAATAAACCAACATTAAAAAGGGAGAAGGGGCTGCTCTCAAAAGAATGGTGCTTGAACATAGTGTGCTCAACACAATGCTTGAATCAATCAGCCATATCTATCCACATCATCTGGTATCTGTATCCTGATTATATAACAAATTTTGGACTGTGCAATTTTCTCTTTCAGTATCATTATAAATGATAGTAACAATAATCTACACCAAAAATGCAGAAAAAATAGAGAAAACAGAAAAAACAGAAAAACAGAAAAAAATAGATCAAGCTTTTTAAATAGATCACTGTGTTGACATCTTTTTTAAACTCCCAACCTACTATGTGCAACTGGCCAATAGCACCTCCACTTTCAAATCCTTCCACAAAGTGATGCCCAGCAATAGAGAGTCAATGATATATTTTAAAGAAAGAATTGCCTTGCCATTACCTTCACTGGATGTGATGCTGTATGATTAAAGGTGACCATCTATATAACTATTGTTACCACTGTTACACAGTTTTCTAAAAACTTGTAAAGTGGAAATAAGCTGGTTGAAAGTCTGTGGGTTAAGTATGGAGGAGAGTGAACAAGGGGGATGTCGTGGTGGGTATCTGCTATAGACTGCCAGACCAGGAGGAGGTGGAGAGACATTCTATGGACAACTAGCAGAAGTTTCCAGATCACAGGCCCTGGTTCTCATGGGGGATTTCAATTATCCTGACATATCCTGGGAGGGCAATACAGCAGTGCACAGGCAATCCAGGAAGTTTATGGAGAGTGTTGAGGACAACTTCCTGGTACAAATGCTGGAAGAACCAACTAGGGGCCTTGCACCTCTTGACCTGCTGCTCACAAAGAGAGAAGAATTGATTGGGGAAATAGATGTGAATGGCAATCTGGGCAGCAGTGACCACAAGATGGTAGAATTCAGGATTCTGAAGAAAGGAAAGAAGCAGAACACAGACCCTGGACTTCAGAAAAGTAGATTTTGGCTCCCTCAAGAAATTGATGGGCAGGATCCCTTGTGAGGCTGATCTGAAGGGGAAAGGCATCCAAGAGAGCTGGCTGTATTTTAAAGAAAGACTGCTAAGGGCACAGGAAGATACCATTCTGATGTGCAGAAAGAACAGCAAATGCGTAAGGCACCCAGCGTGGCTTAGCAGAGAACTCTGCGTTGAGCTGAAACATTAAAGGGAAGCTTCCAAGAAGTGGAGGCTTGGACAAATGACTAGGGAGGCATATAAATATATTGCTTGGGACTGCCAGGATAAAATCAGAAAGGTCCAAGGGCAATTGGAATTGCAGCTGGCAAGGGATTGAAGGATAACAGGAAGGGGTTCTACAAGTATGTCAATAACAAGAAGAGGAGCAGGGATGGTGTAGATCCCTTACTGAATTGGGTAGGTATCCTTGTGGTGGATGATGTGGAAAAGGCTGAAGTCCTCAATGCTTTTTTTACTTCAGCCTTCACAGGGACGGTCAGTTCCCAGGATACTACACTGGGTAATGCAGAATGGAGAGAAGAAGAGCAGTCCTCAGTGATGAAAAGTCAGGTTAGGAACTACTTAAGGAAGTTGGATGTGCACAAATCTATGGGGCCAGATGAACTGAATCCGAGGGTACTGAGGGAGTTAGCTGATGTGATTGCAGAGCCGCTGGCCATTATCTTTGAAAACTCGTGGCGAATGGGGGTGGACCTAGATGATTGGAAAAAGACAAATATAATACCTATCTTCAAGAAAGAGAAAAAGGAGGATCCGGGGAACTACAGACCAGTCAGCCTCACCTCAATCCCTGGAAAAATCATGGAGCAGGTCCTCAAAGAATCCATCCTGAAACACTTGGAGGAAAATAGAGTGTTCAGGAACAGTCAGCGTGGATTCACCAAGGGGAAATCATGCCTGACCAACCTGATTGCCCTCTATGATGAGATGACTGGATTTATGGATGCGGGAAGAGCTGTAGATGTGATATACCTCAACTCTAGCAAGGCTTTTGATACCGTTTTCCACAGCATTCTTGTCAGCAAGTTAAGGAAGTATGGATTGGATGAGTGGACTGTAAGGTGGATAGAAAACTGGCTAGATCATTGAGCTCAGCGGGTAGGAATCAATGGCATGATGTCTAGTTGGCATCCAGTAATGAGTGGAGTGCCCCAGGTGTTGGTCCTGGGGCCAGTTCTGTTCAACATCTTCATTAATTATCTGGATGATGGATAGATTGCACACTCAGTAAGTTCACAGAGGACATCAAGTTGGGGGGAATGATAGACACATTGGAGGGCAGGGACAGGATTCAGGGAGACCTAGACAAATTGGAGCACTGGGCCAAAAGAAATATCATGAGGTTCAACAACAACATGTGCAAACTCCTGCACTTAGTACAGAAAAATCCCATGCACTGCTACAGGCTGGACCAATCAGCTAAGTAGCAGCACAGTAGTAAAAGACCTGGGGGTTATGGTGCTTGGGAAGATGGATATAAGTCAACAGTGTGCTCTTTTTGCCAAAAAGGCCAATGGCATATTGGACTGCATCAGTAGGAGCGTTACCAACAGATCAAGGGATGTGATTATTCTCCTCTATTCGGCACTGGTGAGGCCTCAGGCTGCATCTAGAATACTGTGTACAGCTTTGGGCTCCCCACTACAGAAAGGATGTGAACAAATTAGAAAGACTCCAGTGGAGGGCAACGAAAATGATTAGGGGGCTGTGGCACATGTTGTATGAGGAAAGACTGAAGGAACTAAGCTTATTTTTTCTGCAGAAGAGAAAACTGAGGGGTGATTTGATAGCAAACGTCAACTACTTGAAGGGGTGCTCAAAAGAGGAGGGAGCTAGACTGTTCTCAGTAGTAACAGAGGACAGAACAAGGGGCAATGGTTTCAAGTTGCAGGTGGGGAGGTCGAGATTGGATATTAGGAAAAACTTTCTCACTAGGAGGGTGGTAAGCATTGGAATGGGCTACCTAGGGAGGTGGTGGGATCTTCCTCTCTGAAGATATTTATGGTCCGGTTAGAGAATAACCTGGCTAGGATGATTTAGTGGGAATGATTCTGCTTTTAGCAGGGGGTAGGACTAGCTGACCTCATGAGGTTCCTTCCATCCTATGATTCTATGACCACTTTATCTGAATCCCAGTTTAGACACACTTCACAGAACTATTGTGATGATTAATGGTCCTAAAGCGATACTTATAGAGACTTCTAAAATTGTACATTAAATATGTCTTGTTACCTCTATGCTTCCTCCACATATCAGAGGGAATAAAGCAAGATTGGAGTGTGGTGTCTTTTGTTATCTCACACTACTGACTGTTATTTAAGGGTAATGCTAAAATCCATCAGAATGCATACAAAATACACTAGTGGCTGAGGGCCCAGCAAACTTCCTGGCCCAACTTATTTTAAATGTTTGCAACTGCATAGCCTATCGCAAGAAGAGAGGCTTTATTTCTGAGACATTTAATGAGAGTATAAATGTTTACCTTGCTAGTCAGTATGAATCTTTGATGGGTTAACAGCGATGGAGAATCAACCCTTCATCCAGCCAGAAACAACTATGAAAATGCTACATGAAGTACCCAGGTTCCCTCCCCATTCCCACAGGCCTACACAGCATACCTGTTCTGAAAAGAAGGAAGGTGCTATTTGTTTCTTTTTCTCCTCTCTCTTCCTGCTAACCCTCCTTTTTCCCATACTGTGTGGAGTAAGAGGTGGGATGGACTATCTCATATTGTGTCCAGGCATGGCAGCCTGTCCTGCGGACTCCTTCTGCCATTGATTGGGGAAGGGGGCCGGTGATAAACTGGCTGAATGGCTGAAGCAGGAGCAAGGGGTTACTTTTTCTTGTTGCTTGGGCCATCTAACCACTTATTTAGCCATCTAGCCATTCCTGCAGTGCTAGGGGCTATTCTGATCACCACATTTTAATCTAGAAGGGATTTTTCCCATAAAGCAAAATGGTGGTATGTGGGGGGGGGGGGGGTTCCACCTTCTATCCAGCACCCAAACCTCAAGTTTCATTTATTGCATCTTTGCTGGATTCCATTGTGGTTGGTTGGTTAAAAAAAAGGCAACGGGCTGTTTGAAGGAAACCCTGAAACCCTGAACAGAACATTAAATAGTGAGGGGTTTGGATCCAAATCTCATCTCAACTCTCCTATATAAAGGAGGTGAATTGGTTAGAATTCTGGTGTACCATCAGGGTCCCTGGCCAGGCGAAAGAATATAAAGGGGAAAAGGCTTCATACTACTCTCAGGTTGGTAAAATTCATAGCCATTGACATGCAGCTGAATTCTGCATTGGCACAACCTTGACAGGTAATCTGAGGGGAGATCCAAGTTGGTTAATCATTTATCTCTGTATTTAATCATACTATAAGATATGGGTCTCAATGTTTCCAGGTCCACATTAAATTAATCAATTATTAATGGAACTGCTCCAAAACATCATCTTACTATGTCACCCACTTCAATATTAAACACAACCATTTGCCTAGTGGGATAAACAAATCGGGTTTCTTAGGGAGGGGCAGATGGGTGAAAAAACGTTTCACATGCCCTTCTGGAGAGTTAACATATAAGCTGTACAAAACACACTTTGGAGGTAGATTCTCAGCTAGTGGACATTTTCATTACTTCAGTGACTTAAAAAAAAAGGTTAGTCAGAGAGATAAAAGCCAATATGGAAATATTGGAAATATTGCCAATATAAAATACATTTGTGTCAGAGAATATTTATTCTACTAGTAAAGTCAAAGTGAAAAAAGTTGGTAGTTCCAAAAGTATTCAATAATGTCATTATTATGTATCTATACATACAGAACAATGGTCTTCAGTAACATATGACATTGTTATAAACAAACATATTTACTAATTTATTAGTACTGTTACTATATGAATAACACTACTGAGTAAGTAAAGATAATATGTTTATATAAGTGTCAAAACTGTGTCTTCAGTGCTGTTTTTGTAAGCTTTCATTAAATTGGTATGAATCACACAAAATTCCCATTGGCTTAACTGGGTTCACCTAATTAAGTATAATAAGATTTTTCTCAGTGTTATATTTCACAGTGAGCCCTCCTGGACTCTAAATATACAAATATTTTAGTTCATAATATATGAGAGGCAGTCATTGGTATATCTGTACCTTTAAGAGTCTCTAAACATTGTAATAGTTCATAGCATAGACAAAAACTATTGTGATACACAATGAAAAAGTCTTTTATTTAATTCAGGGGGACAAAGTATTATGTGAGATTTCCAGAGCTGATTGGTAATTTCCAAATGATCTTAAATGGTAAGTGAAATGAGTGCACGTCGCTTACCTTATTTCGTTAACTTTGTGGGTTACACATTGGGTTCTAGAAAGTAGTTAAAGTTTTCATGGGTAGGAACATGATGTTAATATTTACATCAACATATAAAGGTGAACTTTACAGTGTTATAAATTCATTTTGAAATGGCTTGGGGTAATTAGTGTTATTTTTATGTTCTCTTCAAACATCTGAAAAATAAACACTTGAAACAAGATCCCACTTCAGTTCCTGCAACAGCCTTGCTATAGTAAGCTGAAGGGGCAGAAGAATTTCAGCAGGCTGAACATGGTAGCTAGGCATCTAAGGTTCCTTGCTATCTTGTGCACAGATGCTAAGGAACCCAAGTGGTATCATAGTTACCACATTAAGCCTGATGGTGAATCACTGATCTCACCAATATTACAGCTCTGTCTGGCAAGGAGTATAGCTGGAGTGGGAGAGTTTTCTCCCACTTTTGTCTAGACTCAAAGAAGTAGATTAGGATCTCAGCCTTAGTCTACACTTGCCCCGCTTTTCGGCAGCAGTCGATGGGAGATACTCAAGGTACGTAAAATAACTTGCGTGTATCCCACCGACTTCTTAACTGCTCCCTACACATTACAATAAGCCGACTGGAAATGGCGTCTGGTTGGCGTAGTGTTACTATGGTTATGGAGCTGTATGGACTTACCCTCAGTTACACCAGTATAAATCTGAAGCAAGCAAATAAAGGTTGATATGGACTCAGTGGCAAAATGAAGCATGGAAAAAGCTGCACCTTTTGTTAAACTTTAACACAGGAGAGGGTAGCTACACATCCGTCATTCATACACTAATGTATCAGGCATTTAATTGGTTTCAGTGTTGGGTTTAGAGGGCTCCCTACCATATAACCTATTAACTGAAAGTAGTTGAATCCTTGGCTCAGTTGTTCCTCCCCTTAGGCTCAAGGAAGGTTTTTCAGTCACTGGGGACTTACATCTGCCCCCTCCTAGAATCCATATAGATAAAACCTGTTAACTGGCACCAGAGTTAGAGGCTCCTTGCCACATAACCCACAAGTCGAGTGGCTCCTCTTAGTCTAGCCCCCAATACTCAGCTCTCACTGAGTCCTAACATTCTCTCCCCACATGAGGGAGACAGGGGGTGCAGTGTGGGGACCTCCAGCTACAAGGACCACAAGTTCTGACTTCACCACCAAAGACCACATGGTTTCACCCTATCACATGACCCCAAGGTCCATCACCTAAATCCCAGGTCTTTTCCCTCTGCAAAACATTAATTTTATTCTCTTAATCAACCTGGACACTGTCTACAACTTGCTACAAATGGGGGAAAAAAAACAAAAACAAAAACAGCCCAGTACTTCAGTTAGGTGCTAGGCATGTTCCTACTTAATGTACTGTAGCTTGAAGGTGCTGCATGGAAGACAAAAAACTTCCTGCTGCTCTACAAATTGGCCCATAGAAGAAAAATTCCTTCCCAACCCCAAGACAGGTGATTGGCTGAATCTGCAGCATCAGTTAGGTTGGCATCTTATTTCTAGTTCAGGTGGGCTGCCAAGGCTCCACATGGCATTTGCACTATGATAAATCCTGGAAACAGGAAACGCTGGCCAATCAGCACCCCTCTCCCCCAGCTGTCCAATGGGTTCCAGAGATTCCTAGTGGGATGAACTACCTATTCCTTCGCAAGTGTCTTCCTCCTTTGCTCCTTCGGCTATCTCCCATTCAGCACTGGCCTCCTTAAGTTACTCTTCCAGTTTATGCAAGTAGGTAGCATTTAGGAAAAACTAGCCATCTCTTCTGCATGAGAAAGGTCTAAATTTCTTTACCTGGAAAAATATGACTATCTTGTGATAAGATGCACTAGCTAACAGTAAAAAAACAAAAAAACCTACAAAAATCTGGAGATGCTACACTTTGAGAGCCATTTCATATGCATCGACTATAAAATACTACATAAGAACTTAGGAGAAAATCCTGGCCCTATTAAAATCAAATGAAGTTTTTCAGTTGACCTCAGTGTGACCAGAATTTCACCTCACAAGTTTACATAGATATTGCTGGTTGGCAGGATAGGGCTGTGCTCTGTTTTCAGCTAACACTATTATGGATACTTTCTGTCTCGGCCTTGTTGTCAGATACAGTTGCCAGGAAACCAACACAATGCATGCATTATTAAGGATTAACTATTCTTGGGTATGTCTACACTTGTTAAACTAAGTCAATTTAACAAGGTTGACAAAGTCGACTTAAGTCAACATTGTTACGTTGACTTAACAGAGCCTATAGTGTAGACCTAGCTGTCCACACTGGCTTTAAGTTGACTGAATAAGGTCAAGGTAGCACTATTCCCCATCCACACTGGCTTTAAGTCAACTTAAGCCTTAAGTCGACCTAAAGAGTGTAAGTTATTAAGTTGACTTAAGGAAGTGCTTAAGTCAACTTAATAAGCACCCAGTGTGGATGCAGAGTTCTGTAGGTTGACTTAAGCGTCCTTAAGTCGATCTAAGTTGCAAGTGTAGACATACCCCCTGTGCTTAAAGTGTGTATTAAAAATAAGAATAATTGTAATGTCCAAAATGCAAAATGGGGGCATTTTTCCTCTTTCATATGGTGACATCTATGAGAATGTAAAAGTTTCAATGTGAATCTGTCAGCACCAAAAGCAATTACTGCTATTTGTGATGTGCTTAGCCATTGAAACCAATATAGAAACATTACTGCAGCAATTAGAGGATATGTACCAATGTGAAAATAAAAGAGCAAGCTGTTGCCAATCCATAATTTATCATATTGAGCAGATCTCTTTTGATGTGCAATTATTATTAATGTAATGAACACTGAAAGCACAATGTAAGAAAGACAGAAAAGAAAAATAAAATATTTAAACTATGTTTTAGTGCCAAGAGTTACAAAACCACAGCTTGACTAGGTTTACAAAAAAGGCTTCTTTTTATGTATAGTGTGCAGGGATAATTGAATGTTTTTTAACAAACTTTTAAAGACGAATCAGATTTGTTTGTGCACTAATCACAGAGCAAATCATTTCTAATTGAAGTGGTATTATGCTGTAATTGTTTATTAATATAGGTTCCCCTCAAATGCTACCAGCCATAAAACAAGGCTATTTAATTCTAGTAGGAATTTCTTAAAAACCTTAGCAAGGAGCAACAATGCATAAACAAACTTTAAACTGAAAAAAATATATATATATCAATAACCATGTATCTATAGGGTAAGAATTAGGAAAATTCATTGTACTTCTCTTTTTACATTTCTTGACTTTAGATGAATTAATCTTCCTTTAATATCTAATATTTCTTATCTTTGTTTTTGCACTGATAACCAAATTAAATCAGGGAACTAAAGCTTATGAAAGACATACTAAACCTGTGAAGCTTTGCTTCTAATTTCAATTCATATGACACTTGGCATTCCTTCCAATCCTACATCCCTTAGGTTTGGTAAGCTTTCTCAAGTAACCTACAGAAAGAAAGAGGCTACTGGGATAATATGGTGGTTTGGTACTGTAATTTCATTAGGCAAAGGAAATGAGAAACACTCTTACATTAGTGAAAATACAGGAGGAGAGAGGTTTCCCCCTCCCCCACCCAACCAAAGCTTACTTTAAAGTTTATCAGAGTAAAGTGGATTGATTGTACAGAAACCCAGGCTAGGATTTTTGAAGGCACCTAAATGAGTTAAGTATCCCAAACAAATTGAAATTTCATATCTCCTTCATATGCTTTTGAAAATCATGGTTCCAGTCTTCCGGGGACCAATAAATCAATGCAATTAGCTCCCCCTAAAACCAAATCAAAACACGCTGATGTAAATTAGTTAGCACAATAAGAAAATGCAATTTATTGTTAAACTGTCTTGAAACAAAATGTTCTGGGTCAGTTCAATAAACCAAAATATTTAAATTCAGGTCAAGTTGCCTGAAACAAAATATTTTGTTTCAGTTTTCCCAAGAGAAAAGAGTTTATGTTTCCTGTATGTGGTGCTGTTTCACGTGGTTCCCCAGGACTGGTTTTGACAATAAGAAGGTAGCATATGCACAGAGGGATTTGTGACCTATGATATTCATTCAGTGTTATGGTGTATGCAGTTAAATATGGGACTTTTTCTTCTATCATTTAGTCAACCATTATTACCAAAACAGTGGAAGAAGCCTATCAGTATAATACCTAAAATTACTTAGATTATAAGTTTTTGGGAGTAGCAATCATTTTTCTGTTCTGTGTTCATATACAGCATCTAGCATAAGCGGCCCTGGTCCTCAGTGGTACCGTGATAATGGGATTATTAGTATCAATGGCCACCTTTTGGTATACAGAAAACATCTATGTTACAGATCTGACACACAAGTAACTGAATTGGAAAATAGAGTTACACCCAAGTGAGGTTTTAATTTATTTCTTAAGCTCCATGGGATTCTATGGAAAGAAACAGAATTTCCAAGCCCCCATATAAAGGCATCAAATTGTTGCAGCTGAAACAATTCCGCTCTCTGCTTGACCTGCCATCAAATTGCAGGGGTCTTGTGCATCTGTAGATTGGGTATCCTGTCTCAGCAACTTCTGAAGAGATGCGAGGGAACTGTGAGAGCAACAATACTTTCAGTCTGTTGGAGAAAGTATTCATGAAATGTGCCCTACCCCTTTTAGCCCAAGAAAACATTGACTTTTCAAGGGAAAAAAAATCAACCCCCTAAAACTTTTGGATGAACATTTGCCATTGAAAACCAAACATATTTAATTCAGAAAAACTACGATGGTGCTTCCTGAGAGCTGTAGCTCACGTTTCTCAGGGCTGGACTACACTACACGGCAGGGGGATTTTGGTGACAGGTGAAGGGAGATATGCAAGTTACTTAAACAAACTTGAGTATCTCCCTTTGATTGCCTAATACCTATTCACCACAGAGTCCCGACAGCACTGAGTCGATGGGAAATGCCTTCCTGTTGAATCAGGACAACACTTCTATTGGGGTAGGTCTTGCCAAAGCTGGGTAATTCTGAGTTTGATTGAGTGCGTCTTTACAGATGCTCAATCCAACTCGCACAATCGATGCTATGCTGTCAGAGGTGCCACTGACAGTGTAGCCTAATGTCTCCTATTCTCCTCTATGGACTGGGCTCCCTGGCTGGTCCACATATCCTGTAGTATACCAACGTCTCCCTCCCTTGTTGATTCACTCTGGATCATCATGGGAGATGGAGGGCACACAGCCAACAGAGGAAAATGGGAGCATGAAACACATGAACTACAAATCCCATGAGTTATCATGGTAGCATTTCCAGATTTTATTTTTTCAGTTTTCAGTGGTGGTTGATTTTTGTATAGAAAATTTTCCGTAGAAAACAGGAATACATAATTTTGTCAAAAAAACAGCTGATAACACATTTTTTTGGCCAGCTATAGTAATGCAATACACTCCCAGTTTGGAGATGAAAATACCACTGGATTTGAAATTGGGTCTATATCAGCATGAGGATAGCTATATCATGAGGAATATCTCACTCTGCTGCTATTTATTTTCCTATATAGCACTATGATACCATTCAATTTTGTTTGAACTGTATCATTTCATCAGTCAGTATTGCACTGAATGTGTAATACTATCCATTATTGGGAAATGAGGCAATAGAAGTGTCCAATACTATGCTGCGTTACATATTTCTGGCACTCAGCATTACTTTTAGTGCACTGCACATGCCTCAGTGATACCAAAAACAATTATGTATTTAATAGTGTACAATGGAGTTGAATATTTTTTTATTTTAATTTTGTTTTATACTGCAGCTGGATTCTTTGACATTGATTTTAAAACAAATAGACTTTTCTTGAGAAATATCACATCTTCCAACATCACAGTAGCAACAGTGATAAATCGAGATAAAAATAATGATCACACTTCTAAAGAATCAGTCCTGCAACCTCCCAGTAAAGCTCTTCCAGTTGTCCAAGAAATTAACATATTTATAAAGGGTGTCAATGAAGTTAGCGTTGGTGGTAGAACAACTTTATAACCTATGTTTCCTCATGAGTGAATGATAGTACTGAATGATGATTCACTCTATTTAATATTTATGCAGCTTTTATAATACCTCAAATACATGGTGGTAAAGAAAATACTGTTATATATTTTAACATCACACCACAGAGATGAAACAGTTTTTGATCTGTGATTATTTAAAAATTCCTTAGAGGTTGCTCACTTCAACGTGTAAACCCCATTCTAATCAACTTCTCTCCCTTTGCAATCACCGGGTCTTTTTATTAAAGGTGGGTGTTGCTGTAATGTGTATAAAGAGTTGATAAGACTGTGAAGTTTTGTACTGTAAACTGGAAGTCTGCCAGCAACATGGGCACTGGAGCCATAGTCAGATGCTAACAACACAGGAAATCTCATTTGGAATTTACAAATGTAAGCTTGGATCTCAAGTGTACCCATGTCTATGGAAAAATGTTTTTATGACATTTAATGTCAGCATGTAGACCGTGGTGTTCCAACGTGAAGCAAAGCTTTGTTTTGCATCCCTGCTTCTCTTCATCTTCAGAGAGGCACATAAATGACAGCATTTATAATGTACTGAGTCACAGGGTTGGGATGAAAAGGAAAATTAATTGGCTTTTAAAATTTGTCTTTATTTCCCCTTATTGGCTTCTAATAAGACAAAAAGCATCATCATTACTAGTTATTATAGGTATGCTCAAAGTCCCACTCGGGATCAGGGCCCAACTATGCTATGTGCTGTCCAATCACACAGGAAGGTCTTGCACTGTGGAGTTCAAAGTCTATTTATATGACTAGCAGGGAAGAAACTGAATGCCACTCCAATTTGTTGATTTTTCCCCTATTATTGGGTTGCTATTAAAAGTGAATGGCTTAGAAATACTGATTATGTACTCTATTCATGTTTCAGTTTTTAAGTGAGTGTACTCTTGTTACTATTATAATTTGTGCTATCATAGTTCTTTGGCACCCCTCCCCCCCACCTCCCACATACACACAGTGGTTGGCGCTGTGCAAATACAATTTACAGTCTAAGACAACTGATAGTTAGATATATGGGGGAGTACAAGAAAACTATAAGAAATTAGTAGGCAGCATGATAATGATGGCCTTCTCACCAGCAGCCGAATGTATGTTTCTTGTAGAAAATAAGAGTTTTAAGGAGATTTGAAGGACGATAATGAGGTGCCTTTTGGAGTAATTATTAGGAGCTCCTGCAAAGTATGAGAGGAAGCATGGGAGAAAGCATGAAGGTGCTTATTTGAAAATATAATGTGGGTGAGGGAGGCTGGTGTCACTGGCCAATCAAAGTTGAGAGTCAACATCTCAACACTGAATCAGAGATGATATTAAAGGTTGGGATAGGCCATGGAGGACTTTGAAAGTGAAGACAAGTACCTTTGATTGACCTGATAGAGAAGAGGAAACAAGTGGAGAGATGCAAAGAGAAAGGTGACACAGTGAAAGTGATGGGCTAGGATAATTATTTTTGAAGCATTATAGATACAAGCAGGGCAAGATTATTTTTGTCAAGGCCAGAGAAATGGAAGTTGCAGTAATCAACATGTGAGATAACAAGTACCTGGATGGGAGTTTTACCTGGATGGACAGGGATGGCTGTATTTAGAGATGTTATGTAGAAAGAATTGGCAAGTTTTAACTATAGTGTAGATACAAGAACCTATCATGAAGTCCAAGTTGACAATGATGCCCGGTTTACAGGCCTGAGTAATAGGCAAGATGGAGGTGTTATCCATAGTGATCAAGAAAGGAGGTAGAAGGAAGAGTTTTGGGGAGAAGATTAAAAGCTCTGTTTCAGCCATGTTGAACTTGAATTGATGGCTAGACATTCAAAAGGAGATGTCAGAGAGACAGTTTAAGACTTTAGTTTGGGTAGAACAAGACAGGTCTGGAGTACAGAGGTAGCTCTATGAATTGGCAGCATAGAGGTGGTAATGGAATTTGTGTTTGCAGATGAAATTTCTTAGAGATAAAGTGTACAAGGAGAATATAAAGAGATCAAGGACAAAGACTGGAAGAACTCTCATAGAAAGCTGAAGAGGGAATGAGGAATGCATTAGGCCACTTTGAGGGCCAGGCAGCCAAGTAGTTAGCACACCTGACCTTCAGCCTTTTGTCTCTCTGTCAAGAATGGTACAGGTACCTGGTTCGTGATTCTAGAATAGGAGCATTTGGAACTCCACCCTTGTCAGACTGGGCCTTTGCCCTTAAGTGGCGAATGATGGGGTGGCGGGGGGGGGGGGAGCATTGGCCTCCCTCTCCATTGGGTCACAGCAAGAGACCTGTGGGAAGGAACACTGGCAGGATTTTCCCTGCAAAGAGTCTAATTCTAAGTCTGTTCTCAAATGGAATCCTGATTGGGGAAAGCTGTGTCTGAAGACCTTCCTTGCTCCATGGTCTCCACTCAGGCTTAGCCTTCTGTCTGGCTCCCTGGAGATGGAGACCTCTTTCAACAGCCTGCCACTCCCTTTGTCTAGGCTTCTGAGCACCTTATAACCCTCTCCTCCAGCCAAAGAATGTTTGGCAGGCCTGGAGATGTGGGTCCAGGCTTACCTTTTAACCCTTTCAAGCCCAGTATAGGATTTGAATACGTCACAAAGAATATCATAGGAAGGAACGATTGGAGCTATAAGAAAAGAATCAGGAGAGGACAGAGTCACAGTAAAAAGAGGAGGATAAGTTTGCAAGAAAAAGAGCATGGTCAATGGTATCAAAGGTAGTGTGCCTATCAGTTAATTGAAGGGTTTGTGTGTCTGTGAGTGAGAGAGAGTGTAACTGAGGTCTAATTTTGTTTGTTTGTATTTTTGGTTGGGAAAGGGAGGTACAAAGACTGTCAGTGCTGTGAATGTTGTTATTGTTTTAGCGGAAAGGACAGATTAAAGAAAGGCTCATGCTGCTCAGTTCAGAAGCAGATATAGATTTAGAAAACCTCAGATTTTGAGGATGTGACATAATGAAAGTTTGCCTGGATACAAACTCATCCTCAGAGGATTCCATGAGTTCAGATGGATAACTGAGAAAATAATTTTGCCCAGATATGTAATAAAACCTCGGATTTGACCTTTGACTCAATGCAAAAGCAATTTGGTCACTTTTAATATATCAGTGAATTGAATGGGCACTTCCAGTAATGATAGGCTCAGTTGTGGCCTGCACTTGGAGGTGGCGTGGAGCTACACCACATTGGTAGGGCCATTGGAATGCATTCAGGGCAGCAGAATACCTCCTATATATCCCTGGTGAACAAAAGAAAACATGGTCATGGAGATACCTGCTGATGGAGTGGAGCATAATACTGTATAATGTGGTCATATTAAAATCAAGAGATGCAAAGGAAGGAGGGACAATGGCTCCACAATCTTACTGCTCCTACATTTCCATCTTAACAAATATTTTGTCCTTGTGGCTTCAGGCTTTCCTAAGAACAGGAGCTATATTGTGATCCATGTAAGCTATTGTACAGATGTTTGTGCCCTCTCACTATATCTCACAGCACCCTCATGATATTGACCATAGTTTTTTCCTCCCCTTCTATACTGTTTTTTCCTTAGCATTTGTGTTGAATTCCATTCCTTATCCATGTTTGTAACACGAAAGTAGTACCATTCTCATTGTAAAAAATGGCAATTCATTTTGTGTTTTCTTTTTGCACCCAAACTAAGCACTATCCGGGTAGAAAATGTTTACTGCTATCTTTGGAAATGTCCATGAGAACTTCTCTGTGCTAATATTTTTTTCCCTAACTGAGCACCATTTTATTCAATGTTGTACTGCAATCTATATGTAAACTCAGCTCTTATAAGGGTTACTGGCAGTTAACTTCAGAAGGCTCAATCTTTTATGGGAGTAACATACCAAATAAACCTATTTACCCATGTTTGGATCACTTAACCACAGCAGATAAAGTATTTCAGAAACATCAAAAAAAGGATTTCTGCTCCATTAAAAAGAGCAGATAGATTTCATGTTTAAATTAAGCATTCTGTTAGGGTTTCCATTACTCTTAGCTACCTTTTAAGTGTAGCTCCACTAAAGGATTAATTTTCTTTATAAAAATTCACAGCAGGCTGCTTAACGTTACAAATAACATTTTAGAATAATGAAAATATAGCATGAGGCACCTTTTGTGTGACAACTGTAAATCAGTACTTTAATATTGCACTAACCATAAAGACTAGGCAGTGAAAAAAATGTATTCCCTGTGTACTATGCGTGAAACTTTGATGGGATTAAACCTCACTATATGGCATATGGCGTCTTATTTTACATATATAACAGAGCAAATAAATTGGATGAGGCACAGAAATATTAATCCCATAATTTTCACATCCTTCCACCAAGTCCAGTTTTCTTGTTTTCAGATTTCTCAGAATTCATTTTGTTAATGATGTGAGAAGAAAGAAGGGTGTGGGGGGGGTTTAATTGCAGGAACTGAAAGTTAAAAATTTAATTACAAATCCTGCATGATTATGTATGTTCTCTAGATGATATGACATTTTATATTAAGGAGGCATTGTTAGAAACTCCATAGTTAAGGCTGCATTGAGATTTGCACTTAAAGCAGGATTAAAATCCCTCTATTTCACACTTCATTGATTGAATTAGTTTCCAGATTTAACCCAATAACTTTTCAGAGCAGAAGTGAATTTTCTATTCCATTTTTATATAATATTTGCCTTTTTTAAACAGAGAAAGTGTAATTTTAAAATGATCCCTTTTGGATTTCCCTCCTTGTTTCCTTGAGAATCAGAGCATTATGGAGTCCTTGTCAGCCAAACAGTCACAGTGACCCAAAACTCTCCACACATACACAGTGACCCAAAACTCTCCACACATACACAGTCCCACCTCAGACAGGCCACTTATCAACATGTTCCATTTTACCAATGTTTCAACACAATATAATTTAGCCCCATAAAGAAAAGTTTGGAACTGTCCAGACTCAACAGCTGCTTTCCATTCTCTACTGCTGCTCAGCTTCCCTCTTATTCTCCATGTTTGACTTATACCTTCATCGCTCTTAACTAGAGCTAGAAATTTTGATGAAACCATATTCCATTGGAACATATAGTTCCATGAAAATCAAATCCCTTTGCAAAACTGGATTGACTTTGCCAGAATTTGATTTCAAAACAAAACTGGGGAGATAAAGTTCAAAACAAAACAATCACCTTATACTTACAGCCTTAACATCAACCTTACACTTTTAACAATGTTGAGAAAGCACATCTTATACTATTACATGTCTATAGGAAATGCATATTAATTTACCTGAATTTGCATGTTGTGCATTCACAGTACATTCTTCATGGATTTTCTTGTTAACCATATGAAATGTGCAGCTTAGAAGGTTGCATGCATGAGTGACTAACCTAGTTATAAAGTATAGGCTTACTGAAAGTTCAGCTGAGTTATGGCAAAGGGAGGAGGAAGAGAAGCAAATTGCAAGCAACTTCTGTTGGTAGGTGCCCACTGCAGGTGCTTATTCAATAGGAATTGATTTCCCTGATAAATCAGAATTAGAAGCAGATTAGATGGCATCTCCTGGAGTTGATGAATGTGGTTGGAGCTCTTAAATAGTTCTGCAGTGATGAGACAGCCCTGTTTTCCTCACCCCTTTAACCATCAGATGAGGGAGAGATGTGGAAGTCTCAACAATGGTTCTGGGACCAGGTTAACAGGGGTGGGTGGGTTGGCAGTAGCTTTCTACTAAGTAAATGGATGACAACAGGAAAGATGACCTGCACAAGTTATTACCAGATAGATCCCAGATGTGTTACATAATAAAGTTACAATCTAATTAAACAATATTCCTGGAGCCTTGTCTTTCTTTCTGAAGTGTGGACAAGAGTGGCTGAGGCTGTAAAGGGAAAAATATTAAGGTAACTTATTTGCAAGTTTCACAATCTGATACACTTCAGCATCTGTGCAGTTCATAGAGTTTTCTTGAGATGCAGATCTCTTAATGGGCAGTGGACTCAGCATTTTGATGTTCTTTAGCCAAGAGTTCCAGGAGATGGACTTAACATGAACTATTTTCAATTAGCTGCAATTCATTTAAGAACTAAACAGTGAAGCTTCTCTTTGTTTCTCCCCATCTTTTTTCTATGACAAATAAAGAAAGCCATCCATATTTCCCACACAGAAAAATTAACTGTCTTTTCAGAGATGTGAGGCAACTAAATCTTCATTTGACTTCAAAGGGAATTGTAGGTACTCAACATGTCTGAAAAAACTAAGTACATACTTGAATCAACGAGCTGTTCAGCATTAAATGTGTATTCACAAACAGTGTTTTTCAATGTTCATCTATCTCTACCCAAAACTCAGGAAATGCCAGTATTAAAGTTGCAAATGCAACCGTATCTCTTCCCCTTTAAATGTCCTGAACTATGAAAGCATTTGATCCTATGATCATGCATTCCTTCTGAAGTAATATAATACAGGATTACAAAACCTGGGATACTTGTTCTGTGTGGTATGGTCTGCAACAAGAGCACTCAAAGAGCATTCATTCTCACCTGCCATATATTACATTAATAAAAAAAACGGAACTAATTTTTCAAAAGTGGCTGGTGATTTGGGGTGCTCAACCTGAGATCCTTAGATGCAATTTTTAGAGTATGGATGATCTGCACTTTCTGAAAATCAGGCTCACATTTATGTCTCATGTTTGGCTCATGAATATTGAAACATCCAGAATCATTAGCCCGTTTGTAAATTTAGACCCTATTGGAAAAGTGGGACATTATGGTTAAACCATATTATTTAATCCCAATATCACAAACAGAGGATTATACCTCATGAAGAGAAAAAGCAGAATGTGCAGCTTTACAATTAAAGATACAATTACTTAGCAAATACATACAGAAATGAATGATGGCAAGAAAATAAATGGTATAAGATGAACATTTCACAGGATAATATTTTTCAAACTGCAATTTTTCTAACTCTCTTAGATAATTCATGATGCCATAATATTCATTCATCTAAATCAAGGAGCCAGACATAAGAAGATATAGAGAATGGAGAGAACAAACCACTGCATGAAGTAAAATTACTTTAAACAAAAAAATCACATCACATTCTGTACATTAGTGCAACAATGAAAATGAAGGCTGCACACAACTAAACAATAAAAATCATTCATTTAGGTTAGGAATGAAAACCATACTATGACAGATGTCCCTTACGTAGAGCCTCTTTCATTCAACACAATATAATACGGCCAATTAGTGTGAGCAGCATCTGTTTTCTCAGTCCTGTGTCAAGCAGGGTGGAAAAGCTATCTGAACTCTTTTTTGGATCTGTTAAATTTATCTCAGATGCAGGAGAGAAAGAGAATGTAAACTGCAGTTGCAGGAAAAACAGACATACCCTGATTACAACATTATGATGGATGCTACCCAATGATGAGATCAGTGATTACACTTCTATGGATCCGAGCTACAAAATAAATACTAATATTCCTTATCATAAACACATGTGTGGCATAAGACAATCTTTTATTAATGAAACAATATTTATCATGTGAATATAACATTGTAACTTTTCAAACAGGAATTACAAAACAACAACATTAAAAATGACCATTATGTGCCTGTATCCCATAATTGGGTCCTAAGAGAGGTGTGCTGCACCTTCATGGAAAACAACTTTCATCAAATTTATTAAAATTATAAAATGTAATGGAATAAAGTCTTGACCCCATGACAATGCAGCATCATACACTATAGCATGTTCTTCAGTGCTTTGTCCAGTCTAATTATAAATGACTTAAGTGATGAAGCTTTCACCACTGCCGTT
Organism: Pelusios castaneus; assembly: GCA_007922175.1. Lineage (NCBI taxonomy): Eukaryota > Metazoa > Chordata > Testudines > Pelomedusidae > Pelusios > Pelusios castaneus. Next base: position 10,190,171 of record ML685798.1, on the reverse strand, counting down.
GGGAAACTATTTCACCATTTGTCAAAATAGTTAATGGAAATTTCCTTTGCTTAATTTCATTCCATTACTCCTACTTATGATTCAGAACTGGAAACTAGGACAGCTATTTGAAGAAATTTGAAACCATTCAAATAGAGTGTCAAATTGATTATACCCTATATAGAAGATTATGTTCCTATTAGGTCTTTATGAAATATTATTAAAATTTTGTAGAAATTGCAAAAGTACAGACTTCAGAGACAGTGTGAAACAATGGATCCCCAAATAACAATTGGAATAATGGAAAGAGCAACACTTAATGGAAACGAGGCAAGCAACATATTGTGGGCCATGAGTTTTATTTATGATCCAAGGAAAAGTCAGATTACTCAGATAGAACTATAAGGGTAATACAGTTTATATGCCCAGTTCTCTGTGGAATACACAGAAGATGAACACAGAGCTTGCCCCCCAGTACTATTGCCCACTTGACTGAGTGGTAGCTCAAATTCGGGTTTTGCAGTTGGTTTCTCTTTCAATGAGAAACTAGTCACAGAGTCAATGTATTCTGTAAGGCCTTATCTACACTGGTGCAGCATGTACAGTACAGACATTTTACATGTACCTACCTACTGCAGTGAAATCCAGGCTGCATCAACTCTGCAGTATATAAACAGAGCTAAAAGGCTCTGACAGACTGATGACAGCAGTGAAAGGCTTTGGCAGAGCGGAGGCAGCAGATTATTAACACTGCTAAAAACAACGACGTATATGAGAAAGAAACTTTTGGCATGTAGAGCCTTAGAGGTTATATACACTAGGCTCTGCCATGTCTGTACTCTATTTGCTTAAGCAGTGCCTTTCTTTCTATACTGCTATTTATACCCATGGTATCTAGGCATTATCTTTACTCTACACTCCACCTTAAGTATAGATATATCTTTGGTATAATTTGTTTATTTACAAAATATTCACATCTCCTGTTTTACTAAATAGCAGTAGAAACAAAACTTCACTCTCATTTTGCAAAGGCCTTGGGTCAGACACAATGGGTCTACCCCAGGAAATAGCTCTCTTGACTTTGTTTCTTTTAAAGAATGCATACAGACTTACAACAAAGCAAAGATTGTCCTGCAGATTCCCACTCAACATTTTTGTCCCAGGTCTCATCTTATCATAGAATCACAGAATAATAGGGTTGGAAGGGACCTCACGAGGTCATCTAGTCCAACCCCCTGCCAAAAAGCAGGACCACTCCCCCTAAATCACCCCAGCCAGGGTTTTGTCTAACCGAGCCTTAAAAATCTCCAAAGATGGAGATTCTACCACCTCCATAGATAGCCCATTCCAATGCTTCACCACCCTCCTAGTGAGAAAGTTTTTCCTAATATCCAACCTTGACCTCCCCAGCTGTAATTTGAAACCATTGCTCCTTGTTCTGTCCTCTGTTACCCTCGAGAACAGCCTACTCCCTCCTCTTTGGAGCAACCCTTCAAGTAGTTGAAGGTTGCTATCAAATCTCCCCTCAGTCTTCTCTTCTGTAGACTAAATAAGCATAGTTCCTTCAGTCTCTCCTCATAAGTCATGTGCCCCAGCCCCCTAATCATTTTTGTTGCCCTCCGCTGGACTCTTTCTAATTTGTCCACATCCTTTCTGTAGTGGGGAGCCCAAAACTGGACACAGTATTGCAGATGCGGCCTGACCAGTGTCGAATAGAGGGGAATTATCACATCCCTCCATCTGCTGGCAATACTCCTACTGATGCAGCCTAATATACCATTGGCCTTTTTGGCAACAAGGGCACACTGTTGGCTCATATTCATCTTCCCATCCACCATAACCCCCAGGTCCTTTTCTACAGCGCTGCTACTTAGCCGATCGGTCCCCAGCCTGTAGCAGCGCATGGGATTTTTCCGTCCTAAGTGTAGGACTTTGCACTTGTCTTTGTTGAACCTCATGAGGTTTCTTTCGGTCCAGTGTTCTAATTTGTCCAAGTCTCCCTGGATCCTGTCCCTGCCCCGCAGAATATCTACCATTCCCCGCAACTTCTTGTCATCCGCAAACTTACTAAGCACGCAGTCTATTCCATCATCAAGATCATTAATGAAGATGTTGAATAGAACCGGCCCCAGGACCGACCCCTGGGGTACTCCACTCATTACCGGTTGCCAACCAGACATCGAGCCATTGATTCCTACCCGCTGAGCCCGTTGATCTAACCAGTTTTTGATCCACCTTACGGTCCACTCGTCCAACCCATACTTCTTTAACTTGCCAATGAGAATGCTGTGGGAAACCATATCAAAAGCCTTGCTAAAGTCAAGGTATACCACGTCAACGGCTCTTCCCGCATCCACAAATCCAGTCATCTCATCATAGAAGGAAATCAGGTTGGTCAGGCACGATTTGCCCTTGGTGAATCCATGTTGACTGTTCCTGATCACTCTATTTTCCTCCAAGTGTTTCAGGATGGATACCTTGAGGACCTGCTCCATGATTTTCCCAGGGATTGAGGTGAGGCTGACCGGTCTGTAGTTCCCCGGATCCTCCTTTTTCCCTTTCTTAAAGATAGGTACTATATTTGCCTTTTTCCAATCCTCCGGGACCACCCCCGTTCACCACGAGTTCTCAAAGATAATGGCCAGCGGCTCTCCAATCTCTTCCCCCAACTCCCTCTGCACCCTCGGATGCAGTTCATCTGGCCCAATGGACTTGTGCACATCCAATTTCATTAAGTGTTCCCTAACCTGACTTTCCATCACCGAGGGCCACTCTTCTCTCCATTCCGCGTTACCCTGTGTAGTAGACTGGGAGCTGGCCCTCCCTGTGAAGACTGAAGTAAAAAAAGCATTGAGTACTTCAGCCTTTTCTGCATCATCTTCCACGAGGATGCCTGCCCCATTCAGTAAGGGACCTACACCACCTCTGATCCTTTTCTTGTTGCTGATATACTTATAGAACCCCTTTCTGTTATTCTTCACATCTCTTGCTAGCTGCAACTCTTGAGTTTCAAATCACCATGATGATTTTGCTAGCTTGATCCAGGCATCTACACCTCTGTTTTGTCTGCAGCTGATTTTATTACTCAAATAAGCCCCACTTGGGAGCCTTAATGCAACTATTTTCTTTAACAAGGTCTGTAATTGCTTTTGTTTCAAAATCCTTTTCTTTCAAAACAGATTTCTTGTAAGTTTGTAAAATGATGATTTTTACCCTTCCTGTCATCCCTGTAATGAAAACAATTCTCTTCTCGAAGATGACAACAACATATGCAGATCCCACCTCAAGTTTTTCAAGGTATTTTGTGAAGTGACTCTTCGGAGTGCTTCTGAAACTCACTGATTCATTGGGGAAGTAGGATCTTGAAGTCACAATCAGACAATGTGCAAAAAGGAGACGATGACCTCAACTTTGGCGTTGCAATCCTTGCATGACTGGCAACATTCAAAACTGTTAAGAGTCGATTCTTCTAATGAACATGGGTAAGTTCAACGATAACTTAGGCAGCACCATTCCTTCCCTGGGACTCTTTGGCCATGAGTTCTCTGCTCTCCACAAGGAAAGAATGTAGGGACTTCTAAGCATAGGTTTCAATCTCCAAAGGTCATACATACAAGACTGGGGACTCTATCGTAAAAAAGAACTGGGGGTTGTTGCAGAAAATCAATTGACCGAGAGCTCCCAGAGTGATGGAGTGGCCAAAAGGGCTAATGAAATCTTTGGAATCATCAATAGGGGAATCTCAAGTAGAAGGAGAGAAGCTATTTTATACCTGTATCAGTCAGTAGTGTGACTGCTGCTGGAATAGTATGCCCATAATCCAAGAAGCACATTGCTAAATTGGAGAGAGTTTAAAAAAAACATGAGAATGACTAAAGGATCAGAAAACATGCCTTATAGAGATAGACTCAAGATGTTCAGTATATTCATTTTAACAAAGAAAATGTTAAGGGGAGAGGATTATAGTCCGTAATTACCTAAATGGAAAAATACATTGGATAATAGCTCTTCTGTCTAGTAGAGAAAGGTATAACACGATCCAAAGGCTGGAAGTTGCAACTAGACAAATTCAGGCTGGAAGTAAAGGGTAAATTTTTAACTATCAGGATAATTAACCATTGAAGCAATGTGCAGAGGCTCTTAATAGATTATATAAGAATGGCCATACTGGGTCAGACCAATGGTCCAGCTAGCCATATAACCTGTCTTCTGACAGTGGTCAATGTCAGGTGTTTCAGAGGGAATGAACAAAACAGGTAATCATCAAATGGTCCATCCCTTGTCACCCATTCCTAGCTTCTGGTAAACAAAGGCTAGCAACACTTCAAAGCATGGATTTGCATCCCTAACCCATCAGTCTAATAGCCATTGATGGACCTATCCTCCATGAACTTCTGTAGTTCTTTTTAAAATCTTGTTGTAGTCTTGACCCTTACAATATCCTCTAGCAAAGAGTTATGCCAAGAGATGGTGTGTTGAATGAAGAAATACTTCCTTGTGTTTATTTTATATATTCTATCTATTAATTTCATTTGGTGACATTTAGATCTTGGGTTACTAGAAGGAATAAATAACACTTCTTTATTTATTTTCTCCACATTAGTCATGATTTCATAAACCACTATCACAGCCCTGCTTAGCTGTCTCTTTTCAAAAGATGAAAAGTCCTAGTCTTAATCTCTCCTCATATGGAAGATGTTCCATACCCCTAATCATTTCCGTTGTCCTTTTCTTTACTTTTTCCAGTTCCAATACATCTTTTTCTGAGATGGGGCAACCAGATCTACATGCAGTACTCAAGTTGTGGGCATACTATGGATCTATAAAGAGGCATTATAATATTTTTGTCTTATCATCTCTCTCTTTCCTAATAATTTCCAACATTCTATTACCTTTTGTGATTGCTGCTACACACTGAGCGGGTGTTTTCAGAGGGCTATCCACAACAACTCCAAGATCTCTTTCTTGGATGTTAAGAGCCAATTTAGATTTCATCATTTTATACATAGAGTTAGGTTTATGTTTTCCAATATGCACTGCTTTACATTTATCAACATTGAATTTCATCTGCCATTTTGTTACCCAGTCACACAGTTTTATTATATTCCTTTGCAACTTTTCACTGCTTTGAGTCTGCTTTGGACTTAACTATCTTGAGTAGTTTTGTATCATCTGCAGATTTTGCTACTTCAGTTTTTATCCCTTTTTTCCAGGTCGTTTATGAATATATTGAGCAATACTAGTCCCAGAACAGACCTCTGTGAGGGACACCATTATTTACCCCTCTCCATTCTGAAAACTGACCATTTTTTCATATGCTTTGTTTCCTATCTTTTAATCAAAACAACTAAGGAGTATATGGGCACTATTAGAGACTAACTAATTTATTTATCATGTGAGTTTTCGTGGGAGAAAATTCCACTTCATCAGATGCCTGAGATGGAGAACTTACAGAATGGGAGGAAAAATGCAGGGAAGTGCAAGTCATAGGATCAGGTCAGATTATTTCAGGAAACCAAACTGATCCTCTTATCCCATGGTTCCTTACTTTGCTTAAAAATCTGTGATCATTGACCTAGTCAAAATCTTTCTAAAAATCTAAATACGCTATATCCACTTGATCACTCTTGTCTGCATGCTTGTTGACCCCTCAGAGAAGTCTGAGAGATTAGTGAGGCATGATTTCCCTTTACAAAACACACTTTGACTGTTCCCCTAACAAATAGTATTAATCTATCTGTGTGATAATTCTATTCCTTACTATAGTTTCAGCCAATTTGTCTGATCTGTAATTGCCAGGATCACATTTGGACCTCCCCGCTTTTTTTTTTTAAAAAGGACATCACATTAGCTGTCCTCAATTCATGCAATTTCACATTTGAGCTCCTTTAGAATTCTAGTATAAATAGCCTCTGATCCTGGTGACTTATCATTAATTTATCAATTGTCAATCACTGACAATTTTTTTCAATCAAGATAGGACATTTTTTGTAATATTTTTACATATACGGAATTATTTGGGGGAATTTCTATAGTCTGTTATATAGGAGCTCAAACTATATCATAATAATGATGCTTGAAATCTATGCCTTGTCAAGCAGGTACCATGAATAATTGTGATTTTTACAAAACAGAGCTGATAAACTTTCACCACTAATGATCAAGTTACATCATCAAAGCTGTCCCTGAGTCTTAAAAACAAAACAAAACAAAAACAAAAAACCCCAGAATCAACCACTACCTTTTCCCCCCAAATGAAATCAAAGATTAGCTTTGACATTAAAAAAAACAAAACAAAACAAAATAAACAAACAAACAAAACCAAACCCAAAACAAAACAAAACAAAAAAAATCCCAAAACTTGTAATTTACTGGTGGCACCCTAATCCTTACCAAGTTCCAACGGGGTAACCGTGTTAATCTAGGTCAGCAAAACAAGTAAGGAGTCCTGCGGCACTTTTAAAGACTAACATTTATTTATCACATGAGCTTTCATGGGAGAAAATCCCACTTTGTCAGACATTTCTCCCATGAAAGCTCATGTGATAAATAAATGTGTTAGTCTTTAAAAATGCCACAGGACTCCTTGTTTGTTTTGCTAACTCTTATCAATATGAGTCACTTGAAAACAGTGTACAGACAACCAAGGATTATGTATGTGGCATTTCATATTTGTCAGTTTGTCTAAAACAGCTCAAAATTCATACAAAAAAAGAAAAGATAGACAAATAAGATCCATTTTATCCAGCGAAAAACAAATTAATATCAATTCAAAACCCAGTGTTGTACTGTATTCTTTGTCCTTTTCTTTAACTCCCACTCCAATTTCATTCCATTTTAAATTCATACTCAGCTGTGCTTTTTCTCAATAGTGAACCACTCAGGGAATGCAACTCTGACCTGTATGTTTTCTAGTTAGTGGAAGAAATATGTGTGTTTTCAGGGAGTCAAGACAAATACAATGTAAAACTAAGCGATTCTCATTGTTAAACTGGCTTTGTCAGATATGGGATTTCAGAGTCCCTCCATTCAGTAGTAATATTATCTGTTATAGGAGAACAGGCAAACAAGCGCTAATTAAATTGCTGGACAACAGCTAAGCTATCATTGCTGAAACAAACAAGAATTTAAACATACAAGTATCACAGAAAGGCAATGGTATGCTTTTAAATATATTCCAAAGGGGTTTTTTTGTTTGTTTGTTTGTTTTGGTTTGGTTTTACTTTGACAGACCTTTTAGGCTTTAGTGACATGATCAGGAGACTTGAAAAAACACAATGATATCATTCTATAGAACTTAAGACCAGAAGGGACCACCAAACCATCCAGCCTAACCAACTGTATATCACAAATCGCCCATATTACCCAGGATCTGCACACTAAACCCAATAACCAAAATTAGAACAAGGTATTACAACCCACAGTACAGAAGACTATTATGTGCCACAGGCAGAGAAAGGTGGACTAGTGCCTAGGGCCACCACAATGATAGGGAAATGATTAAATAAGATATATTAAGACCATCCTGGCACGTTTGTAGATTATTTATGAAGGACTAGAATTTAATTCAGTAGTATTTCTCAGGCTGGAATACAATTTGCTACACAACGAGGAGGCAATTTCTAGAAATAACTAAGGGACCTCAGTGATGCCATTACAATACTCTTTGTAGGTCAACTGCCAAAAAAGGGTATTTATAGCTACCTTTTGGTACTGATCTATATTACAAAATTAGCCATTGGGAGGTCTGCTTGGAGTGACACCTGCTACCTATGTAGTAAGTATCCTATAAATCATGTATAAACTAAATGAAGTAGACTACAATAAATGAGGATAGAGACTGTATAGTTACTGAGTGAATGACAGAGCTACATAATATGCTTATAACCACTAGAAAAGGGCTACATCATTGTAAGATCTTTGGCAGCCAGATAGTTATGCACGTTCAACTGTTTTGCTACCCAAAATTCTGTCTACCTGAGTGGAAAGATTGTAATTTGGTGATTGGATGAGTTCTATAGCATAAATAGTGCTGTCTATGAATAAAATAGTACAGTAAGTCATTTACTGTTTGAATATCCAATTAGGGACTGATTCTAGCACTTATGTCCCAAGTAATCTAAGAGATATGGTCTGTTTAGGTCCACAGAAAACAGACTGTGATACTTTACCAGCCCATGTAACAGGTCAAGTACTGTGAGAAGTGTTTGCATTTATCTTAGAAAATTCATTCAAAACTGCCACTTAGCACAAACACATGCAGCACATGAAATTATCTGTGTACGTAACTTGTTGAAAATGAGTACCTTTTAAGTGAGTTCTACACCAGTGCACCAATGCACTTTAGTCTGCAAATAATGGGGTATTCAGACAGCATACATGAATAACAAAAGAAAGCACAAAAAGTAAGAAGAGAATGGGGGTGGGGATGGGGGGCAACAATTCAGAATCCTAACCTGTTCATTCAGGCAAAACCTAAAACATTCTCTGTAAAGCCAGGTACTCATATTGATGACTCGACCATCAAAGAAGTGATTAATATGGACATCACTAACTCACTATATCTAAACTCTTGCTACTATTGTTAACATTGCAAAGATGATAGTCTTGAAAGGAGAAACTCTTCTCCCACAGTGCTCCAATACATTAAACAGTGTACTATTCTTCTGACAGAGTGAAAAGGTTTCTTTTCTCCTTGAACAATGTTTTTACTAGCAAATTAGCAAGATTTAATTCTTGATTTGTTTTTGATTTCTCCTTTGACCTTCTATCAGTACCAAGGCAGTAAATCAGATCAAGATCATATCAGGTTAGAATTAGCAGTAGAGGCTTTATCCAGAATGCCATAATATTATTTATTCTTTAATTCTTTCTAAAACTAATACCTTGACCAAATATCATAATAGTTTTATTACTTTCTTCAAACAGAATTATAATTAATATTTTGATTAGTAAAGAACTGCATACTGTGTAGTTTTCTACATAAAATTTCTGACTTCTTGTGTACTACACTATGACCTGCATTGTCCACAATGACTTAAAAAGCTACCAGTCACCAATGCAAATGCTAATGACAGACAGATAATAGCTACTAAACTTAAGAATAAAATTTACTCTCTCAAACAATTTTGATCTCAGTAATTGATTTTATTTTTCATTCTTTCTTTTTCTGGTCTACCACATAAGTGTTGCCACTACATATTAATGCTGATGTTATCATGAGAACATGGTATACGGAATAAAGATTGCTCTCAAGGATTCAACCAAAGGAATACAGGGTAATGACTCCCAGGAATTGTGCTGGAACTACAAATCCTTCATCCACTTGAAATTGAGATTCCTCCATTTCACTGAAGCTTCACAAGGTTTTCTTCAAATTGCCATTTTAGTAACATATGGTAATACTTCCCTTCATGATATCACAGCATAAAATTCCTGAAATCTTCCAATGGGATCAGAATTTGTGAGTTACCATAGTACTGATTGGAAAGCTGCCAATATCTTAAAATGTTCAAAAAATAGACAATAACATTTATTTCCTTATGTTATTTTGGAACATAAGCATTGCTATAATAAATCAGATCCATGGTCCGTTTATAGCTCAGTATTCCGTCTTCGTTAGTGATCAGTTCCACAGAAATCAATCAATAAATAAATAGCTTAAAAGAAACCTTATCAAAAACATATTTGCTGTAAACTGCACCCCCGTGAAAGACTCACCTGAATCCCTGATAGTTAGAGACTGTTTTTAATCTTGAGATATAACATTTATCTCCCTTCCAATACTCTTTTTACCATAAACTATTATAATTGAATATTTTGAACAAATATAACAGTGTTTGCTAATAACAAAGGTTGAATGAATGAAATCAGACCTCCAGGTTAGTTTAGTACCTGCTAGCAATCTTTGTGCTACCAACTGGGATCCTGGATAGGTTCAGTTTACGTTTCCAATCTCTTGCTATCTGAAGCAGAGGAATTAGAGAATCAGATTCTCAGATCCTGACTGAAGTGTCTTTTGTTGTTCAACAGGCAGTACTAAGGGTAATAATTTTTTTAAATGACTACAAGATATAGGCTTTTAAAAGCCTAAATTCCACTGATGTGGACACAGTGGCAAAATGAGGATAGACATTCATGGAACTGAGCTGGAAATTTCATCAAACTTTTAGCACAGGGGAAGGGCACTATCTTTAGCCCAGGGATCCATATTCTTCTATACCAAGCATTTCACTGGTTCCTGTACAGGGTTCCATACCATATAACCCATAACTCAGTTCTCTCTGATTCCTAGCAGTATCTTCCTTGTGAGGATGACAGAGGTGCATCAGAGTGATGATCTTGACCTATGAGGGCTGGAAAGTCTCACTCCATCACTTGAGCTCAAGGCCTGTCACCAAAATGCCAGGTCTTTTATCTCTGGAAACTGTTCATTTTATTCTCTTAGTTGCACTGGAAACTGTCTGCAACTTGCTATGAATGAACACCCACCACCCCTGTATCTAAGTTACTACTAGGTACTAAGTAGTACGTACTAAGCATGTTCCTCCCATTGTAGCCTGCAAGTACTGTGATGAAAGCAAAAAGCCCCTTGCTGCTCCACATACTGGCCCATAGGGAAAAAAAAAATATTTTCCAGACTCTAAACAGGAGATCAGTTAAAACCACAGCATCTGTCAGGTCATATTACCATTCCTAGTTCAGGTGAGCTGCTGGAACAGAGACAGTGGAGGCTCCACATGGCCCATGCACTGGGCTAACTCCGAAATGCTGCCTCATTGGCATCCCTCTCCCACAGCTGGCCAATGGGTTACAGAGAGTCACAGAGAGAAGAGTTGCATGTTGTTTCTCTGTAAGTGTCTCCCTTCCTTGCCATTGTGGCTCCCCACTTTTACCACTGTCCCCATCAGTTTCCCCTGCCTGTTGATGCAGGTGGGTTACATTTGACATAGGCACATAAGTGACTTTTGAAAATGGAACTTAGGTGCCTACATCAGTTAGGAGCTTTGAAAATGTTTATCCTAAGTCTCTTTAAGGAATACATTACGATCTCTGCCCAGTCCTCCAGGTGAGAAAAATTATAGTAGTTATACAGAGTCTTCAAGATGGAGGGTTTAATCCTCCACTGCATTGTAATTTTCACCCATAATGTGAGTAGAAAACAGTGTCAATGGTGAAAATTAATGGAAAGTTCAATTTGGCATCATTTAATATCTAGTTTGATTGTGTCATTTAGGAATGGTCAAAAATATGAAATAAATGAAATTTCAATGAAAAATGGTAATAAAAATTGTTGTAAATTTCAATCCCCACCAGTTTACCAACCAACTCGCATGTGAATACATCTGTAAAGTGTAAGGTTGTTGAGTATCAGGCCAGGTCAGTATACAGAGAGAAAAAAAAGAGCGTATGGATTTCACAATTAATGCTGATAGTCTTTCTTTGCTCATTTTACTAGTGCATTTTGTTTTTTGTAGGGTAGACAGTTTTGGGGATTTTGGTCAGAAGCCTAAAGAACAATAATAATAAAATAATTAAGATGTATAGTAGTGGCTTTAATTTTTTTTTTTTTTTAATTTCTGTTAAAAAGTAACAGTGGCAGAGTAAAAAGTAATATTCCATTTTCTGTTCCATCATGCCCTAAAACACTTTGCTACTGCAACTTATAATTGCTATGAAGTAATTATTGTTTTGATTTCATTATTCTGTAATTGAATATATATCTGCTTAAAATCTTAATAATTAGAAAATTGCTACACAACTGGTATTGTGCTCCAAAAGAGAAAAAAAAAAGTTAATGTATCAAGTTGTCAGCATTTATGAGCTACAAATGGGATGTAGTAGTGCATTATTAGATTGCAGAGTGGCAATTCCATCTCTCTACTCATTTTAGAACAATAATTGGAAAAATTATCTTGACTTAAAGTTAAAGCAAGTATTATGGGAAGAGTCATTCACTTATGTTTCCTCTTTCCCATATCATTAATATATTGAGTACAAAATCACAGAATTCAGCCTACTTTACTCTGAAAATGATCCTTCTATCCATATTTCTCATTTGCATATATGACTATAATACAGACATACTTACACAAGACAAGGCTGTAGCAGTCCCTCCCTTCATACCGGAAGGTATTTTCAAAATAAAATGTCAATTTGAAACTAAATTTCATTTTGAAACTGACTATTGAGATTATTTGTTTTGAAAATGTGAAAGAGAACTCTTTCAACTTTTGCAGAAATAAATTGCATTTTTTTTATATTCTTTTGAAGCTATTTGTCAAATTCCACCCAAATTCATAAATTGTTTCACAACCACCTTAAAAGTACACTTTTACTATTTGAACAAAAAATGTTACCCAGCTCTATTAAAGATCGCGTACACCACTGTAGAATAGAGCTTTTTTCAGTCAACAATCTTTTTTCCTAATGAATGTCTTTTTAGCATCTAAGGACATAAACCTGAACCTGCACCATTGAAATCAATGGTAGTTTTGCCATGGTGTTCAGTAGAATTAGTTCCAGCCATCTGTGAAATATTGCTGAGTAGTTGATGGATGCCCCTCACTGCACTGCCAGTTATTTGTTAGTTATCTTAGCCACCATCTGAGTAAATGCAAAACTTCCTACTGATAAATATGCCACCCATTTTCCAGATTTTTTAGGCAGTCACCAGATTTCCAATCCATCCATGGTCAAATATACTTGTAACCAGAAAAAATGAGAAATACATTACTGACAATCTTTACAAGAATATGTCTATATAGTATTTAAATAGTGTACATTGGCAGTATTAACATCTCAGATTAAATGATGTACAAGAATGAATGAAAATCAAAACTTAAATGCTCTCTCAACAAAGACTGAGTGCGATTGGTACAGTCCAAGTGGGATTAATATAAAAAATAAAATAAAAAATAATTAAAGCATTTTATTACATATGCTTTGTTAAGCCATCTATGATCTGTGAATTAAAACCCCTCCCACAAACAAGCATTGCTGATTCTTTAGCACCAATACCTTATTATTCCAAACAACATAAAAGAGCTACAATTTGCAATCTTTACCCAAATTTTAAACAAGAACAATAAAATAAGTAGCTAATTAACAACACAGATAAACAAGCTTTTATCTATGATGAAGCTCCGATTTACACAGGAGTGATTAGCTCAATTTTCATAATTTCAGAAGACAAGCTGTCAAAATATGCTCCCCCCATTTACTAAAACAGAAATAAAAGCATGTATTTACCATTCTCTATCTCTGTATTCTGTACTAAATTAAACTCCATTTACTTTTAATGATATTTAGTCTACATAGGCTAAGCTAACAATGTGGCAAAAACCCTTCATTTTTTAAATTTCCTGAATTTTGAATGCTTGATGTATCCAACTCTTACTTTAATGACTGCTTTTGTGAGATTTTATATTATGGAGGCATCAGTAGAGACACCATAGTTAAAGCTGCATTGAGATTTGCACTTAAAGCTGGATTAAAATTCATTTATTTCATATTTCGATTATTGAAATTAGCCTTCAAATGTAATGCAATAACTCTTCAGAAGACAACTGTGTGTTCTGTAATACTTAATTTACTAAAATATTAACTAACATGTAGAGGTACTATTTCAGAATTATTCTTTTCTGAATATTTGCTGAGATCCTGACTATTTTTGTTTCTCTGTAACTCTAGAACAGCTGTCAGTACAAATTACAAACTTCATAAACCTATAAAGTAAAAATCTCAGACATCTCAGACACAGATTTCAGTTTTAAACTCAGCCACAAAAAGAGTTATTGCTGATACTCCTCATCAATTTGTTAAGCTCCCTAAAAACAAACCGATGGAACTACCCAGAGCTTTATATTCTATGGGTGCGTCTACACTTACAAATTAAGTCAACCTAAGGAAGTCCAAGTTGACTCAAACTACACCGTGTCCACACTGGGCTTTCCTGAAGTTGACCTAAGCAGTTCCTTAAGCCAACTTAAGGACAAGTTAAGGTGACGTAATAACACCTCCTTTTAGGTTGACCTAACGCTAAGGCGACCTCATTAAGTCGACCTACGCCAGTGTAGAGACAGAGTAGCCCTAAGTTGACCTCCATGGCCTCCAGACCTTCCTCATTGACTTCCCTCCCAGAGTTTCTGGCACAAGAAGAGCCCGGCCTGGCCAACCACAGGGCAGGACTCACCCCTGACCACCCTGCTGCTTGGGAGCAGGGCAGAGCAGAACAGAGCCAGCGCCACAGGTGGATCCCATCCTGGAGCCACCAGGACATCCTTGACCTGCTGGCCATTTTGGGGGATGAGGCAGTTAGCTCTCAATTGCAAGGCAGCCATCGCAATTGGAAGGTGTATGTCTCCATCTCCCAGGCCCTGGCTGCCAAGGGCCACATCTGGGACACCCAGCAGTTCCGGGTCAGGATCAAGGGCTACCAAAAGGCCAGGGAGGAGACGTTCCGGACAGGGGCAGCCCCCACCAGCTGCCAGTATTACCAGCAGCTGGATGCGTTTCTGAGCCATGAGAGTGGCAGCCTGCCAGCCCACACCATGACTCTACTGAGCTCCCTTCCTCGACGACAACCAGGAGGAGGGCTCTGGGGAGAAGACTGTGGTGCTGGAGCAGGGGGAGGCCAGCACCCAGCAGGAGCAGGAGGATGCCAACTGGAGAGTCGAACAGGGGCTGAGGAGGGGTGAGCAGAGACTGTTTGAGTGCATGTTCGACCTCATGAAGCAGCAGACCCAGTCCCTGAAATGCCTGGAGGAGCACCTGTTCTCTTGGGGCCCCTCTCTGCACCCCAGAGGCAGCCCAGGACCTAACTTCTGGAGGCCAGTAGCACCAGCCCCTCCCCTCAACCTTCTTCCCTCCCCCCAAGCACCCCAACCTCCCTCCCTTCTCCCAACCCTCTTCACTCCCCCTAAACCTTTCAACCCCTGCAGCTCCCAACCCCTATCTCTCCCTCTGAATAAACACTCTGAACACTTTTATACAGTGTGTCTTGCCTTTTATTGGTGTGGGGACAGGGGGGAGACGGGTGCATGGGGTTGGGGGGGGGAGGCATGGGCGGCTGGTGGAGTTGACGGTAGCAGTGCTCCTCACTGTTGAAGTGGGCACTCGGTGCATCCTGGATGAGCTGTGCTTGCCGTTGGCCCCTCTGAGTCCTTTCCCCCCGCAGCTTGCAGAGGTTGTGCAGGCAACAGCATGCACTGATGACATCTGGGAGGTTGCCCTTGCCGAGCTGCAGGAGGGTCCTCCACCGGGCATTGAGACAGCCAAAGGCATGCTCGACAATGCTGCTGCACCAGTTGAGCCTCCGATTGAAGAGGTCCTTGCTGGCATCCATGCGGCCTGTGTATGGCGTTATCAGCCAGGGGAGAAAAGGGTAGGCGGCATCCCTGAGGATCAGAACTGGCACCTGTTCATCCCCGATAGTGATGGTGTGGTCAGGGAAGAAGGTGCCCACCTCTATGCGCCTGTACAGGTGGGAGTTGCACAGGATCTGTGCATTGTGCGCCTTCCCCGGCCAGCCCACATAAATGTTCTGGAAGATTCTGTGGTGGTCCACGGCGACCTGCAGGACCACGGAGTAGTACCCCTGGCAGTTGACATAGTACCTAGTGTGGTGTTCCAGGGCTCTGATGGGGATGTGGGTGGCATCCACAATGCCTCCATAGTTGGGGAAGTCGAGTTGTGGGAGGCCATTGAGGAATTCGTTCAGGTTGCCCAGGGTGACAAGGCAGGCTAGCAGGACCCAGTTGATTATCCTGCAGACCTGCATGAGGGCGGTCCCCACGGTGGCCTTCCTAATACCAAATTACTGGGCCATGGAGTGGTCGGAGTCCAGGGTTGCCAGCTTCCACATGGTGACGGCCACTTGCTTGTCTAGGGGCGGGGGGGGTGTCGGAGTCGGATGTCCATGCTCTGCAGAACCGGGGTGAGCTTGCGGACGAGCTCGAGGAAGGTCTGATTGCTCATCCCAAACCTCTATAGCCACAGGTCATTGTCCCAGATAGTGAGGACGATCCGGTTCCACCAGTCTCTGTGGTCCTCCCATGCCTGGAGGTAACGAGGCACAGAGCGCGGTGCAGTGCCTTTGGCAGGTTGCTGGGGCAGCTGGGTGGGGGGCAGCCTGTTGTCTTCCTCCACGCTGGCATGTCGCCAGACAGGCCTGCTCTACAGCCGAAGAAGCCTTACCACTAGCTGGTAGGTGTTGCTCAGCTGGCTGAAAAACAGGAACAAAGGCAAATCCATGGCCTGCTCAGGCTCCGAGTTTCCAGGTACAATGTGAAGGGGTTGAGCCCACTTTCTGTTTTGAGGGCGTGGCTGGGGGAGAGGATACCATCTCTGCTGCCATGCTGCCACACTTCCCACAATGCACCCCTCCAACGTCCCCCAAGTCAAATGATTTGGGGCTTTTTGCCTGGGACTCTCCATCTTGAAACAATTTCAAGCAAGATCAGGGCCCTGCCTGGTCTCAGGCAGAGACTGGCTGTACAAACATCTGACAGCCGAACACCTTGAGCATAAAGTTCTACTATGAGGTCAGTTTAGGTAGATAAGAGAAGGAGAAGAGGCAGATCCATGACCTGCTCAGGCTCCGAGTTGCCAGACACAAATGGGAAAGGGCTGAGCCCACTTCCTGTTTTGAGGGCATGACAGGGGAGAGGAGACTGTCTCTGCTTCCACACTGCCACACTTCCCACGATGCACCCCTCCAACACCCCCAAGTTGACTTAAGAATCTAGTGTAGACTTTCTACTTTGACTTGATAAAGTGTGCCTTAAGTCGACTTGGGAGTCTAGTGTAGACTCTCTACGTCAACTTGGTAAGGTTGACTTTTTAAAGGTGACTTACTACAGTCAACTTAGCTTTCTAAATGTAGACATAGCCTATATAACTTCCTCCTTCCTTTAATAGCACTGCTGTCTGGTCTCCTCCAGAGTTCTTGGCTGCATTTGTTCTTAATTTTTTTATCCTACCTTACAGATGTTAAAGTGCATTTTCTACCATCATAATAATTGCAAATCAAGTAAATCCAACATTTATTCTTCAGATTTCTTCTAAAGCTCCTACATAGGAAACCTACAGAAATCTGTTTAATAGTGATAGCTAGGTTGAGGGGAAGGGGATAACTTAAAAAAAATAAATGCAAAATTATATTTAAAGTTATATTTTATGGTACCTCTCTGCTCTCACACATTATATGGCATTTGTCCTCTTATACTGGAAACTGTGCAAGGTTAGGGGGATGTATTTGTACAGTATATAGAACAAATGGAGTCCAAACCTAATTGAAGGTTCTGCAAACTAATATAATATAAATACTAAAGAAGTAATAATAAACATCCAGATCAACCTCAAGTCATATCTCTTACCATCTAAACATCCTAGCACCAGGCACACTGTCACTCAGACTCCTCTGCTACACAGTAAACTCCCAATTCCAACCTATATTCAACCACAGCATGCAAATCCAGTTCCTCATGCTCATACTCAGATTTCAGCAAGATTAAGAGAAACTCATGTGTGCATATGCATGTGCATGTACATGTGTGTGTGAGAGAGAAATGAAAAAGAATAAAAGGTAGTATCTTTGAATAGGAATATGAAAACTTGGACGTGGTGATTGTTGTTGATTAATTTTCACATATCCAATCGTGTCATTTAAAAGGACTCATACAAAATCAATTATTTTAAAATCAAAATTATTTATACATACCACAGTCTAAATCTATTTCATAAAAGCATTGCTATCTTTACCAAATTATTGTTAAACATACTTTAATCTATGGTTTTACTGTTTCTGTACCAAGAATTCTAACTAACCTTAAAATAACTAATTGTTTGCATGCCAAATCTAATTTGTGACATTTTTCCTTTAGTAAGCCCTAGAATGTCTGCCAACACTATCTTAAATGCATATTAAATAAGATTCTTCCTGCCAGATTGACAGGATCCTACCTCTTAGGGTTAGCAGTGGTTTATTAAATACGCAGAAATTCAAAATGAGGTGATACTGTGTTTGACAGTTTCCGCAAACTGACATTTTCATTTGCTTGGTTTCTTGTAACAGCCCATCATTCAGATATATTGCTTGCTGAAACCTCATAAAAATACAGTTTTCCCTGGGCTGTAATCATGAATTTATAATCAAGCTTACATACCAGCCCCTTTCTATTTAGCAGAAAGAATGTTTCCATATAGTAAAAACAGATTCTTTTTACTACACAAGAACTTATACATGAACAACAAAGAAAGCAAACAAAAAGCAAACAACAAAGCAAGCAGACAAAACATTCATACCTTTAATATTACTTTTCTATCATATAACCAATTTTTTGCCCTGCAGCAGTGTAATTTACATGAGAAATCTGAGATCCCATCTCAACTTGATGCTCTTGCCTAGACCTAGAAGATCAAGAATCAATAACTCAGGGAGCAGGGGATAGCAGGTCCTTTAGTCCTTCTACCCCCAACCAGGTATGTTGTCTCAACCCTTCTGTGCTCAAGATCCTGCTATGCCCATACTCCCCATCTTCTTCCTATTTTATTACAACTATGCCTTACCTCAGGCTATGTACACACGATCACTTTATTGCGCAGTAAGGCTCCTTACCACGCAATAAAGCAAATAGGGTACACACGATCAATTTCTCTGTTGCGCGGCAACACCCTCTTGATGCGCAACAGGTAAACCACTCAAAACGAGAGTGGTAGCATTATCGCGGAACAGCTGTTCCGCGGTAATGCTCGTGTGTACTCATTTTGCGCAATAGATAGCCTCCAGAAATGTCCCAGAGTGCCAATCCAGGCCACTCTGGGACATTGGAGCTGTCAAATATGTAAATTTGACTGCTCTAGCTGAGCAGTGATATTGACATATATGTCAATTTCACTACTCTAGCAGAGCAGTGAAATTGAGTATTTTTGGGAACTGCCCGGTTTGGCAGCTCCCCTGGACTGAGCTAGGGGGCTGATCCGAACCAGCTGCCCATGCTGGTCTGAGCCGGCCCCCCAGCTCAGCCTCGGGGCTTCGGATGACAGCGGGGGCTGGCAATGCAGCCCCCACTGTCACCGGAAGCCCTGCAGCTGGGGTAGGGGGCTGGCTGTGGGCAGTGCATGGTGGGACAGGTGCCCACCATGCACTACTCTTCTTTCACAAAGGAGCATTCGCACGGTGAATTCTCATGTGTACATAGCCTCAGTCTGTGAAGCTGTGCTAAGGAAATTTCTTCGTGCATCCCCATGACTGATCTTACTTGCTTCTTTTGGAAAAGTCTGAGGCTACATCTTCAAATGAGGTAGAGATTTGAGCAGCACTATGCATAGTTCTCCATTATGGAAGAGAGGATTGAGTCTCAATTAGTGAGTACTTCAGTTTAGGTTTCAGCTTCCTGTCATATCACAGTCCTAGTCACCCAAGACTTACAGGCTATGTCTACACTTACTAAAATTAGTTCAAATTAGTTAATTCGAACTAACTAATTCAAACTAATTTTAGTTAGTTCAAATTAACTTAATTCGAACTAGAAAAAATTAGTTCGAACTAAGTAAGTGCCATGGATGGCACTTGCTTAGTTCGAATTAGCAATTTACATTGAGTTCAATGGGCCGGTTAGTTCTAACTAAGCAATTAGTTAGAACTAACATGGCCACATTGGTTAATTCGAACTAACTAGTTCAAATTAACCCTTAGTTCCAATAGGCTATTCAAACTTATTAGTTCGAATTAAGGAAGCCCTTAATTTGAACTAATTAAAGCCTAGTGTAGCCATGGCTTTGGTTAGTTCGAATTAAGCTTCCTTAATTCGAACCAACTTGTCAGTGAAGACATAGCCACAATGTCTCCCAAAACATAAGGCTTCTGGAAGCAAAGGGTTGAAATATATGACATTCTGAGGTCCCTGCCAACTCTAATCTTCCATGATTCTATAAGAACGCAAGAATGGATACACTGAGTCAAGACCAATGGTGCAGCTAGCCAGTATCCTGTCTGCTGAAAGTGGTCAATGTCAGGTGCTTCAGAACACATAATTATCAAGTGATCCATCCAGTTGCCCATTCTCAGCTTCTGGCAAAAAGCAGGGGAAAGTCAGGCAAGACAGGAACTGTTGAATTGTGCTCCTTCTGATTTCAAAAGTTGATTTTAACCTATCAGTCTGTAAAGGGTTTGCGATCTGGAGAGATGGCCTCATGGGCAGATTTTATTGTAGGCGGAGGGGGGCTACCCCCCGAAATCTTTCCCTACCTCCCTCCTTGCTGGGAAAGCATTAGGTATGGCCTAGAAAAACATCTTTCCTTGCTCTCTCTGCCTGTGGCTTGCTGCAGAGGAAATAGCAAGAGGCAGAAGCAAGCCAGCTGTTGACACCAATAGACACAAAACAGTAGCAGGCCATAGGTCTAAATTAGGTAATAATTATCTTCACAGACAGCCCAGCTTTAGAAGTTTCAGGTTACCAGTTAGGTCTACATAGGCTGTTACAAATACTGGGGTTTTTTTGTTTTTTGTTTTTAAATTCAGGGTTGCACTTTTCTAGGACCTGCTTTTTTCCCTTCTGAAGAGTTGCTCATCCTTTGATACAATGCTTTCTTCCCTCATCAAGAAGTTGCATCTGTGTGTAATGCCTGTGGTGTACATCCAACTACTCCTATTAAGTAATCTCATATTTTAGCTCCTCTAGCGTTTTAATATTTCTGAGGGGGCCAGAGTCTCAAACTCCATGAATTTCAATGAAGTTTGGTGTTTACTCTCTTAAATCCTGACAGCACACACTAGATTTGAGTCATCTTTAATTTCACCCTTCCCTCATTTCTTAATTATAACGTGCACACACTTTCTCTCTACTACTTTCCTCCTTGACAACTGTCATTTTCTGCTATGCAATGTATACTAAACTGGATGTGATTCACAATGGGTCAAAAGAGACTGTCAAATTTGTGTTTACTGCACATTGAAAGTGACCTTATTGAAGGCATTAACCCTGGTCAAATCATTGAAGCTTATGCTTCAAAATCTGGTGGCTACCCTCGCCAGCTATTACTTCACTGATGTTTAAAGAAGACAACTGCTGTTCATTTTATTTTTATTACTGTTAGTAGTGTAGAGATATATTTGTAGAAGGTTGTGATTTTAGAGACACTCCCAAGCGTGGGACAATGTTGTGTGAATTGGGAAATGTGCCCTACTGGTTATCTAACATGGCTTCTTCCAGCTACACACCTGGGAATCACTTCTGCCTGTGTAGTGTAATGTTCTATTCCTTACTCATTCAATACTGTGGTTTTGACTTTGAACCCTCAAGATTCTTACAAGTAGTAATGCATTTTCACTTGTCTGCCTTACTAAATACAATGAATGTTGCTTGTTAGACATCTATGTAGCTGTGTATATGCACCTAAATGTTTATATAGGATAGGAATCAATCCAGACAATTATTTTGCATTTGTGTAAGCTGGTTGGTGTAAGCTGGTGGATACATGTGGTATAATATAGAAAAGGCTATATTTTAACCATAATGAGATGTGTAAGCATCTTTATTAGTGGGTGCTGTGAATTTAAACCATACTAACTAATACCGTTTACCATGTCGTCTTGCTGAGGGATGTTAGGCCCTTTTTTTGGTACTATTAGTACACTACTATGCATTATTATACAATACAAACAATGCCTAAAAAGTTGCAGGGAATGAATCTGGTCTACAGCATTTAATTTTGTCCAGAAACAATCGTGATTTACAGTCTTAATAAAAATTTAGTAGCATGTCTGTGATTGTGTGGTTATACATTGTCCCTATGTATTTCACATAGTTTACATGGGGGCAGACAAATAGAACTGTCTTCCTTCCAGTAGACAGTGGAGAAGTGCATAACAAAGATGATGTAAATTAAGCTCTCATTCATTCCCTGGAAAGTAGGGGCTGAATCGCCATGCAGGGATGGGGGGAGCAGGAGGTGGTTCTAAGAAAGAAGTACATATACTTAGTACTGTGCTAGACAGTAAGTGCTGGGCATGGGGATGCAGGAGGTGCTAAGGGTGAAGGAGCATGGCTGGAGGCATGGTGGGGGTGGTGCATGGGGTGGGGCCTGGGTCAGCCATAGAGCTGCTTCCCCAAAGGAAGCTCCAACATCCACCCATGGAGGGCTTCTTTCCCTGCCACAATATACAGCAGCAGAGGTGTTTGGAGTTGGAGCTCCCTCAGTCTCAATGAGATGGAATTGCTGACAAGGCATTGCTAGAGATGCTGATAGATTTTGTTGTCCCATGGGGTCTGCCAGACCTCATATTTGTTAATATCCTGAATATACTGCAAAGCTTAGTTTGAAATCCATTGAGAAGGGGATGAAGGTTAATATTTCAGGACAGTCCTTTGTTTGTTTGGGTTATGATTTTTAATTCATGGGATAGGCACCTGGAGCCTGGAACCTGGATGGACATCTAGAATTGTCCAATTTGAATCAATAAATATAAAATTTCTAATGTCTAAGTTCTTCCTCTTTGGGGGAAAATCTTTGGGTGCATCTACACTGGCAACTTAGGTCGACTTAAGAATGCTTAAGTTGACCTACACAAAGCTGCATCCATACTGGGCTTTTATTAAGTCGACTTAAGCACTTCCTTAAGTCGTCTTAATAACAGCTTAAGTCGACTTAATGACACCACTTCTGAAGGTTGACTTAAGCCTTAAGTTGACCGACTTAAAGCTAGTGTGGACAGCCATGTCTACTGTTAAGTCAACTAACAAGGTCGACTTAAGTCAACTTAAAGTGTAGCCACTCTGTTAAGTCGACTTAACAAGGTCAACTTTAAGTTGACTTAAAGTCGAGCTTGTTAAGTTGATTTAACAGAGTCAACTTAACTTTACAAGTGAAGACATAGCCTTTGAGAGGCTTGTGGTAGGAAAAGATCCATCAGCAGCTGAATCTTTAAGACTTGGGTCAGCCTATGTTTTGTCATATTGGTTGACTGTATCTCCCTGTCAGATGAAGAACAGGTTCTACTTTGACTGTGGGTGCATCACCTTCTTTCACTCAGTTACCCATGAGGTTGTGTTGGCTCACCTGTAGCTCCAACAAAAGGTAGACAGAATTCTTCTTGAGGTGCCCTGTTCTTTCCTTCCCAAGAGATCACAGAGAGTATTTGAGGAAGTTCTTTCTTTAGGGTTCTACCATGCAAGCTTTCACAGATTTCTATTCCGTCTGTTCAAAGTGGCCATGTTATCGATAGCTACCTCTGCTTCTCTTGGGAAAACATACCGCCACCTCACATATAAGTATACATTATATGAACATCCTGGACAATTGACTGAAATAATCAACTTGCACAGACCAAAGAGCTATCAGGCAGTAAGCCAATCAGAATCAGATAAGAAGTGAAAGCCTAAGTACCCTTTCACCTGAGTCCAGTCCCTCAAACTGAAATAAATGCCACTGATTTTGCACAAATGAGGGGGAGGAGGGAGATAATAAATGAGTCTGAATTCAGTGTAGATCATCTCTTTTGCACTTAACTGGTGTGTGTTTGGTTTCATTTTTCTTTTCTGTACTGCCTAAAAAAAATGATTCTGTTGGAAATCATCTCTCCCTGCACAAAGGCAGCAAAAGTTTCATTTTTAAAGTAATTGTCAGGTTTTTTTTTTTTCTTTCAGAAAGTAATTATCTGCAAAACAAATCAATCTCCCATTTACATATTACAGGCTGCTTAGTAAAGTATTTCTTTTTTCCTGGAAGCACAGAGGTCCAATGAACCAAAAATATATCAATTCACTTTATCATACTATGCATAAAACGTAGGCCTTGAAACCTCAAGATGGAGGGTTTTGTCAGGGCCGGCGAGAAGAAAAAGGTTGCAGCTTCTTGAGAGATCCCCTCACTTAAGAGTAGGGATGACGGAAGAAGGCATCAGCTGGTGAGGAGGCACTGAGTCTCAGATAAGCAACATCTGCAGGCGGGCATATAAATCCTGATCCTTGAGCCCACACCACCTTTACACCCAGTTAACAGCTCCTGGATTAGAACAGGGTGGACTTTTTTTTTCCCCATGATTATGAAGGAAGTGATGTGCACTTTGAGTTATTGACAATTAGTTCACAGATAAGTAATAGAGTTTCTGCCTAATGAAACTACATCCTTTACATCTTGTCTTTCTTTCTTTGTTTTCCTTGTTTCCAAGATAATGTATATCATTTAAAAGCTTCTGCTTTATTCTGTAGTCAGAGACTTTTTCATTTGACATGATTAGTGTAAGTGGAGGACAGAGAATTATAATCTTATTAGGAGTTTGATATAAACAAGATCACTGAGTAATTTTGAACATATCAGCTTCTGTTGTGAGGAGCAAAATAAATCTTCGTGTGATACCATAGTTAATTGGACCACTGGGACATGATTTTGTAGGGAAATGACTACATTAAATGTTTCTTTACTATACGTATAGATTTTCCTTTCCTTTGAATGCATCAGTTTCAGTTACATTTTCTTTTTGAGACTCTCGTTTTAATAATGCATAAAGTTTCTTTCTAACCAGATTTATACTAATATCAATACAACATGCAAGAATTCAGCAAGATGTTCTTGCCAGGAAATGAATATCTGGCTAAGCTGTACAAGACTCAGATTACAAACAGTGTTGTCCCCCTCCCCCGCCGCCGTAGAGTACTAATCAGTATCGGTTGTGTTTTATGCACTGTACAGGATGGCTGTGATTGTTGATGCTACACCACTTCCACTCACCACTCAGTGCCTCTTCACCAGCTGATGCCTTCTCCATTTCATCTCTAAAGTAATGTATGTGTACATACAATCATGCAAGAAGTTTAAAGCTTTAAAATGTTTTATGCTTAATTGACATTTGTAGAACCACAGCACCTTCAGTAGAGCAAAGTATTAACACTAAACAGACTGCATCGAAGTCAAAATTTCAGGATAAGAAATAACAATCCCTTAGAGAAAGAAGAGAAAATAGCAAAGAACAAATCTTCCACAATCAGTAACAATTAAATGGTTCCTCTAGCTCCCACCTATAAAAACAAATCCCTGCTGAAAATCTGACTTGGAATTTTTAAAATCCAAATAATACTCTGAAGCTTTTTCCTTAAATGCACACTTTGCTGACCAGGGTGAGTATTCAGTGTGGGAGGCTAAAAGAAGGGTCTGCTGAAGAAGCCAGGGATTGGAATATCTACCCCACCTCCTCCATGTAGCACTTGGCCTTTGTCTTTTACTATTGGCTCAGACGGGTAATGCATGCTGGCACTGTTCTGTGTGAAGATATGGCCTTTGCTTAGCCCCCTTGTGGTGCCACTGGTTGGTTTGGGAGCCCACAAAAAAACAAAAGATGCAGGTCAATTGTGGACATTTAACTCCAGCTGAGACTAGTCATGTGTTTAGTCCTGATTTTTGGCTTAGTTTAGCCTCAGTATCTTGCATAGTTTGAGGCTATCTCACATAACTCGGAGGGAGGAAAAAAGTCAACAGGGAGTCTGACTCTACAGGGAGCTGGTGATTTAAGGATGAGGGGAGTGAAAGCTTATTGGTTCCTGTTATGTCAAAGGTGTGTGCCCATCAAGAAACTCCCTCTGGGTAATGGTGGAGTACTGTTTTCTCAAACTGATTTACTGGTTAATGAACTAAATTGCAGCCACATTTAATCCACATTGCTATGCCTCATTACATTCATAGTCAGCTCAAAGCATATGTATCCCATCTGCTTTAAAATGTTAGTAAACGTGCACAGAGCCATTATTGTGCAGGGCCATTATTACAGTTGTGCTGTGCTTGAACTGTTGGGTGTCATTATGCCATATCCCTACTTTTTAAGTTGGAGGGTACCATCTCTTTCATTTGCTCATTTGGAGCACTGATCAGAACACTTTAAGAGCTGTGGCTCTAAACAGTTGATTATAAAGTGAAACAGAGTAAATATAAACATGAGATTGAGAGAGAAAATGCTATCTTTGACTCATCCAGTGGTGCAAACTGGAGGTTGTGAAATCAAAAGATAATCAATATCTGCAGTATTTAAGAACAGCTGAGTGAAATAGGACAGAGAGCCCTCTTAACTTTGAGTTCCTTTGCTTCTGTCATTTTCTGTCATAATCATGTTTTACTTAAACTTAGATTTAGTATGTTAGAAAAATGAATGGCGGCTTGGATGTACACTGCACCACGAAAAGAGGCAATACATAAGGCAGTCATTGTCAAGAATGATGACCCCCATGCTGTATCCATTTCCTGCCCCTCCCAAAAGACAAAAAAAGGGGTTATATTTGCTTAAAACAAAATCATTGCTGTGGAAGAAGTGATGCGGATGATGCTTTCACTCCCGACATAAACATGACTGAATGACTGATTTTCAGGGACCAGATATATACAATAGGAAGCTGCAGAGTAGGGAGGGGGAGGAAGGAAAGCACAGTGGGGCAGAAAAAAAAGCAAGACAGTACACTAGAGAATAAAGTGGCTGCATAATTTCTACGGAAAATCTAGGGCATATTGTGAAACAGTATTCTGTGAAAGACAGTAAAGAGTCACAGTTTTAAGGATTTCCTTGAAGCATGTGTGCTAAATTAAATGTAAGGAGCTGCAGAGAAATCCTGGACATAAAATATACTGGTTAAGCATTAATTCAGACATTTCCAGGACACGTGCCTATTAGGGTTTCTTTTTCTTTTCTTTACTCTGATGTACCAGATAAATTCCTACATTCACTATTACATTGTGGCACCCTATTGTTTCTCCTGCAGCTTCACTTGGATACTTTCCGCAATGTTCTGTTGCTCTCTACCATTAAACATCTGCTGCGCTCTGTCCAGAGGTAACTGCATTTTCTAGTTTTTGGTTAAGTGATCCATACATACCCCATTACTAAATTATAGGTGTTTTAGCAAGGTGCTTTAAGATCTTCAGATCAAAGATTCTCTACTACAAGTGCAAAATATTATAATTATGTTGCTGTACTCCCTGTACGATATGTGGATGTCACACTAATCCACTTCAGTACTTTAATCTACCACATTAAGGGTGCGAATACACTTGTAAATTAAGTCAATTTAAGCCTGCTTAAGTGGACTTAATTTACTCTGTGTCTACACTACAATTTCCTTAAATTGACTTAAGCTGATGCTTAAGTCGACTTAAGGAAATTTTAAGTTGACTTTATAAAACCTAGTTTAAATTCGACTTACTGGTTAAGTCAACTTTATTAAGTCAACTTAAGCCAGTGTAGACGTGGCTGAGCCCTAAGTCGACTTTAAGTCGACTTAAAGGGCCTCCAGGGCTCCCCCACTGACATACCCGCCAGGGTCCCTGGCACAGCCAGAGCCTGGCATGCCCACCCACAGGGCAGGACACAGCCCTGCCCACCCCGCTTCTGTACCCTGCCCCTGAACCTGTCCTGTTCAGCCCCCATTGTACCCTGGTACAATGGGGAAAATGCTGAGCCCCCTGGCACTTTTAAAGGATGCCCCCTCTCCCACCATGGACCACTCCCAGATCCACCTAGCCCCTAGAAGTTGACTTTGGCATCCAGTTTGGATGCTCTAAGTCGATTTGGTAAGGTCTACTTTAAATCGATCTAATTTTATAGTGTGGACATGCTAAGTCGACTTATTTGGCCAAGTGTAGATATAGCCTAAGGGCCAAATTCTAGAACATTCATTCAGGTTGTGAAGTAGTGAGGGAGTGGATCAGTGTATTCCTACTGAAGAAGTGCATCAGAATCTGGCAGCAAGAATTTCTGTTTAAGGTATTTACAGATCTTTTGGAGCCCTGAACCCATAGCAGCACCAGCCAAACATCTACAGTAATGTGCAACACCAGCAAACCAAGGAATCACAGATACAGTAGGAGCAGTATCTCCTAGAGTAAAACTATGCTGTAATATGGCTGCCTCTCAACTCCTTGAAAGTTGCTCTGTTGTAGCTGTCAATGTCATCAGAATACAAGTCCCAGGGAGACCTCCAATCTTCAGCTAGGAGGCAGGAGCTAGAGAAGTACTTAAAATCCTTTATTTTTAAAAAGTATAGAAATACATATACAAAATTATTTTGGGCTTTCCCCCTTTTCTGAGCTCTTCTTGTCTATCTTTAGATTGTATGCTCCTTGAGGCAAAGAAGAGTGTTTGGAAAGCACTTCATAGATCATCGTCTCTAATACCATCACACATTATTAACAATAACTCAAATCACTCCAAAAGGTGTAACACTATTATCAGAGTTTGCTGTTACAATCACAGTTTCTAAGAAAGTTAATAGGAAATTAAGAATTTTTAAGTTTAGACCATCTTCGGAAGTCTCTCCAGACTCAAGATACATCAACAAAAAGCCACTAGAACCCCTGCTGAGTTTTTATTTTTTATTTTTTTTGTTTGTTTTTTACTTGTTTAGCTGGTTCACTGGAGCATGATAGGTGCATTTTCAGAAAGGTTGTATTATTATTGCACTTGAATTCAAACTATAGATGGAAACCTGAACACTTATATCTCCTACTAGCTGAATGAGAATGAAAGTCAGGTAATTAGGATTTCTGCCCAGAATGATTTTTTTAGGTACAAATATGCAGGCCAAAAGGAAAGTCTGGTCTCAACCTGACAGAAAAATGTGTTCTTATAAGAAGTATAGTGTAATCTTTCTTTATTGATGATAAAACCTTTCATCACCTTTGCTATATTTTTACCAAAACGCTAAATCCTAAAAGTTATAAAATCTGAAGTTGCACATCTCAGAAAATAGCTGTACTGTAATACATTGATGGACTACAATTCCTCAAGTCTTGCAACCCAAGGATAAAAGGTAATGTTGCAATAAATTTTGTGTGCAACCTGTAAAGGGCCTACAGTGATCATTTTTCTCTTTATACCAGTATAATATAGGATTGGAAAAGTATTTTGACAAGAATATATTTGGCATGTAGCCTAGTTACAGTTATTTACCTTTAAAGATTACTTTCTAAGTAAATAAGAGTATCCTATTCTTTCTACCTATCATTCATTTTGCTTTTGGTTTTCTGATCTCCCATGCTTTATCTAGCAGTTTACTTTGTGCTAAGCAATTCTACCTGATACCTTCCTTTTCACTTAAATTTATATGTAAATGTGAAATAAACAGATACAGCATCTTTGTTCTTCAACGCACTCAGGCATAAACAGTGGCAATATTCTAAACACCATTTTGTGTCCTTCCCAGTATAGATAAGACACCTAAATTAACTCTTAAGAAAAAAAAAAAAAGAGTTCTTATCCAAAAATTGGATTTCTGCAAAAAGTCTCCACCAGTCTAGGACCATGGGCTGAGATGAAATCAGCTTCAATCATCCTCTCACAAGTAGCTCCACCTTCTGCCACCCGGTTAAGAATTACTGCAGCAGAACAGACCTAACCTAAATCTAACCTCTTGAATCCACCAGAGTCTAGTTACAAGATAAATGATTCATAGGGCTTTCAGATCGGTGGAGATAATTAGCTGGAATCAACATTTTGGAGGTCAGAACAAAACTTCCTTCACTGCATCAATCTACAACCATACACTGTCTGCTTAGCAATAACCCAAATTAACCCAAACTCTAAGGAAACATAATCATGGAGGTGACTATTGAGTGGCAGTGGTGCAGTTCTGTGTCATGTGATAATAATGAAAAGCCACAGAGTTGTTTTCTTCCCCCACTTGATACAAGAAGCTTCATTAGGATATGGAAAACTGTTCCATCCTGAAAGCTACTGTCTATCTGCTTCACTGTAGAACTTCTCCTAGAACATTGCTCAGCCCTATCATGAGTTAAAGAAACAGTACACATTCTACCATAATGCTACATATATGCAGTGTCATTGGATGCATCTTCATTTATCCAGTGATGTAAGGAAAAGGTGTAGCCAAATCACTAGACTTCTCCCAAGAGGATTTGTTCACAAGAAACCAATACTATCCCACCCCTTGAGGCCACCAACCTCCAAGGAGTGTAAGTCTTGAACTTTAAGGCTTAAAGCACAGGAATGCAAAGCTGTCAATACACACAGATTTAATTAATTTAAACAGAGTGAGATGCTTTCTGGAATTCTTGGGCTGCTGAACCAAAAAGACCGAAACAATTGCATGTCCTCAGCCCCAGTGATTTATGAAGATAAGTACTTAAGTGTCTGTGACACTGTCCGGATTTAGGGAACCATTTATGATATTATTTTGTATTAATATTAGAAGTTAGGAATATGATTGTTATATTTTAACTTGTGTAAGGAGGGGGAAACTCCCCAGACTGAATGTCTACCCAGCCATTGTCTCCTTAATGGCCCATTAAGGAAGCTCCCCAGTATAATGGGCCGAAGAAGAAAACCTGTTGAGCCACTAAGACTTGAACATGTGACTCAACTCCAGTTTGATTGGAGAGAACTGCACACGGCGTGGAGAAGGCCAGAGGTGATAAAAGGCAGCAGCCCCGACTCCATTTTGCTCTCAAGTCCCCAGTCTACAGCCAACACCCATCTCTGGAACTATTCCTCTGAGACTGAACAAAGGATTGAGGCCCACCCTGATGTTGGGTGTTTACCAGAGGAACATGCCTGCAAACTCCAGAGGAACAAGCCTGCAAACTACTTTTCATGAACTTTAAATCATTTGTATGTATGTGATTCGCTTTGACCCTTTAACATCTCTCATATTTTGCTTCTTTTCTTCTTATATTAAACCTTTAGTTGTAGTTGCTAAAAGATTGGCTACCAGTGTGGTATTTTGGGTAAGATCCAAACCTATATTGTTCTGTGTGCTGTGGCTGGCCCTTTGGGGTCAGGAGAACCTATATCTTTAAGGGACCGTGCGGCTAGGTGGGAGCCGGAGGAGCTGGAGTGCAATAAAGGGGGCTGTTTCTATTTTGGGCAGATTTCTTGGTACCCAGTGTGGGGAACCAAAAGCATGGTTGTGACTGATAGGGAGACTGGTTTAAGTACCATCCATCAGTGTGTGGGGAGTTTGGCTCCCGGTTTTGCAGCTTGCCCTGATTTTTGCACGTCCAGGAGGGTATCCCAGGAGGCCCCGGTCACAGGGTCATAAATCAATTTTTTCAAAGGGGGAGTTAGGCATTCAAATCCCATTGACATTCAATGAGAATTGAAAGTTTAACTCCCCTTTGGGTCCTT
This sequence comes from Pelusios castaneus, assembly GCA_007922175.1. NCBI lineage: Eukaryota > Metazoa > Chordata > Testudines > Pelomedusidae > Pelusios > Pelusios castaneus. The sequence continues at coordinate 10,159,069 of ML685798.1, read as the reverse complement.
TGAGAATCCCATCATATACCTCATAAGTAGTTCCACACAGATCTTCTTTGGGTCAAAAACAGAGTGAGAAAAAAAAATAGAGAGAAACTTCTGTCTACTTTGTGCTTGAAAAATATGAGCACTTGGTATTCTTCTTTTTTTAAAATGTGCCTCTCTACCTCTCATTCTTGAGGTGTTTTACCCTAGAGATAGGTCAGTGGGACTGAAGTAAGAGATTAATAACCTTCTCCAAAATGCAAAATGACTCCTTTTTTACAAACCAAGTAGTGAATCTTTCCAGAGCTAAGTCAAAAATCACATGCTAGAATAGGAGATGCAGCACAGTGAGAGGGTTCTTCACAGTCAGAAGCCTGAATACTATAATCAGTGAAGAAATTGCCTTGTCTGCTTTGCCCTTCCTTACATCTCAGGCAATGAAAGAGTGGGATGAGAGAGAAGAGAGACTCTGACCAGGTAACTGATGAGACATCTGGTGCAGAACTTCAGGAGGCTTAGGATTTTCCAAGTGAGGCAAACTGTCTCTAGAAAGTGACTCCTCAACTTGTGCACATGGACTGAAACTTGAGGTAACAAATGGGATTCCCAGGTAAACTAACTGCTGTAAAGTGGGGAAAAAAAACTTGCCGTAGGTGAGTTAAATAAAACAAGGTTATGATGAATCACAGATATCTATGCAAGGAAGCAAATGTAGGTTTAACAAGTGCTGTAGAGCAACCATAAGACCCCATTAACTTTGTCTTAAATCCGTGGAAGCCAGGAAGTCATCCAGTTCAACCTTCCCTGTGATAGATCAGATGGTGTCCACCTTGAAATGTGAAAAAAGTAGCTAAAGAATTGAGGATCTTCAAATCATTCTCTAGAAAATAAGGTTCCTGGCCTTTAACGATCCCATGTATCAGAAAACACATCAATATGCTCTTGCTCTTGAACAAGGACTACAAAGGACCTGTCTCAACAATTTGGTAATTTGGCCTTACTGGGCACTACAAACGCTTTGCTAGTATAGTTATCCCAGTAAACCCTGCCATAGTTTGACCTCAAATGTTGAGTAAAGAATCTGTCCAGTGTTAGCTCTGTAAGGAAGTTCTTGATGGATCTTATAACCATATTGGGTAGTGCTTCCCAACCTGTGCCCCAGGAGAGGGGTTCAAAAGTGGCCCATGGGGGAGTGTGTGGGGATAAAAGACCAGTGCAGACTCCTTGCTGCAGTCAAGGAGATCAGCAGTCCCCTTTCCCTGGCTGTAACAGGGAATATGGAAAGTGCTCTGCCTGTGTACCTAGGTGCTGAAGTCCCTGTTGGAGCCAGAGGAAGGGAAGCACCGATTTTTCTGTCCTATCTGGATGCAGAAAGGAATCACTGCCTTGGGACCCAGGTAGAATGCATGGCACTACAGGACATGTGAGATTTCCCTGCTTCAGCAGGGGGATGGGAGAGCCTCCTTGATGATCTCCTTCCATCTGCCTAGAGGTGGGGAGTGACTGCTGGCAGAGACTGGTGGCCCTTCAGAGAAATAAATATTGTATCTGTTGCCCTCTAGCTAAAAAAGTTGAGAACCACTGACATAGGGCATAATGCCTTTTCCATATATGAAACACTTCAACCCATGCCTTGTCCCTTGAGATACAGAAGCCATATTAAACCTAACAGCAATCTTGCTAGAAGCATCTGCATAATCTAAAAATAGAGCAAAGAAGAAGTGGATGCTGGGTGCAGAAATTGTTCCAACTGGGACACGTAGGAAGGAAGAGCAAACCCACGACTGAAAATGGGTCAATTAAAACAGTTTTTAAGTTTTCATATATCCTTGAGTTAGAATACATCACAGAAATAAAATAAAAGGAGAGCTATCAGTTTAAACTACAGTATACTTTTTTTTTAAATCAAAGCCTTTTATTTTTCTATATTGATAAAATCCTTACACACTTTGACACACATTTTAAAAACAAAAAGAAAAAAAGGAATGTCAAGATTCAATTATCCTATGCAATGAAATTTAAATAGGTCATCCTCTTGGAAACTCTAACAATGCAGTTGCCTATTATATCACATTGGTATTGTGTTGTCTTACCGCTATTTTAGATATGTTTTGTTAATTTAGTGACAGAGTGCTCACCATTTAAAAAAAATAGAATTTTGTATTTGCATGCAGATAACACTATTGCAATATTCACTATTTCCTAGGCTTAGCACACAACCCGAAATACAATAAATGTTGAAATGCTATTGCAGCATCATATACTTGCAAAGGCAATGGTAGAGATTCTTATATTTCTTCCATACATTCCAGCTTTTCTTTGGATTTCGGGGGGGGGGGGGGGGGCGGGAGGATTAAGCTGAAAATACAAACCCCTGAACATAAAAGTATTTATCCACATTTAGAAATTCTACTTTGATGGCAAATACAATACCAGACACAGAATTTTCAGATAAATAATAAATATTTTGCTAATTAGTTTCTGAGTTGTTTAAAAATGACCCTTTATTGATATTTTTATGGTGAGTCCAATCAACTTTTTTTAAAAAATCACCATATCAAATAAACTAAGATGTGAATCTTTATGACTATTCCAAAATCTAAGAGATAAGCTAATAACATTATTATACTTTATTTAAGAACACCATTACAGAAATTTCTATTTATATCATAATATTAGTCACATAGTGTATTTTTTAAAAAAAATATAGCTGTCAGGAAACAGGAGATCTTGAATTTCACTTAATTAAAGAAAAAAGGAACAACAATTGATAAACATGATCTTGCATTCGGATTCATGCTGCTGCATCCACTTGCCTACTCAGAATCTTTTTGAAGTTAAGTGTCCTCGATATATGTGCAGGGGTTCTCAGATGTCAGATCTAGAATATCACATTTAAAATCAAAAGAGTTTGGCAAGCCATTTATGTCATGTAATTTATGTAATTTTAATCAAAATAGTTATAATGGACTTATGCTATACTTTTTTTTTTATATCAACCCATGTATCACCTGAGCATTGCATGCACACTGCCAAAGATGCATTGCCTATAGAGAACTGCAGTATTGTGTGATCTACAATATACATCCTACTGACAAATGATTTAAATATAGACTGATCATTGCCATTAGTTGTAACTGAACTTGGCCTTATCGAACATAGATGTTGAGTTCAGAATTACTCCATGAGAAAAAATAAATCTGGGCACTTTTAGCTAGGTTTGGCCATTTGTGCTTTCACCACACAGTTTGTATTTATGACTGCAGAGACTGCATGCAAATTAAACTTCCATTGCGCACCCATATAATATGAAGGAAAAAAAAAACTAGTTGAATTATAGCAATAGGCTTCAGAGTCACCATCTCATTTCAACTGTTTCAGGCAAGACAGCTCTATATTGCCTATTAAGATGCTTTGAAAAAAATGAGCAAAGACCATTTTTAAAGGAAAAAGGAATGCTTGGATTCCTCAGAATGCGAATCTCTCCCTGTCACAAAGACTTAGATAAATACATCAAGTAGGCCATGAGTTTGACATTCCAACTCTACAAGATAAAATCATGCTCTTGAGATAAAGCATCTGATTGTAGCTCAAGTCTTGAAGTAATAATTCAATGGCCAATTCTCCTTCTCTTCTCCTTATCTAGGAACCACCTATAAGTACTTAAAACACACCCCAGGATGGCACCATAAAGATCTGGAACACTGCTTCCCTAGAGTTTGATGTGAAGCAGAAAGATGGGTGTCAGTGTAGTGATATGTGGAGATTAATCTGTTCAATCACGTGTGGGATCCTCAGCAATATGAACAGTTACCACATAGCATCCTAATATCTGACCTTAAACAGTTTTTGACACTTTTGTCAAGTGGAATATTAAGAAGAGGTAGATAGAATAGATCACAATAATATGCTTAACACACGATGTCTGTTTCTTCTGCAAAGTGATTTAATTTCATGAGGGAGGAATACACTTCTAATTTCTTTCCTCAGAAAATTCACAAACACAATTAAAATTCAAAATCTCTTAGAATGACTTGTTATAAACATAATGCTCTAGAGAAAAATACCAAGATAAATCATTGCAATTAACATATTTGTAAAGGATTTCATGCACCCATTTAAAATACATTTATTGCTCTATTCTCTAACATAGTCCTCCTTCTTCCTTAAATGCAAGGCTTTCTCTCTCTCTCTCTCTCTCTCCCTGAATTCTTTATGATCAGACTTTTCGAAGGAAAATCAAAGCTTTCAGGTCTTTATTGTAATCACTACTAGAGGCCGTGTTGAATTCTGCTCAGACAAGCAAGTCTTCACAACCAAGGCCGGATTAACCAGCCTGGGGACTCCATGGGGACCCCCCCCCCCCCAAGCATGGTGACCTGTGTCAGGCCATCGTGGATGGGAGGGACTGGGGTGAGAGGATGCTCCCTTCCTGCCAGGCTGGAAGGCCATGCCACCAACAGCCAGCCCTGCCCCCTGGATGGAATGAACAGGTGCTGGCCCGTCCCACTCCACTCCAGGGATTGAGCAGCCAGCTCAGTGGTGGGGCAAGAGTGCAGTGCCTAACCTCTCATCCCAGTGCCCTCCGTGCAGGGCCGACCCAAGAGTTTTTGGCACCCTCGGCAAAAACTAGGCAGGGCCGTCCTTGGGGGGAGGGGACGAATGGGGCATCACCCCAGGCCCCACCATTATGTTAGCCCCGAGCTGTCCCATTCCCAGCAGAGCAGTGCAGGGCCCGCACCATGGCTCCCCCCCCCATGGCTGGGCTTCACCCTGCCACTGAGCTGGGGGCGGGGCGGGCCAGCCCATGGGAGGGGCAGTTAAACGGGGCCCAGCCTCTCTTGGCCGGCTGGCCTGCCTCATATGGTCAGCCTCAGCCGGGCCCAGTCTGGCCCCAGCTGGTGGCATGGCCTTGGCTGGGACCCGCCTCAGGTCCTACTTCCCAGCCCTGGGCTGGCCAAAGCTACTTCCCAGGTCCTACTTCCCAGCCTACTTCCCAGCCCTGGGCTGGCCAAAGCACAGCCTGGCAGAGGGCTGCTGAGGTTCCCGGCCATGGCCAGCTCCCCCGGGGCCAGCTACCGGTGGCAGCCTCAGGGCCGTGGCCAGGGCCCGCTCCCGCTGGTGGTGGGGTCTCGGCTTCCTGGGGTCCCAGGGGTGGAGCGGGCAGACCTGAAACGCCCTTCTCCCTCCAGCATGAGGTGGAGTGGCCCCCCCCCAGGCTAATTGACCCTGGGCCCCGCTCCCCGCTAGGGATGGCCGTGACCCTAAATGAACTATGATTTTGGTGCCCCTCCCCCACGTTCTAGGAGATAACATATATGAAAAATTTGCTTCCATCTAATTGGTGCCCCTTAAAGCCTGGCACCCTAGTCAACTATCTAGTTCACCTATATGATCCCAGGTCGTCAGCACCTAAAACTTCTGTGATAATCCAGCCCTTTTTGCAACCACTTTAGGAAATTTAAAATTCATTTTTTCTAATAAAATTCAAGAGTGAGACTCTCCCCCAGCCCCCAAACCACCAAATGAAGCAATTTTTTTCTTCACATTTTCAATCTACCCCAAAAAGTCTGTATTGTAGATATACATTTTTAAAGGATGCTTCAGGCTGAAGCATGCATAGCATGAAGAATAAGTTGATAATGGATATCCAGTAACTCATTATTAAAAAAAAAAAACCTGTTGAACTAAATAAAAGTGTTGGGAGTGGATAGTTTAAAAGTAAAATCAAGAAGGCATGTGAAAACTGCATAAGATCTGGCTAATAGCTAAGAAATATTCACCATCTGGCTATTCAACCTTCCTGGCTAATAACTAAAAATACTCACCATCATTCTGCTGGAACAATAGCCAACTGTGGTGAATGAGAGGTAGGGTGATTTATTTTAATAAAGTTGGCCCTCTTTCTGGTTTCAAGTTATTTTAACCCTATAGTAGAATAATGATACTTTAGCTAACTCTCATCTTTAGAGTCAAGTTTCCAGAATTAATGGTTGCTGTATTCATCCACCTTTTATTTATGGAAATTTTACTGAGCTGTATGAAATGTACAGTCAGGAAGAATAGTTTTAGTTAGTATCAGTAGATATTCCAAAAAGAGTGCCAATGATTAAAAGGTAGAGGAAAATGCCAATCCTGCAAGTCAGATTTACCTCTCCAAATTCACAGTCTAGTTTTTCTCCTCCATAAGTTCACATAACACTACTTTTGAGCTCAAGTTCTTTTAACTATATATATTTTTTCTAAATTATGTGTATTGTAATAGCGCCATGTACAGCAGAGTAGATTATTATAGTATCCCTCATCACTGACATATTGAATGATGTCTAAATACTGTCACAGTATAATAAGGAGAGGCCAGGGAGTTCTAATTTATACATACTACTTAAAATTATGGCTTTGGTGTTTGTTTGTTTGTTTTTAATAGCATCAGAGGACCAGAAACATTTTTAAATATTCATATATTTGGAGGTAGTACTTTTGCCTCTCGTTTAATATATAAACCAGGCCCTTGTCAATGAATCTTGTAAATATGAATACTAGTTATGTGCTAGAATTTCCACTCTGAAAATATTTGTGCAGCTGTGTAATACTCAAGACGAGCTACTGTATATTTCAATTGCAATTAAACTGAGATCTGACATTTACAATTTTCATGTAGCTGCAATGAATTCCCAGATCCCATTGCAATAGGTACTAGGCCTCTCTGCTTGCTAAGGAGCAGCACACTTTTATCTACTAAGAGCTATGGGTGAGTGAAGGAAAGATCCTCATATTGCTCAGAAAAGTTTTTTTGTTATTTTAATGCTCTCTAGTATTCCTTTAGGGCATTAGTGTGGTTAAATGCCTCTGATAGACCGGGATGCTTCAAAATGGAAAGGAAATCTCTCTGTTCTGGTTGAGTGTATTTACATTTCAACATCTTTTAATGGAGTAAAATATATATTTATAATATGGTATTTATGGAATTATCAGAATATGTTCTCAACAGTATACCAAGTGTACTGACAAAAAAATGATGTCAGTAAGTTCCAACGAAGTTATTTTAAACATTTAGGGAATTTGGAACATGAGTTTAAAATAGGTAGCTCCAGTGACTTATGCATACTTCTAATGGATCAAGATTAAAATGACATGAAGAGAAGAAACCTCAACTTTTTAATTTTATATCTCTTCCCATTTTAAGCCTCCTTTTAATGTGGTACGTCATCACTGTCATGCAGCCTCTTGCATCCATCAGTACACATCAGTGTTACTTTTTGAGTACTGTGCCTGGGATTCTAGAGGATGATACGAGAGGGATTAGATGCACAGAAGTAAAAATGCAGCCTTCAGAGCCCTCACACACATGCCGGGAGTAAGACTGAAATATCAAGGTTTCTTATCCCCCTTGTTAAATCTGCAGCAAGTGATGTTAATAGAAGTCTCATTCACTCCTCCCTACCAGAGGATGTGAGATGGGGATAAAAGCCCTTTCAAAGAATGAGATTTAAAATGATAGTAATTTAAAAAAAGATAACCATGCTAGTGGTCCTCACTCTTTTGTCGATTCCAATCATTACTATTTTACTAGGACAGACCTGAATGATCCTGCTGAACAATGCTATGTTTATTAATTTTGTAGAAAAGATCAAACAGTTGGAGTTTGATATTTTGCTCCCATGTTTTCATTTTAGAAGTATTAGCAATTCTATAAATTCTACAACAAAGAATTATCCCAGGGGTGCTCATTTAGTGTATATACTCAAAATGCTTCTCTAACAGCTAATTCACAGGCTGTGTTCATAGAATAAAACCATGCTGTTTGGATATGTTTTTTATACAGAGTTTTTTGCTCCTTCATTTTTGCAAACAAGGATGGGATGGACGTTTAACGCCTCTCAAGCCATATCCTTGGTTCCTTGTTGACCTTTTTCATGACATAATGGCAAAGGGACCTTAAATTATCCTAAGTGGAGCTGATGTGAATTCCCAAAAGATGGAGAAATCCTGACCTTCTTTTCCCCACAGTGCAAAATGTGTGTTGGGTATATAGGCTTAAAATGGGAAGCCACACTGTGGTATTATGGAGCAGTTCTGTAGCTCAGGACTGTTTTTTTTATCCCCCACTGCACCTCTTACTGAACCACGTGTGAGCCCAAGGCAGACTGAGCACTGTGCCACTTGACTCTGTAATTATTTACTGCTGTCCACTTGTGCAAGTTTTTTTCTGCTGTGCTGTAATAACTCTATTCTACAAGCAGGGTTTCTCAGAAGCAGCACTGGTCAGAAGAGCTCCTGGTAGAATAATTTTATGCTTCCAAGGGAACTGAAGAGGCAGGAGGCAAGGGGCTGGGTTCCAAATGACTGTGTGTCTCTGAGTTTCAAATAACTGCCCCAAGGTTTTGAGAGTCACACACAATAATGAGTCTTATGAGGGTAACCTCATCTTCTTCCTCCCAACAGGCAAGAAAGGTATATACTACATCTGGTCACAAAGGGTCCGTTTACACTGGCAACTTATGTCAAGTAAAGCCGCATCCACACTGGGCTTTTATTAAGTCGACTTAAGCGCTTCCTTAAGTCGACTTAATAACAGCTTAAGTCAACTTAATAACACCACCTCTGAAGGTTGACTTAAGCCTTAACTTGACTTCTTAAGTCGATTTAAAGCCATCGTAGATGGCTATGTTTACTGTTAAGTCGACTTAACAAGGTCGACTTAAGTCAACTTAAAGTGTAGCCACTCTGTTAAGTCGATTTAACAGAGTTACCAACTTTACAAGTGTAGACAGTCAAAATGTCCTCCTCCTGGTCCTCTCTCCATTGCCATGAAAAAAATGACTTTCAGGAAAATAATAAAAGCTGAATTATGTTGTTCACAAACTGGCTTCACCCCACTTCCAGAAATGCCACTGTGGCTATCCTCAGGAAGTTGTGCCTCAGATGCTCACATTCTCATCAGTAAAGTGGGTTTTCTGGATGCACTACATCTTTCATTTTGCACTGTGGAGGTTCCTGGCACAGTGAATCATAGGAAATATATTCCAGCCAGGAAATCCAAGTACCCAACTAAAATGTCCACAATAAACCATCACAATATCTTTCAGTTTTTTGGCTGAAATATTTAAGTTTCAGCTGACAAGCAAAATCTTTTCAGTTTCTATGACCCCGGCCTAGTATTGTTATGCTTTTTGAGGAACATTTATCTTTACTCTTCATGAGGTTTATAATAATCAATCTGGACTTCGTTATAAACTAATTCCTTGGTACATTGGTTTATATTCCTAAACATATTCAATTGAAAACTTTCTTGCACATGGAAGAAACTATTTTCATATCAGGCACAGGATACCTCACCTAGCCTGCTACTGCTTATTCATTTAATGTAATATAACTATGGAGGCTATAACCATTTCTCACCAAGAACGATTGTTTATAAGGAGAGATTCATGTATAAATTGTTCTGTGTGCTACAGCTGTGGATATAGGAAGGCAACAGACATTTAAGTCCTAGGCCATCTGTTTTTCCTAAGATGAGGCAGAAATAAGCTGTCATATTTAATCACAGACATTAGCATGGAATATGTGGTAGTAAAGTTTAATGTTAAGAAACAATGCTAGTAGCCAGATGGGGTCAGGTTGATATACATTTTTAAGTTTGACTTACAGAGCATATGATTCATGTCTGTTCTATTTAAATCAATAAGACAAATATTTTTATCAAACTTGATGGAAAACAGGAAACCGGCAGTCAGGTTTCCCTATGCAATGCTATTTACTGATGCACAATAAAGTCTGATTGTGTAGTTTAACTAGAGGGGGGTTTTTTGTTTGGTTTTTTGTTGTTTTTTTTTCTTCTTCACACAATGCCTTTTTTAAAACTGGAAGTGGATTGGAGATATCTGGAAATAAACATAGGCAGTCTTCATGGGGGTGCAGTGCAGGCAACTGCCCTGGACCCCACTGCACTAGGGGCCCCCAGTCCCCACAATACCGTTTTAAATTTCCCACCTGGTAGTGCATGTTCTACATGTGCGCCAGCCAGGGCAGGAGCCAGAGCAGGAGGTAGGTAGTTGCAGGGGGTGGGTTAGGGAGGACCCTTGGGGGCCAAAGATGTGGGGGGGTCTTCGGTGGGGGGGCATGTGGAGCCATGGCCAGGGGATGTTGGGGGGGCACAAGGAGGTGGGGTTTGGGAGGGAGCAGGGAGCTGCGGCTGGTATTCGTGGAGGGCCGGGGATCGGCAGAGATCTGGCTGGGGGCTGGGAGGGGTGGGGTGGGTTGCCACGGCCAGGGGTTGGTGGGGGCGGGGAGCCCAGCCGGGAGTCAGTGGGGGTCTGGCCAGGGAGTCCGGCGGGGGACTGGAACCCCTTTGGGGACATGGGGGGCTGGCAGGGCCCAGGGGGGGGGGCAAAAGTCAAGGATGGGGACCCTCATGTGGCATGGAAGGGCCCTTCCTTGACTTTTGCCCTGGGCCATGGAATCACCAAGACCACCCCTGGAAATACAAATTGTAAAATAAAATTTTCCTTGCTGTAGAGGGTTATTGCCAGTTTTGAAATAGACAAAACATGAAAATAAGAAAATGACAACAGAAGGCACAAAAACCAAGCAAAATTTGTCATTTAACACTGCCCAGTTAGGACTTGATCTGGTGTCAATGAAGCCAGTGAGAAAACTCCCATTGACTTTCATGATTCAGGATAAGGCATTTAGTGCCATTGATAAATTCCTTAGTAAAATTCCAAAGGGGTAGCCGTGTTAGTCTAGTTCAGTGGGATTTCTCACACGACAGCTAATCCAATAAATATATTTGTTAGTCTTTAAAACCACCAGACTCTTTGTCATTTTCCTTTGTAAAAGGAGTTGAAATAGATGAGTTTTAACTAAGATTTCAAGAGAATTCATTCTGTTTTCCTTTTTCTTTTTTCTGTTTAACATTGTTCCTTACCTCTTCAATTTTCATGTTGAGATGTTATGCTCATCCTGAGTGGTTTTGAAATTTCTAAATTATGATGACTATGGGGGGTTAATTTTAAATTCACGTGGCTCACGGGTTCCACTTATTATGGAACTTCAGGCAATCATCTCCATTGACCGAGGTCTGCTTTCATTCTTCTGTCTTGCTTCCAGTTAAACTTAATGCACTTGAAACATTCTATTTAAATACAAATTGCTTAAAATAGATTTTTAAATAACAGCATGTTTCATATGTTGATTGTTTTAGTCAGTTATTTGCATTTCAGAGAGAGTTTTGATTTTTGCCTAATTCCACAATTGTAATTAAAGATTAACAACATAATATATTTGCTAACGGGATTTTAGAGAATCAGCTCTCTAATAAAAATCTTTCCCTCTTTATAACTTGTTCACATTTCTGTGAGAAATGTTACTACTTATTTAAAAGTTAAAAGGGAAAAAATGATCTAAGAGAATAAATAAGTTCAGTTGTAACTCTTAGCTAAAATTAAATATTTTTCAAGTGACATATTGGGAAGAAATATGCAACTTAGAACATTTTTATCATATTAAGTAATTTAAAAATAAAATGTAGAAACATGTATGAATGTTAGCTCTACAAATGGCAGGCAGTTTAGGAAGAACCCTGCGACAAACTAATTTAACTTGTATTCCTTAAAAAGAGGCAGGAATGGTCAGAGTACAAAAACAAAGAATTACAGGACACACAAAAACAGCTCCAGAAATGGTTTCAGAACTTCTGCTCAACTACAACTTTAGCTGGCTGGGCACTGGAATTAATTTGCTGTAATTTACAGCACAATGCCAATTGCTCTAATTGACTATTAAGAGTAGCCAGGGATGGTCAAGATATAGTGATGAGTAAAGAGCATCCATATATAGGCCTTCATTCAGGAAAGCATTCTTGACCACTTATAGACTCATAGACTGATAGACTTTAAGGTCAGAAGGGACCGGTACGATCATGTAGTCTGACCTCCTGCAAAATGCAGGCCTCAAGACCTCACCCACCCAATCCAGCACTAGGCCACCAACATATGACTGAGTTATTTACCTCCTTAAATTGTGATTTAAGGACTTTAAGATACAGACACCATTTATGGAAGTGTAGGACTTAATCTAGTGTTTAAATTCACAAATGTGTTTAGGGGATCTCCTGAACAGAGATGAATTTGAGCGTGTACTTAAATGCTTTCCTGAATTGAGATTGTTTGAGTATTGAGTATATGTTTAAATTATTTTCTACATTGCAGGCTTAGGCACCTAAATAGTTCCCGAGGGGTAGTCGTGTTAGTTTATTTCAGCAAAATAAAAAAAAGAGTCCCATGGCACTTTTAAAGATCAACAAATGTATTTATCACATAAGCTTTCTAGTAACCAGTTAGTGAATGTGGCCAGTTTGGAGAGCTGCTTCTTCTCATAGTGTGAAGAACCTGCATTCCAGTTTTCAGGTTGATATGTACTCAGGACTTTTGCAAGTATACCACATGAAAGTCACCAGTATATTATTATTATTATTAAGTATTGTCCTACAGACATGTAATTAAACTTGTTTAACACTTGTTAACATAAATTACTCTCTGCACTTGTTGCAATGCAATATCCTTGATCTTTTATCAGGTTTCATTTATTCAGTAATTCACACCATTTTGTAGTCTACGCTGGAACTTCCCATCATTAATGAACCATAGAAAGGCTCCAAAATCCTCTGAACAGCCTTTGTTTATGTTTAGATTAAACAATTTTTACAACAAGATTTAGTTAATGCATAATTAATTTAAGCCTATTCATAAAAATATAAATGTTTCATCATATAAGTCAGACGGAGAATTTGTCTTCCATTTATTAAAGACTAGGAAAAGTCTCATCGGGTAGCTCTTAATTCTTCTACACTGGTTAACCGTTAAAGCACTAATGCTAAATAATGTATCCTGAAAAAGCATGTTCAGCATGTCGAACGGCAAATTTATGACAACAGCATCAGTTATAACTCCTCTTATATTCTGGCAAGTAATGGACATCTATTTAATTTTTACATGTTTGCATGATATACCAGTAGTTATAGAAATGATTGCCAAGAAAATTAAATATATTCTTTGCAGAAACCAGTTTCTCTCTTCTGAGAAAGAAAAGATATTTGTTCTGTTTTTGGAAAAAAAAAATCAAAATATGATTCCTCGGGACTCTCAGAGCCCCTCCCCCACAAATTATATATTTTATTTAAAAAAAATAGAGGTGGCTTTACTTTAGTCTAGCTGAGGCCCTAGGCGAAGGCCCATTGTTGAGCCCCCTATAGGTTCTCCACCAGGGGCCCCGAAACCCCTCCATGGCCGGCCCCCTCCGCAGCCCCAGTGCCTCACACTCGGCCCTGAACTACCTCCCTACAGCCCTGGCTCCCCACCACGGGCCCTGATCTCTCCCGCCCCCTGCAGCCCCAGCTCCCTGCCATCAGCTCCATTCCCTCCCCCCCCCCAATGGCCCCAGCCCCCTCCCAGGCTGACTTGGAGTTCTCCTGCTGCCAACTGAAGCAGATGCAGCTTTTGGGGTAGACGAAGCTCAGGGCCCTAGGCAGTCACCTGCTTTGTCAAAAGCCACCCAGATGTTCTATTTAACTTCCAAGGAAAACTGAGTAAGACAATTATGGAGTCACTGTAAAATACATAGATTTGTTCAAAATTTTGTTATTTTTTTATGAATATGTAATTTCAATGCATAATATGCCATATACAAAATCATCTCTTTTGGAGAGGATTAGATAGAGGCATGGAAATGAGAATGATATTGCCTTAAACTTCTCATCAACCATGTGAGTAAATACACTACCACAGAATCTGAAAATAATGCATTGTGATCAGGGAAAGCTGGCTGATACGGTATGGTGGCACAACCCTAAAGATGTACAGGGGAAGCCATGGTAGGTTACTTCTTCAAAAGGTTGATACAGATCATGGATTTGATACTGGGTTTTTTGGGCTGGGGTCGGTAAGGAATTTCCCCCCAGGGCAGATTGGCTAGGGCTCTGGAGGGTTTTCAGCTTCCTCCGTAGCATGGCTCAGATGCTGGTGGATTATCTGTATCTTAAGGTCTTTAAATCATGATCTGAGGACTTTAATAATTCAGTCACAGGTTAGAGGCTTATTGCAGGTGTGGGTGGGTGAGGGTTTGAGGCCTGCATTGTGCAGGAGGTCAGGCTAGATGATCATACTGGTCCCTTCTGACCTTAGAGTCTATGACTCCTGGCAGATTATCATTCCATGTTTTTCAAACTACTGATGTAGGCTGGTGGCAGCAGCTGCCAAAAATACACGGTGGAGTTCCAGTTTTTTTCTTCCCGAGTTCTCCCTCCTTCACTTCTTGAGTTGATCTTATTTTCAAGTGAAAAACTGGAACTCTGGAGTCAGAAAGTCATAGGAAAATATTTTGTTGAATGATAAGGAAGGTTGGTAGGGAAATGGGAAGAAAAAGAAGTATCCCTCTTCCAGAGCGCAGTTGGAGAACACAATGGGATTTTCCTCACACTGTATATTTACTCAGCAAAAACTCATTTTTTTAACCCAACAAAAGCATGTATTCTGTGCTTTGTGCAACATACGTACTGGGGAGGGCCAGAAGTCTCCCAGAGTGGATAGTTGTTCTGCAACTATAAGGAATTAAGGCAGCTCGAGCTTCCAGTGGCTTCAGAGTCCCCAGCAGATGCTGCTGCACTATATAGAACATCAACCTCACCATGCAATTGTGACATTATTGAAGGGATTAGCGCTATTAGCCTCTTCTGATCAACCTCCCTTCACATAACTGTTTTTATAACTTTCATTATCCTAGAGTGTCTGAGCACTCAGAATACTTTTCATCTAACCTAAAAACAGTTTTTAGATAATTTTTACTGGGTGCCATAATCTCCATTATTGTCATCTAAATGATCATAACAAATATTTTATCTGATAAAGTTGGCCTCTAACTGCTCTGAGAATATTTAAAAATTGATAATTTTCTCAAGCATAGTATTTATTCACATTTATTTGATTAATAGCTTTTCAGTTGTTTAGCCAATAGACTGTTTGTAAAATCTGTCACCCAAGCTGTGTTACTTAGTTTTGATTGGTCAGGCAAATTACATGGTACTTTTCTTTAATGGTATTGATCAGATGAGTATGAAAGAACTCCTGGTACAAATAACTAACTGTGCA
Source organism: Pelusios castaneus (assembly GCA_007922175.1). Taxonomy (NCBI): domain Eukaryota; kingdom Metazoa; phylum Chordata; order Testudines; family Pelomedusidae; genus Pelusios; species Pelusios castaneus. Next base: position 10,143,947 of record ML685798.1, on the reverse strand, counting down.
AATTTAAGATTTGGTTTCCACACCTATTCCGACATACAGCTTGAAATATGATCTCTGAAAATTTTGATTAATAAAACTTGATTACTCTGTTATTTGCAAACAGCAAGTTCAAAAGGGGCATCAGCATGTCTGAAGCGAATTCTTTAAACACATTCAAATAATAATAGCAGGGAACATTTTACATTGTCCTACTCTACTGTTCATCCCTTTAATCAGAAGTTAGTTGTTACAAGACCACCTAGAAGCCAAGAAAATACAGTTTAACTGAAAAACTATCATTCCTCCTAAAATTCAAGTGGGATGGCTTGTGTCTCACTAGCTGAAAGTATGAGGCAGTGTATATATATATGTCTCACTAGCTGAAAGTATGAGGCAGTGTATATATATATACACTATGGACTGTAACTATTGAAAGGTATATGAATACCACATAAAGCAATGGTTCTTAGCCTTTTCCGAACTAATATTCCCACATTCCATTACAAGGAATTCTCCCATCTACCTGGGATACATTTCTATCCCACTCCTTCATTTTGCAATACAGAAAGGGCAGAGTGGTCATGATCCCTATATAAATTATACGTTCCAGAGGGCTAGCTGTGTCAGTCTATTTCAGCAAAACAAAGAAAGAGTCCTGTGGCACTTTTACAGACGAACACATTTATTTCTCGCATGAGCTTTTGGGGGCATAATCCCACTTCATCAGATGCATGAAAGAGAAAAAAATAGAATGTTAGGTGTAAATATATAGATAGGTAATCTCTGCAAAGTGAACAAGCTAAACAATTTGTGATTGGCCAGCAATCTATCCCTCCAGATCTGTTTGAATTAACATTGTCAAACCACCACTCCCTTTCTCTATATCTATATATTTCAACCTAATGTTACTTTCTTCCGTTTCATGCATCTGATGAAGTGGGATTATATGCATGAAAGCTCACACAAGAAATACATTTATAGGTCTTTTAAAGTGCCACAGGACTCCTTGTTTGTTATATAGGTTATGAGTCTCAGATTGAGAACCCAGAACCAAATTGATATTCTGCACTTTGACTGATTTTTTTGTACTTGTCATAATTGTTTAATGAACAGTACTAACATTTAATTGTTTATTTTCGAAATCAGTGAATTATTTATGACAATACCAGGAAAGCTCTGCAATAAATGAAATTTGCATAATGTAGCCTGAACATAATCAACATATTTGTCCACACTTCTTTATTTTGTCTTTTACCATTCTTCACATTTTACAATAATTATTATATAAATATTAACTGAATGTGGTGGAGGGGGTGTTTTGTTTTGTTTGGTTGGTTGGTTTATTTTGGCTTATGGTGTGCAATTTCTTAAAGCTAATCATTTTCAGATAGCAATTGCATCCATTATACTGTGCTGCAATACCAATGTTGAAATATATGCTTTATTACAAATTGCTTGCTTTCAGAATGTAGTCAGAAAAATGGAAATTTATATCATTAGAACAACCAGAGGCAGATATAACACCTTCAGTTTTGTGAAGATTTTGTCACATGTTCAGCAAATATTTTGTAAAATTTTAAAATGAGATATTTAGTTTTGTAAATTATATATATACACATCTCCATCCCATGTAAGAAAGCAATAAGTTATGGGAACATCTACCATCTGCAACTGATAGCACGTAGGTGGCACACTGTGCTTCCATGAAGCCTCATTGACTTCAATGCAAACACGGCATTCCATCCAAGTGCTATCAGCTGCATCTTTAAGGTCTAACTTATGGATTCTTTCGTTTAGAAACATCAGAGGTGAAGTCCTTGCCCTATTGAAAGCCGTGGCAAAACTCCTGGTGATTTCAATAGGGCCAGGGTTTCACCCAAAGTATGGATGCTATTTGGATCAAATAGCCATTTGACTTTTTCATAGCATCAATACCATTAATCTGTTGTGAGCATCTTGATCCAGAACAGCTGCATGAATAGAGTTAAAGTAAAAGGCTTTACAATCTGATAAGAGAACTAAAATTAGCACAATGGTCTTTGACATCTGAAAGCAGAGAATTGTCTTCTAATGGCCTCATTGCACACTGGTAAGGGGAGAAAAACTTCCTTATTCATACAAAAATAGCTCAATTGCCATGGAATGGTAAGAATTTTTATTCACCATAACTTCTCTATGCCCATTTTTTCAATAATGCTGCTGTGAGACCATGGAAAATCTTAGCAAACTGCCTCCATTGAGACATCATTTCATACCTTTGAACCCCATCAATTACTCTGTCTCTGTTACTATCAATGATGAGGGCATAAGAATTCTTAAACAGAACTGATTTTCGTTACCTTATTTATTTTCCCTTTTTTTGTATTACTCTTTCTGCCTTCCCAGAAGCAATGTACTGTACTTTTCGTTTCCAGAGTGGTAGGAAGGACAGTCCTTAAGATTTAAGCAGAAGGAGAGCTGACTGATCTGCCCTCTAGGATCTGTGAGGTCATTGAAAAATGCCATTAGGACCCATGACAATGATGAAACCAGATTCATGAAGTGTTATAAAAAACATGTCTGTTTGGAAACAAGAGTTGCATGGTCATTAGAAAATATTGTTATGACAGAACCTGAAAGCACAGCTTCATCCAGAGCTCCCTTCGCATTTCCTTTCTTTCCTGATTCATAATTTTTTTTTATGAACACTAACCCAAAGTTTGGCATTAAATACTAGAAGATGATTTTATATTATTAATTTAATTGAATAAAATTAAATAAAATGAGTTTCTTGTAAGTTGGAGGAAATGATGAGTTCATGTTTTTTTCTCTTTCAAAACCTAATGAATTGATTACTGTATCTCTCTCCTTTTTAGTTTTTTATGGGACTCAGACAAACTCTCATTGAAGGTAAAATACCAACCCCATAGCCTTCAAGTTTCTGCTTAGATACTTTACCATATTCCTTGAGAAAACTAAATTATCTACTGTTCCAGGTTATTGACAAAATATTCACAGAAGTGTACATTTAAAAACCACAAGCAGTAGTTTATTGCTGATTCATAAGATAGAAATGAGACATTCACCACTACAGCCAATCATCAGTCTACCATTCACTTCCCTTACAGGCAATAGCATGCTTTTTCAAGAAACCCAATTCTGATGAATGTTCAGTCCTATTTGGAGTGCTGACCATGGTCTGACTAAGGTCTAGTGTATATTAAAAGAATTCACCAGCTTAGCTAAATCAATTTAGTTAAATTGCTGTACTTATTTACTACACACAAAGCCTAAGTGAAAAAGCATTTATTTTTACTACAGGTACACTAGCCACTATTATTAATTAAAAAAAAAAAAAAAAAAAGCTAAATAAGCACTCTTCCTTCACCTTCAGGTAATTTTGTTATTACAACAAAAGGCTTTCATGATAGACGTTATTCATTTAAATAAATATCTTACTTTTTAAAAATTCCACACATACAAGAAACCTTTAATATTTAATGAACATTAACATATGTCTCCCATCTTCAGTATGACTAAAAACTTGATTTAATCTTCCAAAAGACCTAAACTTACCCTAAAGATTAAATATATGAACAGCTAAACAATAGCTAATTATTCAATTTGCCCCTGCAGTGAATCATATTTGCCAAAATAATGCAAAGGCAAAAATTACAAATGATGAGAAATAAGATGGGATAAACAATGTATCTACTCTATGTCTTAACCTCATAACTATATTAAAAATACATGGGTATGGTTTTTAGTTCATGACAAGCTGATCCCATTGTGGATTGAAGTGAGGGTGGAAGAATAACTTTTCTGCTGCTGCTACTCACCCTCCCATGCAGAGAGGTGGAAACTGGGCAGAACATTGACTCTATTCTCTCTCTGGCTCCTCACTACATAAATCAGGACAGCTGAGCCAGCACAGCAGGATAACTAATCTGCTATTGGTCTAGAGCAATAGTCAATTACTTACTCTGTGGAACAAAATGGTAAGCCCAATCGGAAATTGTCACAATTCCCTTCTTAGCCTGCACTTGGTGCAGATGACTGCTGACCCCTTATTATAAGCTAAGATTAGCTTATCATTCTAGTCCTAAGAAAGTAATAAAGCAAGATGTAGGCACACAGTAATTTGAAAGCCGAGCACATTTTTATTAAATGTTAGTAAAGTGAGCACAAGGGTTTTGGAAGAGTTGTCATAAATTTGAAAAACAATCTATATTATAAAAAGACCAAATTCTTATTAGCCATTCAAGCTTGAAATGTTTCAGGAAAAAAATATGAACAAATTCTTCTATTAGCACTTCACAAGATATTTTCAAGTGTGCCATTACCATTAGAGCTGTGCAGGAGTCAGAATTTCCTTCCTTGGGAATATGTTATATTTCCAGAAATGTTTTACTTGGAATCATGTTTCCAATTCTTCATACTGAAATTCTACGAGGAAAGGAAACTTAAAAAAAAAGTTCAGTTTGGAAGACCTAAAACAGAACTTTTAAACAGACTGGGCAGCCAGGGAGCCTGCGTAGTCTTCCCATCCGCCCACACTTGACTTCCCATCCGCCCACACTTGTGCCAGGTAAATCAGTCTACCAAGAAGATTTGCCCTGCTCCACAGGTAGCCTGAAGGCCAGACCAGCTGGGGAACTGAGCTTCATGCAGAGCCAGCAGCCTGGCATCCCATGAAGCAGACTACTGGCTATCTTAGAAATCCCAGGGAGGCTGGAAGCCTACCAGGCAGCCAACCAACCAGGAAGTAAATGCAGCCAGCCAGCCAAGGAGCTGGGTTGCCCAGGATGCCGATTGACTGGACAGACAAGGAACCAAAACAGATGGAGAGCAGGCTAGCATTGGAGTGGGTCTCTTGGCTATCTGGGTAACCTATACAGCCTGGGGAGCCTGGCAGTCTAAAAGGCAGGCAGGCAGAGATCCTAGTGAGCCTGCTTGATCACAAGACAGGCGGCCAGAGAGCCATGCAAGAGGAAAGCCCACTAAACCGGGCCAGATGGGAGAGGCTACCCTCCAGTCAGCCAGCTAACAGGCTGGTTGGAAGGCAGGTTGGCATGATGCCAGGATGACCATCCTGCCTGCCTCCATGGTTTCCATCAAAAATTTTGACAGACAAACACATTTTTGTGGGAAGTTGAAGAAAATTCTGTTGAATTACATTTCCTGACATAAGCCTTGCTCCACAGCACAAGTTTTGACCAGTATATTGAAATATGCTTCAATCCCTGATATGGCATCTCCTCTGGATCCAAATTAACAGTAACACAATCTAGATTTTATTTGGATGTGTACACATGTATTCACATCCCCCCTCCCCGCCAGCTCAGCAGTATCTGATCAACTCACAAGCATTTAAAAAGAGAAATAATTAACACTAACTCAATCTTTCTGCTTTCCTGTCTTGTAGGTGAAATGGTTTGAATTCAGAGGCTTGTAGGAGAAATGGTTTTAATTCAGGGGATATTTTTTTGTTTCTTATTGTGTAAGAATGGGAGTGAAGAAATGGTTCAAAGAAAGCTAATCTGAGGAAATGAATTTGTCCGTTTCTCTTAAAAAGGCAATATCCATGGTCATTTTTGTCACTTGTGAGATTGAGATCTACCATCTAAGTCTATTTCCTGTGAAAATTCTGTGCTCTGCACTCATGAGCCTCTACATAGGAAAGTCCAGGAGGAAGAAGCTCTTTCTCAAATTGATGGGGCTTATCTAGGAATTTGACTGTCAGGAAGAAGACCTTAAATTGTTTTCTGTATTTGATGGTATATGTGTTCTCTGTTACCTGCATTGCTTCATAGACAGACTGCTTCATCTTGTACTAGTTGGCCAGGTGTGGAAGGAAGAGGCATTATCTTTTGGCGAGATGCAAATGACAATCGATATTTTTTGGTGAATGTGGCTATTTGAGCATCCTTTAACATTAAGAAGTCAGAAAGGACAAAATCTGAAGAGAATGAAATGGAATAGATTGTGTGTGTATAATGTGCCCTGATATGTACTTGTGGTTTAATTGCATAAGAAAGGTGGGGGGGGGGGGGAGCTTGAATTTCAGATCCACAGCAGAGTTTGCACTTAAGAAAAAAAAATCGCTTTACTTGTATACTTCATAAATTTGATCAAAAAATAGTTGATACACAAATATGAAAGCCCACAGTGATGTTGTTACAGAGCCACTTTTCAGAATAAAACCACCCCTTCAATGCATGACAGCTACCAACCTGTATTCTGTGAAGTATTTATTATAAATGCGCAAGAAGACCAAATTCATTAAACGTTAAATTGACAAGACAATTATCATCCATTTTTAAAGGTTGAGAAAAGGTAGCATTAAAAATAAACCAACACTTGACAAGAAAAGGAAAAATAAAACTCAAACCCTCTTACAATTTATAAATGACAGCGAGAAATGCAATTATTCTGATCATTGTTCGAACTTTCTAAAATTTCACGGCTCCACTGCATCTGACTCTCAAACTGTCAGGCTGTCATGTAAACACTAATAACAATGTTTGCTTTAAAACACAAAGCTACAGGATCCTTTTAATATATTTAATTACACTGTATTTTTAAAAAAAATAATTAATGTTAAATATATTTAATATGAGAATTTTTTATTAGAATTTCCTACTAAATAGCTATTTGGAATCATTGCTGTCTAGTATGATAAGAAATCTATACAGTATGAAATACCTTTAGAATTGTGAACCACACAAATCCAAAAGGACGCAAACAGTTACTCCATAGGAGATCAATCAGTTTAGTGGCAAGATATGTCCAGAGGCGGCCCTTGGCTATTGAGGGTCCTAGGCGAAGGCCTGTTGTGGGGCTGCTAGAGGCCCATGAGGCTCCCCTCTGTGACCCTGTCTCTTGTGCCCTGCCCTCCCTGTTCCATCCCCAGTTCCCCCCACACTGCCCCGGCTCCCTGAGCCATCTCCTCCTCCTGCTGCTGACTGAAGCAAACACAGCTTTTAAGGTAAAGCAGACAAAGGGACCCCTGCTTCGCCTACCCCAAAAGCCGCCTCTGGATATGCCACAAATATTTAGAGGTGACAGATAAGTAGGGGTCTAATGTAATGAGCTCACTGCCCCTCCCACACTAAGTTCCTTGATCTCCAACATTTACCCCTAAATCCTGCAGTTTGGGACAAGTTGTGGTCAAAATAGCACAGGGCTATATGAGGGCTGGTGTGGTAGTCACTTCAAATAACTCTTCATCAGCTTTCCAGCCATGCTCCCTAAACACAAGGCTGGGAGAGTGGTTGCATAGAGCTGACAAAACGGAAAAGAATCCAGTTGGGATCATTTTTCTGCTAATTGAGAATGAAAGTCTCAATGTTCAGTCTCACTGCAAGCGAAGGGGCTGATCCCACAAACACCATGTCTAGGAGCAGTCCCACTGAAATCAGTTGGACTACATATGTGAAGCAAAGTTACTCATCAAGATAAGGTTATGATATGGCCAGTTATGAGCAATGGAGTGTGAATTTGTGTATCCTGTTGGATTGTTTCCTATTTTATTGAATATGTGCATACTTTTTAAACATGTTTCATTACTACCTTTAGGTGATTTCTACAAACCCAAATTTCCCTCTAGTTACCTACAAAGAAAATGCAGAGACTTTCCTCTGCCTTGTTTCACTAAAAGAGGACACACAGCTTCAATCAATGAATATTATAGCATTTCATAAAGCATATGTATTGATTGAAGGAACATAATATAGTATATAAAAGATTCTATAAGAAATTAACTTTAGTACACATTAACAGTTCTTTCAGGAGTTTAAGCTTAGTACACAATATTTAGATGGGGGAAACTGCTATTCATTTTATACTTATATTGATAGGAATTCAGCAGTTCCGTAAGATTTGTGCTCCCAGAGCCAAGCAGGGGTAAAGGGAAATAGCACCCTGAATTATTGTACTTAGTACTATAAACTCGATGGAAACACAGTCTGTAATATAACATAACTACAGTCCAAGTCAGCAGATTAAAATACTTCAGTGCGAACTAAAATGACAATAAATTTCTCTGATAGAGAATGAAAATTAAAATTCTAATCTTGGCAATAACTGCATGCAATTTGCATGTCCATTATTCATTTCATAAGCATGTTGTTGGACTGAGTTCCTAATGGCAGAAATTCTCTCTCTCTCTCTCTCTCTCTCTCTCACACACACACACACACACACACACACACACACACACAGAGCTACCTAGATATGTAGTGCAATGATACTAATATACTTTAATTAAAGCCTAAATATCAATCTTCATATTAAATTATAATTACTTAATAACTCTATACAAATATCTTCATAATGCATAAAAAGGTGTCATTTGGATCAATGATCCATGTGACAAATAACTCTAAGAAAAAGGACATCTATATTGTAATGTTATAAATGAAAACATTCTGAGAATGCTATGTTATGCACACAGAAAAAAAAATATACATCTCTATATTATTTTTAAAAGAAGTTATGAAGTTGGTTATGTTCTACACTTCTTCCATGCACACCAAATCTTATTTTCATAATATCCAGGCTAATACTCCAAGATACAGATCTATATGCAATTATAAACAGTGGCAGCTGGCAGTTGTCAGATAGAAATAATACCGGTTCCTTTCTACAACATACTAAAATCTATTTTATCTTTTTTTTTTCCCAATCAGATTCTGAGTGTCATCCAAAGAAAACAATTTGATAGCATAGGAGTAAAAATCACTATGCAACACAAGACAGTGCAGATGGAAAAGAATACAATTCACCTATTCATGTAGATTTCAAAACAAACAACAACAAAAAAACTATCCAGGGAAATTCTTTCACATATCCCATCATTTTTAATACATTTCATACCCTTTTCCCATCTTTAAAAGTTCTCTTTTCCTGAAAATGGGGTTTCCCCTCCTTCCCTTTTTCAGTAGGGATATGGCTGTGTAATGCCTGTCTCATGTACAATTAAAACAAAACCCAAAACCTTGATGCCAGTGGATGACTTGTTTGGTTTCATTAAGCAATTATTACATAATCCAAATTCCGGGATGACACAAAATCCACAATCATACTGTGAACTGCAGCCATTTTAGGATGGGACTTCTTCCTACCTAATATTCCCCCATTTATACATCCCAGGATTGATTTTGGTTACAGCATAATACTGTGAGTTCATGTTCAGTTAATGATAACATAAGAACATAAGAAAGGCCGTACTGGGTCAGACCAGAGGTCCATCCAGCCCAGTATCTGTCTACAGACAGTGGCCAGTGCCAGGTGCCCCAGAGGGAGTGAACCTAACAGGCAATGATCAAGTGATCACTCTCCTGCCATCCGTCTCCATCCTCTGATAAACAGAGGCTAGGGACACCATTCTTAACCCCTTTCTGGCTAATAGCCATTTATGGACTTAGCCACCATGAACTTATCCAGTTCCCTTTTAAATATTTTATGTATGAAATATGATCCGCCATGATTCCCAAATCATTTTCAGACTGTTTTCCTGGATAGAGTCCCTTTGCTCCTATAATTATAGCCTGCATTCTTTGTTCCAGATGTATGACTTTCCATTTGGCCATTTTGAAAGACACATTGTTTGCCAACACCCAGTTTACCAAAATAAATTATTTGCCAAACCAAAGCATCACTTTTGCAGTGAGCTACCGATAGAAATACACTAGAATGTCTAGTGAATGTATTGATCATATTTATTCACATATACCTTCTATTCTTTTATGTGCAATCTGAAAAAGTGAACAGGAAAAAATATTCATTGTTTAAGCCCTGCAGTGAGAAGCCATTAAGACAAAAACATTTTAAAAATTGTAAAGAAAGACAGGTTTATGTTGATAGTATTTTACACTATGGGACTACTTACATGCAAGGTGTTAGTATAAATGAGAGTATTAGAATCTAGCATATAATGTTTGTTGCCCTTAAATATCATTTATTTCAATAAGAACCATTATCTTTGTGTTTGGTAAAAAAAATTCTAGTGTTAAGAAACTACTGAAGCTATATTACAGTTATGTAATGATATTATTTTATAGAAAATATTAATGCTTAATAGCCACAAATTAAGACATGTAGAATGCATTGGAATTTTCATCTTTTATTTACCAGTAAGTTATCCTGTGTCATACTATATATTGAAACTTGGACTGAGGAAAACATGGCCACCTGAAATTCTAGAAATATACATACAGATTACTTTTCCAAAACTCTTATAAAGTTCACATAATGTATAGGATTTGTATATTTCCCATGAATATCTGAGGAAATCAAATGTCATCAGTATCCACTAGGATCCTGTCAAGGGGCAGGTTGTAGAATATTTTTCCCCATTATAACTGATGAAATGCTTAAGCCTAGGGGTATAAATTTCATGCTATATGGTCAATGCCTTTCATTTACCTTCTGCCTCTCCTAAAGCTTCTTGAAATGACATTTATCCAGAGAACAGCTCTGAAAGTAGGATGAATATGATGAGCTCCAGAGGTAAATTTGAAATTCAATATATGAAAATACAGTAACAAATGACATGAGAAACAAGAGGGGTAAGCCAAAATACATTATGCAATAGGGCAGATCAGCAAAATGACGTACATGGGACCTCAAAATACCAACACTGTCCTATGTTTAGTAATATATTTGTGGTATTCGTTTTGTTGCATTTGTCATGGTACTCTACATTGTTGTAAATTAGAGTTTTTATTTCATCCCTGCTATATTGTAGTTAGGCTATCGTGATAGATACTGAATAGCTTGGATAGAACATATACTGGAACATGTGGTACATTCCACCCCTTTTTATTCTCTGTGTAATTTTACTGGCCATAGACCTATTTTAGTAGTTTTGAATGAGGATAGATGACATAATATGACCAGAGACATCTCTGTATTCAGCATAACATACAATGGCTATAACAGATCAGATCAATGGTCCATTTATTCAATGTTCAGTGCTTCACAAGAAGGTAACAAGAACATTCTTTACTGATCAATTATGAACTTGCCAGAGGAGAGCCTTAGTTAGTTAGTAGATGGCTTACATCTTGAATGAAGTTTATGTTTGTCCGCAGTGGGTAAAGGATGGGAGAAGGAAGGCTCCTGGAAACTTAAAGTGGTGGCCAAAAATAATAAACTTTATTAGTCCCCTCTTTGGGACGCAAAGGGTTAACAGTGGGGCTGCTTGCTGGACTAACTTAGAAGTCAGCTTCACAGATAACAAGATAGCCCCAGGTGATTACCCACAGTTTAGCATATCATGAGTTACACAGAAATAAACCTTTAAAATAAACCCTCCTCTTGGACTCTTTTGATAATTCAGAGATAAAGTATAACAAGACAGAGTTCAACACATAAACAATAAACATAACAATAATCCCCAAACCTACACCAATTGTAATACTTGGGGTTAAAACTGAGGTAGAAGAGTTATTCACATTCAACTATATACATTTAAAGGGAAAGAAACAATCATGAGAAGTAAACATGGGGGATGACTCGGGTTCAGTTTACATACGTACCACAACTATCAGGCAGGTGATTAATAACAGCATAACGTCTTAAGGCGGAGGTTGAAATCGACTCGGGCCGGCACTCTCGGGGGAACTCCTACTGCAGGGTTATCAGGCCTAGCAGTTAACTCGAGGAGACTCTCGGTGCTCCATGCGGCATGGGAGCTTTTATGGCCCAGGCCATGGCTTTCTGCCGAGGGCTGTGATTGGCCAGATTTCGCTGCAGCAGGAATTTTGGGGCGAGGGTCTGCCCGGTTCCTCCTGTCTTTATTTGTGCAAAGGAATTTTCACCAGCTCTCTAGGTTCCGGGTCAGAGCCTTCTACACTCCTGGGGGGGGGGGGGGGGGCAGAGCAGCCATGATTGACTTGCCCTCCAGCACATGGGCGAGGGGGATGACCCACCCCTTTGGGAGCTGGCTGAGAGTGAATCAGGGTCCGAATAAAGCATGTTGATAGTCACAAGCCTAGCAGCCAGGAGTTCTCTACGTGCAATAAAGCATGTTGATAGTCACAAGCCTAGCAGCCATGAGTTCTTTACCTGACCTGGGGGGCAGTATCTGGTATGTGACCTGGGGACATATCTGATAAACAGTTTCTGTACGTGACCTGAGGAGAAACAGTTTCTATGTCTGTATATCACAAGGGAGGTGGCGACCAGTTTATGGGGTGCTCATAACAGCACCTTAACAATGTTCCTTCTATTTAAAAACACAAAGCAAAGCAAAACAAAAACCCCAAACAAACAAACAAAAAACCTCTCACTATCTAATGTAACTATGGATGGTCTCATATAAATAGCCAGTCCTGGTTTGAACACTTCTGTAAGAAGTTACCTTCTGTGATATCTTGTGGCAGTAATGTTCACAGGACAATTATGCATCATTAATAATATATTAAAAATCAGTCAGATTTGTTGACTCTTGTGGGGGAGGGATTGGTTTTCTTTTGTTTTTTAAATGTGGTTCATTTTTACATTGTGGGAAAGGCCACAGATTTTAAATTCATTTTGCAATTTCTTCTTGATAAAAGCATTTAAGAAAAGTTACAGCATTAAGCCTCAAACTTAGTATCTACTATGACTATAAAAGTTATTTTTGTATGATGAGCTCCAGCCTTTGGACATCATCATGAACCTTTTTGTCTTGCACAATACACTCAGAGTTTGTCTACACTTGAACCTTAATTCAGCGGTTTAGGTTTAGGAAATGATTTAAAAGCAATAGTTATTGCTGAGGCTATGTCTATACTTGTTAATTTAAGTCGACTTAGCATTTCTACACTCAAAAATTAAGTCAACTTAAAGGGGACCCTGCCAAATTGACTTAGAGTGTCCACAATGGATGCCTAAGTTGACTTGTAGGGGCTAGGTGGACCTGGGACTGGTCCACGGTGGCAGGGGGGGGCACCTCTTGCCAAGTGACAGGGGTCTCAGCATTTGCCCCATTGTACCTGGGTACAATGGGGGCTGAGCAGGACAGGGACACTGGCAGGCATAGGAACAGGGTGGTCAGGTAGGGAGGCCCTGGCAGGGAGGGCAGTGCGGGAGCCCTGAAGCTCTTTAAGTTGACTTGAAGTCGACTTAGGGCTAATCTGCGTCTACACTGGCTAAGTTGACTTAATAAAGTCGACGTAGCCAGTAAAGTCGACTTTAAATGAGGTTTTATAAAATTGACTTTAATTTTCCTTACGTCAGCTTAAGCCGCTGCTTAAGTTGATTTAAGGAAAATGTAGTGCAAGCTTAAATCGACTTAATTTGTAAGTGTAGATGCACCCTGAATAACTCCATGTATAGATAGCTCCTCAGTTTGAGGATAACAGCTAAGCAATTTGTTGGCAAAATCTACAGGCATCTAAGCCCTTTCAAAGAGTTAGATATATTGACTGAAATTTAGGCCACCATACTGTAAGGATTATAGACATTGAAGGCAAGGGGATTGATTTTTCACACTGATTAGAACTGAGCCAACCATTTATAGAATACTGGTGGTTTGGTCACAGGGGTTCTAAATTTGTCAGTTCAAGAGATGAGCAGCTTTTGCATTAAGGTGCCTAATGAATCATCCTGGTGACTTTTTGAGTGCCCCACTCTGGAGCACCAACTGGAGCAGCATAACGTAATGGTGAATTGAAACATTCTGACTGTGTAGTACTGAACTTTCATGTTTTTGCTGCCACTTTGTGGCTGCACCTTTACCTCTGCACCAAATAAATGCCATATGCAGAAGCAGGTTAGTTCTCCGAGGCAGGGAATAAGAACATACATCTCCTCAAATGTTGGCTTTCAATGAACCTTTGTTCCTTTGGCCCTGCTTGGTTGCAGATTGTATGTTGTGGCTGATTTTACCACTTTAGTTTTAACTGGGGAGTGTTTTCCTTCTACTTGTTTGATTCAGTGGGACATTTGTCTCTGTTATATCCGTGAAATAACGGTTAATGTCATTATAATTAAAGAAGATGGAAAGGTTCACATAGAATGTATGTGCATGAATAGAACTCAAAGTTTTTTTAAAAAAAATCTAGAAACAATGAATTTCTAAAAAGGATTTAAAGTATTCATTTCATATTTCTCCTTTCAGTATTTATTTTCTGTTGTCTGATGCCCTATGTCACACCAATCAGGCCAAATGAAAAAAGAAAATTTCTAATGGTAGATAAGGTATGTACACTGCAGTATTTTAATCTGATAATGGTGCCTTTCAGATAAATACCATGCAATACATTTTATATGATGTATAAACATGCACACCTAGAAATAATTCATCTGTCAAGAAACACCATTTCCTTACCTGTTCCTGAGTGTTTTAGAACACATAGCTACTGCAGTACACATTAACCCAGGCTATTAGTTCCATGATTACCATTCCAAGAGTAGAGAGGTGCTCAAGTATAAAGTTCTTATTCATATCTCATTACATGAAAATATAAATAATATATATTACTGGCCATTATATATTTTCAGACTATTTACAGGATTTCAGTAGTGTATCTCTGTAGTATCTTTGGATATGGAGTAATATGGAATAAATCAGAGATTCTCTTCTCAGTTCTCTATCAACTCTTATTTCTTTCCCTACCCTTCATAATGCTTCCCTGAGAGCACACAGTATGTGGTTGTTCTTTGTGTTCCTACCCTATATACACTGTAACTCTCAATTCCAAATATTTTATAAATAATATTTAAAAAAGCAGTTAAAAAGACTTGTTCTAGCTTTTACTTTGCAGGACAGACTTGCCTCTGTAAAAAGAATATTGTCCCTCACACATTTGTACAGTTTTATTTCCTTATTCCTCTCCTTTCATTCTTAAACAATAAAACTGAAAACAAAACACAAAAACACGCAACACTGAAGCAAACCACTCTTGCTCCAAAACTTGGCTTTTTTATTTGTGAAGTCAAGTCCCTAAAATCAGCATGCCTTGACTCAACAGCCTTGAGAATATCATGTTTAATTAACATTTGACATTTCTATTAAACTAAGATTCTTGGGCTCGCCAGATACTTCTCTCCTTTGTCCTATGGGGTATGTCAGGTAGAAGAAGGATCTTTACCTAATAATGGCCAGTAATTGTAACTAATATGTAAAAGGTTTAAAAGAGAAGTAGCAAAGAATAAGCGATAATGAAGACCATCCTAAGCTTCTTATTTGTAATATGGTTGAAGAGGATTAAAATGATAGCCCTCTTCTCACTGCACCTGAGAAGATGAGAGGCAGAGGTAACTGATAAGAGCATAGAATCTTTGCCTTAACAGAGATGCCATATGTTTATTGAGCACAATGTCAAAACTATCCATTTTCTAATGGTTACTGGAGTTGGAGCAGGGTTATTGTGGGAACTTATCTTCCAAAATAAAAGAGTTAAGATGGTTCTGAGTTTCCTTATAGAAGAACAGAAGTAAAATGAGAAAGGTAAGGTATACACTATGAAAAACAATACTGTTCTTAAGAGAGTCAGATCTGCCACTCTGCCTCATCAAGATGAAGTCAAAGAAGATCATCTGAGGTGCTGTTCTAAAGTTACAATTCCTAATATTAACCCTGAAAATATCACTAAAGTACACAGTGAACTTATTACCAGAGCTGTTCTATTTTTTTTTTATTCCACACTTTTCAAGAAAAAATGGTGACATTTTAGAAGCCTAAAATATTTGCAAAACAATATTTTTTGAAGTTTTCTGGGTTTCATCAAAACAAAAACAAAAAAAGGATTTTTGTTGTCACTTTCATGTATTCTTTTCTGTTCTGGATGATGCCTGGGGGAGGGTGGTTGTTGTTCTTTTGTTTTTAGAATTTCATAGGCCTCTTTAATTTCTCCAAATTTCCTCATTGCTGGAAAATGTTAGAGTTAAAAATAAAACAAAACAAAAAACACTCTAACTCTATAACTCCATCACCCTAGCATTTCAAAATGTTGAAAATTTTTAAAAAGATTAATGATTTTTTTTTCTTTTACTACTTTGTAACTTTTCCAAAGTTGAGGAGATTTCAAAAAGTTAAAGAATAGCAAAAATGGAAAGTGAAACAAAAGGGGGGGAAGTGTCTGGAGTGGGCAGCACCAAACTCTGGGAATTGTTTATTTTATTACAGTCAGTGGCAGAAAAAAGAAAAATAGGGAGGTGATGAAGAAAAAGATGGTGAGAAAGAGAGAAAGAGAAAGCAAAAATTTAACATTTCAAAACTGAAATTAGGGGCGAGGGGGGAGTGAGAAGAGCCAGACAGTAGAAATTGCTTTCATTTCAAACTGTGAAATAAAAATGACTTCACCTTACTTTTTTTCCTCCAAAATTGTTTTTGCATTTTTCAGTTCTACTTTTAATGTCATGAAACAGTTCTTTTAGTTCATTAATTTTCAACCAGAACTCAAAATGGCTGAAAACAACATTTAACATGTGCTGGAATATACACAACAATATATAAATTAGGTCCTTGCAACTTTTTTCATGTTCTGGGGACTCAAATAACTTCAAATTTCACAAGTTATTAAAAAAATCAATGCTATTACTAAAGCTTCCCTCAATTTATTGCTCCCTGTAGTTGTGTTAAAAATGGGCCTTCTGCAGATTGCCACAATGTCATAATTCAAAAGGTGTGAGTCTATATGGCTGTATATATAAATACACACAATTATGAAAGGACACTTCTCTTAATTGGAAAGAAGATTCTAAATTGAGTACTAGCTTGAAATCATGAATACAGTGAGTCAGTAGAAAGAAATTCATGCTCTTAAGTACTTGTTGTTAAATAAATGTTGTAAAAATTTTGCCAATACATTTTATATTGTGAGGTAGAACTGGTTAATATCTAGATTTTAGACTGATTAATTCATGCTGTTTGACAACCCGCTTTATTTTATATACTGTGCCTCTAATCAAAAGCAGTTGAGAACACATGCAATTTTAAGAACAACTGTTCTCATTTAAGTCTGAAGGTACTGATGTATTTTCAGTATTTGTTTGTTTTTTTTCTTTATATATATATATATATATATATAACAAAGTACACTGGATATATATGAAGGTGAAACATTAAGAAAAAAACTATCCTTTACTTGTTTCAATAACTTCTCTATGCACAGATTTTTTTAGATAAAAAAGGTAAGTCAAATGCTCTGGGAAAAATATGTATGGCTTGCGGGAGAAGACACATATTGGAGTCTAAAATATTTCAGTGGCTACTTTTTTGTTGAGTTTAATCTTTGTAGAGTTCTGCATTTTCAGTACCTCATACAAAACACAAAGGGTCAACTATAGGCACCTGGGGTATATGTTAAATATCTAAAGAGAGAAAGAACCAGGATAAATCATGGTGAGCAGCCAAGTTATTTATCTTGGCTTCTGTTGACATTCATAATCCAAGGGCAGCTATGGTTTACTGTATTTTATGCCACAAAAATGTTGTCAGGAAAAGCATGACTTTATCTTTTAGTCTTATTTTTTTAAATTACATCAAGGATATCTGGCATAAATGAGCTCTCATTCCAACAGACAGTTTGGTAATATGAAAATAGTAAGCTGTTGGATGGAGTGCTAGGGGGAAAAAAAATAAAGAAAAGCAAATCCAATAGGTAATTTTTATATTCTGTGGGAAAAAAAAGCTATGATTAACTTTAGTGATTAATAAATATAAATATGGTCACAGATACTGTATTTCAGAGTGTGCCATTACTTTTCTATAATCTCAGTTCATCGATGCAGGTGGAAACCTTTTGCTTGATGATGCAGTAAAATTACAATTATTCACTGTGCTTTTACTGGCCTGCTGTGTTCTGACTGGTTGAGATATAGATTGAGTTAAATTTATCCCACCCATTACCCACACCACAGGACGAAGTATGACCCACTGTGTACATCAGCTGATCAAACAGATGACTAATGAAAAGTAGCTTTTAAAATCATTCTGCTGATGTGAAGTGCAGGTCTAGTAAGAAATGTGACAGTACCAGTACCTTCTGAAAATGTCCCATCCAACTCTAACTGAATTCAGTGAAATGAACGGACTCTAGTGTTTAGCTCTCACAAGGATGGATTCAGATTTTTGAGTGCATTTGTTCGAGTGCATTCTTGGAAACAAAGAAATTGGGCCAAACATATTGCAGGGGCCATATTTTCAAACCAAGGTAAGCATGCAGCTTTAAAATTAGTGACAGTGCCAAACACTTTTGAAAATCAGAACATATACTTAGGTTTCTAAACTGGAATAGTTGGGTGCTGAGTTCTTTGGAAAAGCTGTTCCTAGTTACTATACATTTCCTTTTATATAAATTCAAGTCTTTCCCCAGCACTTACTGCACACTAACAAATTCAGGACAGAGGAGTTCTGCTTAGTGATATATAGATCGCAGCTACAACCATTCTTCCCTCTCACATAATTCTGCTGTATGGAGAGTTATCAGAATTCCCCAAAATGCTGCCCAAAGCAGAACCACCATACTTTCCCTATGGCATCTGAGCACTTTGGAAGAGGCTGCAGAATTTACCATATAATATCCTATAAATATTAACACAAAACTCTTTGACCAGTAATACTAGGAAGTTATTTTAAAGCTGTTAATGGTATGTAATAAAAATTCAAATAATAGCTTCTTAATATGTGTTATCACTTTAAATAATACATATGAGAGTTTATAAAACACACGAGTTTCATAGATTACAAGGTTATTTTTATTTTATTAGTGATCAGATAAAGAATGTGTACTTGACCAATTGCATAAAAATAAACATATGACAGGAAGCCTATAATGTAATGATCAAGGACTCTGGACTTAAAATAAGTATTTTTCTTGCTGCTGAACACATTTGAAATTAAGGTAAATATGCAAGAGCAAAGTTAACTTTTATAATACTTATGATTTTTGTGGTCAGTTATATTAGTTATTAACATTTTAAAATTATAATTCAATTATGTGTTAGTTCATAAAAAATGAAATACCATCTAAATTCTTGATGGCTTAACTTCATATGTCAATTTAGATGATGATGTTGCAGTTGATGTGTGAAACTGCTGCATTTTGAAAGAGATTTTAAGGTTATGTTGCTTTTTTAACATGATTATTGGGAGGTTGATTTGAGTTTCGCAAAACACATCTTTTTTTTTTTAAATTATTTTTTACTATAAAGCCACCAAAACCGATATGTAATTAAACCAACATACAAGAGCTTTTTAGTTTTTTTTTTTTTTAACCTGTCTGACTTTACTGGGTATAACGTGCGTGTTTGAAAGAATTATCCTTTAAGCTTTCAACTCCCCCCATCTCTGTAGTTGCAGATATGACATCTGAGAATCAAACTTCTCCCTCCAAATCATCCTCTGCCTTAGTGACTAGAAATAATAACAAACATGAAACAATATTCTCATTATAAGGAAAAAAAAGGTAATGGAAACTTTCTGAAGAGGTCACTGAAAGTGCCCTTAAAGTGGTTTTCTACAAAAGCAATTTAGGATAAGCACTTCCACCACCAAAACTGAATACAGTAGCTAACTTCAACAACAAATTTCTACTATAGCCTGGGATCCAAAAGAAACATGGATGCAGCTAGGCAGTGTGATGATACACCAGTGACTCAATTTAAATCCCTTATTTTCCTAGATTCCAGATTTATTTTTAATCTCAGTTTGTTTATTAAGATAAAAAGTAAACAAATTCTAGCTCTCCCATTATTTCACATGTTTCTATAATTAAGGAAGTGACAGAGCTGAGCAGCATTTGGCAATATAAGCCAGCCACTGGCGTCACTTGTCTACAGTAGCTATTTGCTTACCATGGAAGGCAAAGAAATCTTTGTAAAATGTTTTCTCTCTTGCAGAAATTAGCCTCATTGAGCCAAGAAGGGCAACTTCTTCCAACCTCATGAACATCATGGACATTTAATATAATGAACTGGGGCACAAATTTTCCAATTGGATCGATGCAGAAATACCCCGGTAACTGCGTGAAGCATCATTGATTTCACCCAGGATGGCAAAGTCTGGACCCAGGTTAAACAACATAGGAACAGAAGTGTAGCAGAAACATATAATCATGAATTTCATTCTCAAGCATATCTCAGATCAAAAACCAAACCAAAACAAGAAAACCTCATCTCTTTCCAGCAGTAGCAATAGACAGTGCTTTACAGGAAAATATGGTAGGCAAGTACATTTCATATACATGGAGCTCTAAATTATGTTGCCTTTGTTCAGCAAGTCTGAAATGGTAAACTATTTTTATAGTAATCTATTGATCATTTACATTAAGATGGAATTTTACTGACAAAGTAAAGTTCTCAGACCTGGGTTCAGAATTTCAGTGGTTTTAGCAAAAGATTAAGGAAGAATAATGAACCAACAATTCTGTTCAGCTGAGGTGTTCATAGAATATCATAGAAAAAGCGTTGGAAAGGACCTCTGGAAGTGATCTAGTTCAACTCCTTGAAGGAGGACCATGCCCAATTAAACCATCACAGCCAGGACTTTGTCAAGTCAGGCCTTAAAAATATCTAAGGATGGAGAGTCCTAGCACTAGTAACCCTGTGCTTCACCACTCTCCTAGTGAAAAGGTTTTTCCTTATATCCATGCTAGACTGTCCCACTGGAACTTGAGGCCACTACTCCTTGTTCCATCATCCACCACAACTGAGAGCAGTCTAGCTCCATCAACTTTTCAGGTGGTTGAAGGCTGCAAATCCCACTTTATGCTTCTCTTCTGCAAACTAAATAGGTCCAGTTCCCTCAGCCTCTCCTCATCAATCACATGCCCCAGTCTCCTAATAATTTTCATTGCCTTCAGCTGGATTCTACAATTTGTCTACATCCTTCCTGTAGTAGGAGGCCCAGAACTGAACACAACACTCCAGATGTGACCTCACCAGTGCTGAATAGAGGGGAATAATCACTTCCCTCAATCTGCTGGCAATGGTTTTACTAATCCAGCCCCAAATGCCATTAGCCTTCTTGGCAACAAGTGCAGAATATTGACTCATATGCAGCTTCTTGTCCACTGTAACCGCTAGGTCCTTTTATGCACAGCTGCTACCTAACCAGTCAATCTGTAATCTGTGGTAGTGTATGGGATTCTTCCGTCCAAAGTGTAAGACTCCGCACTTGTCTTCGTTGACCCTCATCAGATTTATTTGGTCCAATTATTCAGTTTGTCTTGATCACTTTGTATCCTATCCCTACTCTCCAGCTTGTGTACCACTTCCCCCCAGATTTATGTAAACTGTGAACATGCTGAGGGTGTAATACACCCAATCATCCATTTTATTAATGAAGATGTTTAAAACTGTCCCCAGGACTGACCCCTGGGGCACTCTCCTTCTCACTGGTTGCCAACTAGACATCATCCCATTGATCACTACCTGTTAAGCCTGATGATCTGGCCAGCTTTCTATCCATCTTTATAATGCATTCATGTAGCTCATACTTCTTTGATTTCCCTAGTCATCAGTCCAAGCTTCTGTTTCTTGTAAGCTTCTTTGTTCAAGCTCACTGATAAATCAAGCTGGTCACCTTCCATATTTGCTAATTTTCAAGGCAGTAGTAGTTTGCATTAATTTTCCAGAGAGACTTTCTACAGAGACTTCTTCTAGGGCACCAAGCAACACCACAGCCAGACTGGCTCCTTTATAGTAAAGTTGGGGTTGGAGATGGAGCCAGGGCACATGGCTCTGAGTGATTGGCCCTATCCTTCCTATTCCTTGTGATCTGCCCATTTGTGGGCAAGCCTAGTGGCCTTTTCCATGGGAATGGCAAATCTGCTCATCAATAGAGGGTGATTTGGGGTAATTTTCAGAAGGGGAGCTCAGAGATTTCCTAACCCAAGTTCCTTTCTGTATGTTTTACTACAGGACTGAATTATTTGGCCCTTATTTAGGACTTGAACATATGATGGTCTGAGCAACTCCAAAGAGTTGCTATGGGCTCTCAACTTCCACTGAAGGCTAAATGCTAAACAGAGAAGTATAGTTTTGAGAATCTCAGAGGTTCTGGTTTTATGTGACACTATTCTTCCTTTTGATTTATACATTTTTACAACTGTAGAATTTGTGAGCTGATAGGTGTCAAGATTTTTCAGCACTTCACAGCATTGGGTTCTTAGTTATAAAAGGAAACAATCAAATTTTACAGCCACCACATGCCCTTCATTTTAAACAAAACTCTTATTGAAAAGTTGGACTCAGAATTGTTTTTACAATGTTCTAGAATGAGCTGTCTTTCCAGTAGTGGCACTGCATGCAGCAGAGACAAAAGTTACCATAAATGTAACTCACAGAAGGAATTTGGACCATTAGCATTTTTAAAAAGCTAATACATAATAATAATAATAATAATAATAATAATAAAAACTTATGTATTTTGTGGTTAGGTTACAACAGTGCCGCTCCAACATCCCAAATAAGCAATAGGGTATGTACCTAGCTGTCCTAAAAGTGAGCACCAGCGACATTAGGGCAACACTGTAAAACAGTAATGCTTAAATAGTGAGAATCAGAAAACCTGATCTCTAATGTAATATTGCTTCCAAGAGGATAAAAATCTGTGTAGTATAATTTACTTCCTTGTTCATTTTTTATCTGCACATGCAAATGAGTTATATAGTTATTTTAAGTTTTATTTTTAACTATAGTGTAGATCATCAACATAAATAGTCACAAAATATTTCATTGTAATTAGCTCAGATAATATGACAACTCTCTGTATTTAACGGTGTTTTGTTTTGTTTTTTTTAAATAGGTCTCTAAATTCAAGATGAGGTGCCATTGAAGGTGGGCTCTTTATCATCCTTCTGGCGACAACAGCTTCCTATCCTTTAGGTAGGCGTTGTATTTAATAATCAGACAAATTAAACACAAGTATGATTTGGATTTGTTAATTTACATGCACCCACAGATGCCTGCTGGAGTGGAAGCAATGAACTACATCATTGCTTGTAAAGCCCTTCACAGAGGAATAATAGTTCAATAATACAAAGACTAAACCAATTCTCTGATTTTCTTGGCCCAAAACCATGGTAGTATTATTACTGTAGATGCATTTCAAATGCAATCAGGAGATTTGATATTCAACTGTAGTATCTTAACAAATGTTATAAAATGAACCACTTACTGTAGCAAGTGTAACTCCCACTGAAGACAGTGGAAGCTGCACAGCAAATCAGTGACAGCATTTATTGCTCTTAACATGCAAACACACCTTACATTTCAGTGAGTCACTTTTCTCCCAACAACATTAGTTTTCTTCTCTCACCTCATCAGAAAGAAACATAGTTTCCTATATTGCAGACAATGAAAATTTTACAGCTTAGTAAACTAATATTAGCTGCTATTTACATTATATGTATATACTGGAACTGAAAACAATGTCCTTCAGGTAGACTATTCAGTCCACTTCTTTTGAACTGATATCAACAAGTGCAGCGCCAGACTCTGGAAACATATATGCATATGTTTCACTTTGTGTGTGTGAATAATCCTGTGTTCAATGGTACTACACATGTACATAAAGTTAAACATGCACATACATTTTTATAGGATCCAGAGTTTGCTCCTGCAAAGTGCTGGTACCCTCAAATTACATACATAGATTCTGGCTTTCATTATCTTGCAAAATTTAGCCCAGAGACACTAGTCATATAACAAGAGCATCTAGGAAGCACTTACTATAGCACTATAGAAAATGCACAGTGACTGTACTGCAGAATGATAAAAAAAATCATAGTGCTTTGCAGTCATATTCTTTCATCTATATTATCCCAGTTATGAGTATGACTTGTGACTTTAATGAAACCTCTTTATGCATTTCAGGCACACAGGTTGTTCGTCCCACCACTCCCTACCCCTCCGCCCTCAAAAAAGGATGCACATCAAATGTTTTTTTATGAAAACAAAAACTTTATAACTTGAGTTTAATCAATGTGTTAGCCAAATTCTCCAATGACGCATATTTTTATAATTTTTCAAATGCTCCCTGTCCCCACTGAAAACAAGACAGTTGTTAGAAGGAAGCAAAGAATGAAAATAATAAAAGAATTATACTCAACTGTCATCAGGATTCCATATTCACGATGCTATTTTCTGTATTGGTGCCGGATCTATTGAGTGAGTCTTTGCTAGATTGATTAATTGGAAAAGCCAGCTAACACTTTAGTTCAACAGGATTCTGCCTCATGACCAAACACAAAACTACCAGAATTATTACAAGATTCCATGTGCTCAGGGTTTAACTGATCGCCATATTTGGAGTCGGGAAGGAATTTTCCCCCAGGGCTGATTGGCCTGGGCTCTGGGGGTTTTTCGCCTTCCTCTGTAGCACAGGGCATGCTTCACCTACCGGTGAATTCTCTGTATCTTAAAGTCCTTAAATCACGATTTAAGGAGGTAAATAACTCAGTCATAGGTTGGTGGCCTATTGCTGGAGTGGGCGGGTGAGGTCTTGAGCCTGCATTTTGCAGGAGGTCAGACTAGATGATCGTAATGGTCCCTTCTGACCTTAAAGTCTATGGGTCTATGAGTGTGTATGTAGGAATTAATTACACTTAGGAAAGGCTTTCTTTCCTTGTGATGTTTTTATTAGCACAATTAGCAAAAACATAAACAGTCAAACCCATAAAAGTAGGTAGAAATACTACAGAATGGTCCAAACATTCAGGCTATATCTACACTGACAAGTTAATTCGAATTAAGGGCTTCCTTAATTCGAACTAATAAATTCGATTATACTTTTCAAACTAATGGTTAATTCGAACTAGTTAGTTCGAATTAACCCAATGTGGCCATGTTAGTTCAAATTAAGCGCTTAGTTCGAACTAAACGGAACATTGACCTTAATGCAATTGACTAATTCGAACTAAGCAAGTGCCATGCATGACACTTGCTTAGTTTGAACTCACATTCTAGTGGGGCCATGCTAGCTCAAATTAAGTTAATTCGAACTAACTAAAATTAGTTCGAATTAGTTAGTTCAAATTAACTAATTTTAATTTACTTTAGTAAGTGTAGACATATCCTCAGTCTATGAGCATCCACATAATCACATCCACCCCTTGTGGAACAACCCGAAGTGCTAGTCATCATTCTCAACATCACCACCACCACCATCATCCTGGTATCTCTTCAGGCACACAAGCTAGGTACAGCTTTTATTATGTGTTATGCTGATGCCCACTATGGCTAATGCACACTCAGCAGGGATTTCAGCCCCTTTTCCTTATGTGTATTTCCTCACTCTAATAAGGTTGGATGCTCTCCCCCCATAGGTTACTAGTCCTATTACCTTACATTTATTAGCACATACTTCAATTAACTATCCTGCCATTCTTGTGGCTGAACATCTGCTGGTGTTCCTAATAAACTAAATATAAAACTGGTCTAATCTATAATCTTGTGGTTATCTGTCAGCATTTTAACAAAACCTACATATAACAAAACTATCTTGTGATGTGATATAGAGTTGTTAGTGTATTAGGCTATACCTACACTGGCAAGTTAGTTCGAATTAAGGAAGCTTAATTCAAACTAACTAAAGCCATGGCTACACTTAAGGGCTTCCTTAATTCGAACTAATAAATTCGAATATGCTATTCAAACTAAGGGTTAATTTGAACTACCTAGTCTGAATTAACCAATGTGGTCATGTTAGTTCGAACTAATTGCTTAGTTCGAACTAACCGGCCCATTGAACTCAATGCAATTCGCTAATTCAAATTAAGCAAGTGCCATTCTTAGTTCGAACTAAATTTTGCTTGTTCGAATTAAGTTAATATGAACTAACTAAAATTACCTAACTATCTTTAGTGAGTGTAGATATAGTGTTAGATACTTATGTCAAGTCTTTTGGCTTTGTGTTTTAATTAGTTTGGCTAGTCTATTTTCTTTTCAGGTTTAAAACACATACATTTTTTACATTACTGCCTTAATCCATAACTATATTTTACCTTCTTATACCTACCAGCTACAATAGTGTACCTCCTTCTGTCACTGAAATCACCCTACAGTGCTGTCTGTCTGTCTATCTAGTAATTAGTACAACACTCAGCACTGTGATAGATAGGGAAAGGAGGCTGATGAACTATTAGAGATACAATCCTCTGGATGTAATAGAATACAAAGGCACCTTTTGCCTAGAGTAGCAGTGAAACCTAATTTCCCTACTCATTTTTTTTTCTCAGCAGGATCTAATGTCCACTGTTGTGTGATGATTATTTTGAATTCCAAATGGCTGTACTACATTACTAATTTCTAGTTTTATTCCTTGAAAAATTCTTCAGGATCCCTTACATATATGAAAATTGTCTTTATTAAACCACATTCTATCTGTTGTCTCCTCTTTTATAATCTATTTCTTAAATACTTTTCCGTTATCCTGCACCGGCAATGGACAGATTCATAAATGACTTCTAAAGAAGACAAAAAAAAAAAAACCTCTGTGTATTTTAAGTTGATTGAAACACACATGTTAAAAATTATTGGTATAGCACATACAATTTTAAGTTTTACTGAAAGTTTAAAATGGAGGGAAGAGTTCTTGTAAGATAATAATGACCTTGAAAGATACCAACTCAGCCAGAGTGTGTAAGCAACATACAATTTTCCTTTATTTTTCACCTGAGCACCTTTTGGATAGTGCACGTCAGTCATTCCTGTGGTCCCTTCCAACCCTAGCTGCTATGATTCTATGATTTTCAGATTTGTCTAATTTTTTGCTTTGATAAGTGGTCTCAAAATTTAGCCCTCTTTATACTTTTAATGTTCTTTTACAAGTGGTCCCAGAGAGATCATGAAAGTCACTGCCTCTGGTCACCTACCAGGACATCATTAAGAATCATTAAGGACTGATTATCTGTCCCATACAAGAAGAAATGCTAACTATTTAGTATAAATTAATTACTAATAATTAAGGACCAGATCCTGGTATCCTTATTCTCATTTAGTAGATTTTACTCCTCAAACAGTCCCTCATACCAAATGAACTCCTGAAGTAGTAAACTATTGTTCTGTGTGAGCAAAGGGTATCAGAATTTGGGTTGATTGTGCTAAAAATCAGGAACAGAAATACTGATTAACAAAACATCAGCTGTATTATTTAACTAGGTAAAATAATTCCATGCCATGCTGGTAGTCCACTCAAACTCAGCTCCTATTCACCTATGAGAATTCCTCTCAAGGACATTGTTGCCCAGCTTCATAACTTAGTGTTACCACTGGCCTAAAATGTAGCCTGCCTTTTAGCTCAGTGTTTCTCAACCTTTGAAGTAGCAAGTACCCCCTAACTTCTGAAAATTTTAATAAGGATCTCAACACTCAATTTTCCATGGGATTTTAAATGTACAGACTAATGAATGCAGCTGCCACACATACCCACAGCCTGTGTGTGGTGTACCCCCAAGGTTACGCATACCACAAGTTGAGAAACGATGTTTTAGCTCATGTACAAGTATAGCTACTGCTGTATTTTTAATTTCTAATGTCTGTCGAACTTCTACAGTGTCTGCCCTTAAAAACTTGGCACTTTGACCTTTAATAGATAAATATCACCACCTCAGATTTTGTAGAATTCCCTATATAGGTGTGAGTGGATTGGAACAGATGAAATAGAAAGCAAGGGAACTAATAATATTTAGGTATCTAAAACCTGCATTTGCTAATTTTTGTGCATGGATATACCATTGCCCCCATACAGGGACACCATTGCTGTCACGGGCTTCCATATGGACACAGCTGTCTGCCTGCATGCAACAAATAGCAGGATTGAAGATTTGTATCTTTAACAAAGAAAATGAAGCAATAATGAAGCAGGATTGCTGTAGACTACTGACAGAGGCCATATGAATTCCCTACCCCAACTCTGATACAACCTTTAAAATCCTTAGGCACTACAAAGTATCTTGAAAAACTGGGGTTTTAAAACACAGACCAGTCCTACAGTCTATGACATCAGGTCTGAGAAACTTTGGAACAAAGTCATGCTTTTGAAATAAAGTTTCAAAAAACTCAAAATTAAAATTAAGTGTCCATTACTGTATTTTCCATTTCTTTTAAACACCACAGGATAACAACAAGTAGTTCATTTTTTGGTTTGAGTTTCTTGGAGATAAACTGGTGTATCCACATTCCTCAATATGCTCCAGCTTCTTTGCACCATTCCAGGGACATGAATCAGTTGGACTATTCTGCTGAATTGATCCTTTTATTTTTTCCCTCCTCAATATGTAAACAAGTCTCATATTTCATAAATGAAGTTATCTAATAATATTCCATTGTTTGATATGTATTACTTCTACAATAAAGAACTAAAACAAGCAGCACCCAATTAATAGGAAGGTTGAGGATTAGATTCTCACTCATAATCCTGATTTCAGAAAGAATAATTACTCAGGTCTGTAATTTAGCTTTAAGACAAATATGCTGTTCCCCAGTGTTTGAATCTTAACATCCGGTTTGATTTGCTGTTACAGCCTGACCTGATCCTATGTCCCACACTTCCCTGCATTTATATTCTTCCCATTCTGTAAATTCTCCATCTTCAAAGCGTCTGACGAAGTGGGATTTTCTCCCATGAAAGCTCATGAAATAAATACATTTGTTAGTCTTTAAAAATGCCACAGGACTCTGTTGTTTGTTTTGCTGAACTAGGCCACATTTAAGTAATCATTAAGTCTCCTACTAACATTGATGGTGCAGAATTGGCCCAAGAAGACATATATTTTCCTTAAATCACTGAATGTTGCTGCATCATGTCCCCGCCTGTACACTGCAGTACTGGGGAGGGGTGGAAATGAGAGAATATTTTTCTTCTCTTCTCTCCCTACCAACAAGCAAACAACATTATGTCTGATGACTGAACCAGCATAGTAAATCATGATACTAATTCCAACCAATATATTTTAAAATAAGGGATGGGCAGACTGTTGCAACATAGAATGGCTGCAGGTATGTACAGTTCCTCTCAGACTTTTGAGCAATGTAGGTGAATGAAGACAGGTCACCCATCTGACCTGTTTGAAACAATCTGCTTAATTAAGCCTTCCCTGTCAAAATACACAAATATTATAAATACTGTTGAAGTTAATCCATTTTCACTATTGCTCCAAAATCAAGCTCATTCAGAAGAAAAATCTAATGATACATGCCCTCCCCATCGCCCCCATTTTCCACAAGCTCTGAGGCATGAAGGGATTGGTGGGGGGTGTTCATTTACTTCCCTACCATCATTTTCTTATTGGTGACAGAGATTTGTTCCAGCATTTACCATTGCTCCCCTTCCTATCTGTTATTGATCTTTCTTCTATCTACTGTGATGAGCAAGGAAATTTGAACCCTTATTCTTACAGGTTCATATTGTAGTTAGTCACCAATTTAACCCCCACTAAACAAGAAATTTTTACCTGATTCTGGCTACTTTTCTGTCAGATGTGGGGGAGAAAAGAAAAAAAAATCCAAAATGAAAGACAAGGTTTTATAAGATCATGTCCTCTCACCAAGTTAGACTAATTAAGGTCATGAAAGGGGTGTATACTTATAGCATATTATTGCTACGCAATTAGAAGGGAAATTCAATGTCAATCAGACTGTTTCTTATTGGCTGGTTAAGGCTTTTTTTTTTTTTTTAAAGTAGTCTGGTCATGAATGCAAAACTTTCATGAGCTGCAGGCCTTTTGTATCTCTGAAAATATGATCATTTTTATTTAGACAGCAAAACACAGATTGCATTGCAACATCTAACTTTTAAGCATCTTGAAAATCACTGAAATCCACAGTCTCAGTTAAACATCTAGGCTCTCCCATACAATTCAGGGGTGAGATCTTAAAAGGGCTCTGCAAAACACAGCACACTTGGCAAGAAGCTTCCTAAACTAGCCAAGATGCTAGAGAGAGGAGTGTGTTTTAAGCCCAGCCCCTCTCACAGGCTGCGCCTACACTACACTACTTAAGCTTGGGCGATCTCCCCAGGCCCCGCGGTTAGGTGGGCCCCATGCTGTCCCGCTCCCAGCAGGGCAGTGTGGGGCCCGGGCCAAGGCCCCCCCCCATGGCCGTGCTACACGAAGGCAGCGGGGCGGGCCAGAAGTACTTCCCCTGGCCCCTGGGTTGGCCCTGTTCCCTGCCCTCAGGGTGGAGCAGACAGGCCCAGGGGCGGAGCAGGTGCAGGGTCCTGGCTGTGGCTGGGGCCACGGCAGCCTCGCCTGGGGCTGCTCCCCGCAGGGCAGGCGGCTGCGGCCTCGGCTC
Source organism: Pelusios castaneus (assembly GCA_007922175.1). Classification (NCBI taxonomy): domain Eukaryota; kingdom Metazoa; phylum Chordata; order Testudines; family Pelomedusidae; genus Pelusios; species Pelusios castaneus. The sequence continues at coordinate 10,113,758 of ML685798.1, read as the reverse complement.
CCCGCTGCTCCCCGGGGCTGGGGCCATGGCTTCAGCTCCCTGCTCCTCCTGGGGTCTCAGATCCCCAGGGCCGCAGCGTTGGCTCCCCGTCACCTGGCGGGCAGCCTCAGTTTCCGGGGCTGGTTCCCCCAGCGACTGGAGTCCCTGGGGCCAGAGCAGGCCGACCCGCTGCACTCCCCACCAGCATGGGGGGTGGGGCCCCACCTAGGGCGATTGGCCCTGGGCCCCGCTCCCCCCAAGGGACAGCCCTGTCTGGCTACTGCATCAGTGCACATGCCCAGAAGCAGAAATGTGGGCACCCAGGGACTTTTACAGTGACAACTTAGATGCCTCATGAGTTCAGTTGCCTACAGGGTTAGGAAGCAGTCAAACAGGAGTTTTGTGGATCACTGTGGTACTTAAACTGGCACTTATGTGACTAAAGCCAGATATATTATTCAGGCTTACTTTTCATATTTGTACTTTGGAGGCATTTCCTTATTAGTGTGTGCATGTACACTCATTACTTTGTAAACAGTAATCTGCTTATCATACCTGTTTATTTATCTCCACAGAACTTGCAGAATTATTTATTTTTTTTTTTTTTTAAAAAGAAGAAGACGACTGTGACCGACTGAGAAGGAAAATCAATATTTGACAATTCGATGGCAAAAGTCAACAGGCCTCCATTTATCTGCCAGATACTGCATATGTTAACACTGGAGTTGAAGTAAAAAAAGGCATATGGATACACAACAGAGAAATTAGGTCTGCCAACAGCTACAAACAGAGCAATATAGAGGATTTTACCACGCAGGCAAATGCCATTCTTTCAGTGGACTCCCCTCTGAATTGAAAATGATCACACAGAAATCCATGATGTGGTTAGAAACAAACATATTTAAATACGATTCTTCAGATAAAACAGAGCCCTCAGGGGGAAAAAGAAAAAACAAAACAAAAAACAAAAACCGCATCATTAACAATACCCCAGTGAACAGATAATTGAATCTACTTCAACACAGAAAACCTATCATCTCTCTCCCTTTCTTTTCCCCCATGATCAGCTGGAGCAGAATAATACCTAGCATGGCCTTCCTTTTCCAGGCAAGGAAAAATGTATGTTACCTAACAGAACACCATCTTCAGTAATGACTAGCTTCAATGTAATTATAAAAGGAGAAAGGATGATGTAAAGACTGATGTGTCAGTCACTGTCAAGATCATTAAATCTAATCCCTAAGAACAAAATGTTGAGTCATTTTCACAAGCCCATAAATGGAATAGCTCCTGGCCTTTACCAAACTCATTTTGAATCAGTGCCCAGTTTAGCTCTGCTTATCAATTACAGCAATCTGCTTGCATAAAAATTAAAGCTGGAGAAAAATGTTTGCGCCTCTGGTGAAAAAAAAAAAGGCTGCAGAGCTGTAGTTTGTGATCTGACAGCCATTAGGCAGATAGTCTCAGTCTTCAGCCCTAGCTTGAATGAACTCATTAGGTTGTGAAGCTCCGAAGTGCACAGCATTTTGATCTCTGAATTGACTGACTAACCCACATGAACCCCCCAAAATCCAGATTAAGAAAATAAAATTCCCTTCTGCTTCCAGACTTTAAAATGGTGTTACCCCTGATTTATATGAGAAAACCATGGTAAGAACTTGTATAAAGAGAAGCCAAAGGAAATGCTTTGCAGTGAACAATGAGTTTCATGGACAATCTCTGCAACTATACTGTATATTCTTGAGCACCATCTACTGGAACCCTATCTGTTAAATATTTACATACAATCACTCTACTCATTTACAGAGACTTCTGTAGCAGACCTAAATCATCTAGTAGAATTTTAAGAATCATGTTTCTTGTTAAAAAGCAGACTACAGTAGTAAATGTTCAGAATTTTTTTTTCCCAATTGGCGCACATAATATCTGTATACTTTCAGGCTAATGTACAAAGAGGATACTAATTCATATATACAGCATCACGGAAGCCTCTTATAAAAATGAAGGGAAAGTAGATATAATTTGGCACCACTAAGATCTGTAAATTGTATATATATGCGTAATACCATACTGATGTGGCACCTCTAAACAACTGGCACCTACCTGGCTAAGAAAATTAAAGTTTCTATAGTCTTTTAAATAGCTGAAGAAATTCATGTAATCATCCTTATTAACTGCTAAAATGTTCCTAGAAGATTGAATTTCATAGCTATTCTTACAAAGCTCAAAACGTGAGATAGCATGACGCATTCTTGCTAAGATGGTAGCCGTGACATTTTGTAAAGTGGATATAGTTTGATAAATATATAAATAGTCCATACTTGATCTTTATAACAAATATCAAGATACTGAAGCCAGTCATTTTCTATAACTTTTTAAACAACTTTCTTGCTGAACACACAAGCTTGACTCTCAGGTAATAAGCTAGGTCAGTAGTTTTCAAATTTTTTTCCTCGGGACCCAGTTGAAAAAAAAACATTTATGCCTGCGACACAACTATTACATCTTTGCATTCCAGTCTTTCGGTGGATGCCATGTCCTTCTGCAACCCAGTACTGAGTCCCGACCCCTGGTTTGAAAACCACTGAACTAGGATGCTACTTTTATTAGCACAAATGAGCCTTTCCCACTTCCTTGCCCTGCTGGAGGCCTTCACTGCAGCATGTAACTACACACCTGTGGACAAAGCCTACTTTTCATTGTGGTATGTAGCTACCTGTGCAGTGCTTGTACTCTACATGCCACCGTAAATCACAGACATAGCCTGAGATCCACAATTAATTAACTACTCCCAGATGAGCTCATGTTATTTTAGTCCCCTTAGAAGTAAAGTGGCCCCTGACTTTTTCAAAGGCCAACTCACCTCTGACAGGGACATTTTAGTTAGTTAGTTAGTTAGTTAGTTAGTTAGATAGATAGATAGATAGATAGATAGATAGATAGATAGATAGATAG
>ML685798.1:10097546-10110814 GCA_007922175.1 Pelusios castaneus | reverse complement strand
GATAGATAGATAGATAGATAGATAGATAGATAGATAGATAGATAGATTTCCCATCACCAATTAGATCTTTTGAAATATTAACACACTGAAGTCAGCTCATTATACAATGAAAAAAAAAGTACCTCAAAATAGCACCACATTCAACAAGTCATGTATCTATTTCAAAAGGCCTTTTGAAATGTGTTATATTGCATGCAGCACATTAAATTATAATACAAGACAGACAATTCAATACATAAGAACATTTTTCCTGAAGAGCAGAGAAAGCTAAAAGAAGGTTTATCCCATTCCAGGGATCCCATGTTTTCCTGTTTTTAATGTGGCTTCTGTACAATTTTCTTTTCATAAGTTTTAGGGAGAATATCTTTGTATTACATAGCTTCCTGTCAGAATAACCATAATCAAGATACAGAGGTCTCATCTTGAGAGATCTATGGATTTAAAATGAAGTGTGAGCCTAAATTAAATTTAAAAATCTCTTCCTGCATGCCATGCAAGCAGGAAACTCAAATTTTTTGTAAGAGCAGAGTCAACAGAACTGTGTGGAATGTGAGTGTTTTGTTTGAGGGCACAAATAGATTGGTGAATAGATTAGGCTGACAACGAAGAGATAAGACAGGAGAGAAAAGATACACTCAAAACTTCACTTTAAGTGATATCCCCTCTTTTTTATTAGATCTGTTTCTGGTAATGAGTACAATACTTCTGAGAACTAATTAAAAAAATAAATAAATGTCCCTATTTCCCTTCCCTAGGAGTATTATTTTGTCTTATTACAATATTTAAAATTGAAAACCATTTGTGAGAGAATAGACGATACCTTTTTTGGACGTAAATGTATACTCAGAAATAATGAAATGTAATCAATAAAAATTTACAAAAGTATCTATTGGTGGCCTCCTTTTATTGTACTATCTGAGCATTATACAAACTTCAGTGCATCTAATTTCTAATGTATACCTCCAGCATGAAAATAGTCTAAGAGCAAAAATCAGGCCCTGTTTCTTCTTTCCAGTGTGTTAGCAAAATAAGTATAGAGAATACAGAATCAAACACTTTTATTTTAAACAGAGTCATTATACATTTCTCAGTATGCCAGGCTTATTTTCTCCCTGTACCTTTCTGTAACTCCTGAACCTCTGTACTGAAATTCTAGGGGTTCCTGTTCCATGAAGTATAATAATAATAGCTACCAGAACCTCTGACACCATTTCCCAGCATGCAGAGAGTCAGGGATGGGGACAGCATGTACTAGAAACTCCTAGTGAAGCCAATTGGGAGGCTTCTGCATGGGGTGTTACGGATAAGGGGCAAGGATGAGCCAAGCCTTTCTGGGGCAAGGATGAGCCAAGACCGTTCAGCCTCTCAAGTGAGAGAGGACAGCATGACTCAGAGACAAAGAGACTAGGGTTAGTTTCAGTTTTGAATTCAGAACAAGAAAAATCAACAGAACACCATTGGAAGTCACTCCTCACTCACTCCTCAAAATGGAGTCTTTAAACTGCTGTAAATTCAGTGTCTGGAGCAGGCAGTTCCAGCCCTGCAGAAACCAGACTCAAGGATGGTAGAGGTATGACCTGGCACTAAGGATCAGAACCAGCTGAGACATCCACCACACTTCAGGTGAGGCAGAGAGGCAGGAAAGATCCCTACTCCACCCAAGGGCAAAGACAGAGGCTTTTTAAAAATGTATTTACAATGTTCAATATTAACAGTGCCACAGCATTTGCTTCCAGACTCATCCCCAGTGTACCACTTGCCTGGGAAGTTTGTGAATATTGGGAGGTGGGAAATTTGTTGGTGTGTTAGTATTCATAGTTACCCCTAACCACAGGTGGAGTTTGACTACTTTATTTGAGGGGGGAGGGGGCAAGAGGTAGGAAGGTTAGGCATTTCATTGGGAGAGCATTACCCCTACATTTATTTGCAACCCCCATTGACAGCAGCTCTTCATGGAGGGATCTGTGGGCTTCTTTCCCACACTCCTCCATTCCTGCCCCCATGGGGGCAGCAGTAGTGGTGGGAGGGATGGGAGAGGGGCAGCATGAAGTCACCCATGCCCTTAACCCTTTTCTTTTTTCAGATCGTATTTTCCTGCTCCCATTATTTCTTTGCTGGGATTTGTCTTGATATACTTCACTGTTTCTTGTGTACTGGGTTTTATGTGCCTTGCTGATGTATTAGCATTATTCATTTTTTAAAGGGACAGCACTCTTGTGTCTCTGGCACAGTGAGGAGTCATCAGGTGTCACAAAAACAAACCAAAAAAACAAAACCAAAAAAACACAACCCACCAGGACCAACCAATGTGAAAAGAGTAGCAAGTACAGACAGGAGGCTTGTTACATACCTTTGGGAAGAGACTATATGAGTATAATTGATTCACAGTGTAGGCCGGAAGAGGCTGCTAGATCGTCCAATCTGACCTTTATGTGTCACAGGTCATTAAATTTCACCAGTTTGCCCCTGCACTGAACTCAGTAACTTGTTACTGAATAAGATGTAATTCATATTTTGGTGAAAGCATATCTGCTAGTAAGTCAGTGTGACAGAGTGGGGAAAAATAGCCTGAGTCACCCCTCTGCCCTGGGAATGCTAATTAAAGATCCCAGCTGAGAAAGCCTGCAGGCTAGCAGCTGGGCTAATGGGAAGTAGCTATGGTGCTTATTAGCTGGGCAGTATAAGAGATACCTTGAACTACATAGAAGGTAGTCAGCTTAGCCAGAGAAAAAGCAGCTACATGGATGAGGATGAGGATGAGGATGAGGATGAAGATGAGCTTTCTGTGGGTAGTATAAGAGATACCTGGAACTACATGGAAAGTGGTCAGCTTAGCCAGAGAAAAAGAAGCTACATGGATGAGGATGAGCTTTCTGTGGGTCCCTGGCTGAAACTGTGAGGTTCCCAAAACTGTAAAGTTGGACCTATGGTAAATACTTGGTGCTGGGCAGCACACTGAAACAAAAGAACAGTAATGAACACTGAATAGAGGTCTCCGAGTAGCATTTAGAGGCAGGGAGAGATCCTGTGCCAACCTGCTACAGGCAGCAATCGTATTTGAAGATATCAAAAATAGAAAAAAGGCTATACAAGCTCTGGCCAATGGTCCAGCTAGCAAAGCATTCTGTCTTTTGATACTTCAAAGGGAATGAACAGAACAGGGCAACCATTTAGTTATACATCCCCTGCCATCCTGGTCCAGCATTTGGCAGTAAGAGACCATGGAGTTGAACCCCTGACCATCTTAGCTAATAGATAAAGTCATGGAGGATAGGTCCATCTATGGCTAATTCTTTTTTAGAACCCATTTATAGTTTTGGCTTTTACAACATCCCCAGGCAACAGGTTCTGCAGTTTACCTATGTCTTTTATGGGAAGAAGCTGAGCTGAATGAAGAGATGGAAAATCCACCACAGTCCTTGGTTTGTTTGTTTCGATGATTAATTACCTCGCTATGAAGAATGTATATTTTATTTTTAATATGAATTTATATGGCTTCAGCTTCCAGCCATTGATTCTTGTTAAGCCTTTCTCTGCTAGATTAAAAAGCCCTTTGAAAACCAGTACTTTCTCCCTGTGAAATACTTACACACTGTCATCAAGTCATGTTCTCAGTCTTCTTTCAGATAAGTTAAACAGACTGAGCTCTTTAATATAAGCTAGTTCTCCAGCCCTCAAATTATTTTTATGGCTCTTGTCTGCACTCTCTCCGATTTTTCAACATACTTTTTAAAAACGTGGATACCAGAAGCCGAATCTGTATTCCAGAATCAATCTCACCAATGCTCTTTACAGAGCTAAAAATCACCTGCCTATTTCTATTCACTATATCCCTGTTTATACATCCAAGGAGTACATTAGCTTTTTTTTGCTACAGCATTCCACTAGGAATTCACCTTGAGTTGCTTATCCAGAAGGTCCTTCACTTTGGGTTTTCATTTTCTTTAAAATATCATGTAATTATCAGTGTTTTACATTTTTTAAATGGCTGAAAATTGGTTAAATATTAATTTCAGTTTTCTAAGTAAAGTTGGGCATAACATTGGGTCAGGAGAACAGAAAAAATAAAAAGTAAGATTATTGAAAGTAAAAGAAGTTTAATGCTCTGGTTTATTTCATGGATGGTACATTGCCACATGTACACTTATGTATCCACATCTGTGGGTGTGTCTTCTTCTACACTGCCTTACTTAAATATAGATTTACACATAGACTGATTTATTATTATTGTAAATATATCTACTGAATGTAATGCTTTTGATGTACTCAACAATAAGTATTTGCTTGTATGAACTGTCCAAAATTCATGTGAAAATCAGTACAATCTCCACCCCAAATAATAACTTTTGCAAAACAAAAGGATTTTTTAAATAATAAAACTAAACTAATAAAACAGAAAAATTGAAAACAAAGGGCCTTACTTATCCACTCTGATCCCAAAATGCTATTACACAATTTACTGTGAAATCCTGGTCCATGAATCTTGAAGATAATGGCATTTTAGCCATTAACCTCAATAGGATTTTACAGGAAACAAGATCAAGGCCCAGATCCTTCAAAGAGGTACGCACATGCTTACTTTACCCACTATGAATGTTCCTATCACAGTCAATGTGGCTACTCGCTGCATAACGTTAAGCACACCAGTAAATCGATAGGATCAGGAATTTAGGATGGAATTATGAATTGTTCATAATATCTTCATCACTAGCTATTTAAAGCTCTGACTGAAACGGAAGATGAATTTGAATGGGGGGGAGGGGAGGGGAGAGGGAGAAGAGTTCCAGTATAAAAAGCTAAAAGCTAGACAAACAAAAATTATATTTCTGCATATGAAAATGTAGCTTAGTATAAAAATCAAAATTTCATGTAAATAAAATGTCAATTTCAATAAAATGTTTTGATTATCTGATTAGGAAATCAAAATAAAAAATGACATTTTAAAATGAGATGTCAGAATAAATATTTAACACATTTTCTTAAAAAACAAAAACAAACAAAAAAAACCAAACAAACAAACCACAAACTTTTATGACCCTTTTCCAGTTGAAAAAATGAGAACCCATCAACCATTAACAAAAAGAGTGAAAAATGTTTTTTTTATAGGTTCTCTCATCTTTTAAACATTTTCCAACTTTTCTTTTAGGAAAAAAAGGGTGGGTGGGAGGTTTAAAAGGAAGAAAAAATGGAGAGCAAATTCTCCTGAAAAATCCCCTAACCAAAATGGAAAACTGTAATGTTTCAATTTCTAAAAATCAAATTGAAATTACATTTTAAGTCAAAATGGAAAGAAAGAACCAAACAAAAAATATTTAGTTTTGGACTGGGGTTTCATGGGAAAATATATGGTTGCTTGACCAGTTCCAGACTGTGCGTTTTTGCAGGTCTGGAAGAATTTCAAGTGGCAAAGGTTGTAAATTAAGCAAAATTGAAAAGGCTATAATATATTAATCTCATTTGAATAAATGTTCATGTACAGCAATTGCACTTGTATCCCATATTATAACCGGAAAAAAAAAAGACCAACAAAATCATTTTCAACTTTGGCACATAAGTAAACAAAATGCTATAGCATGCCAGAATCTAGATTACCACTTTTACTACACTTTCATATACCATATGAAAAACAATATGAAGTTAATGGCAATCAGAGAACTTAATGAAGACTGTGAAAGGCCAATATTACTCTACAGCAGTGATTCCCAACCTGTGGCTCCAGGGCCATAAGTGACCCACAGGGACTTTCAAAGTGGCTCTGGCTCACCTCCTGTTGGCTGCAGAAGGGGAGCCAGTGCACTGGTCTTTTAGCCCTGGAGAAACACACTGCAAGGACCACCGTGCAGTGTGTTTCTCCAGGGCTAAAAGACCAGTGCAGTCCCCTTGCTGCAATCAAGGGGGTGGGAGATCAGCACTTCCCTACCCTGGCTGTAGCACAAAGCACAGCAGAGCAAAGCGTTCGACCTAGATCCTTAGGTACTGCAGAAGGGAGCCCCTGGTTGCAGAAGGGAGCTACTGCCTAGGGACTCAGGTGAAGTGTACAGGACTACAGGACGTGTGTGGGTTTCCCACTGCACTTAGGGAGATGGGAGATCGGTAAGGAGGCAGACTGATATATCTGTGGCCCTCAAGCCAAAATGGTTGCTCTACATAATAAAGAGATATGCAGTGAGACCAGATGCAGTGACTGTTTAAAAGGACAGGACTTGTAGTGATTGCAGCCCCATCAATTAAATTGTGATAATTTTGTTATTGTTGCATTAAAACAAAAATAGGGGTTCTTAATCTCTGGACTATAACTCAGTGCAGGAGTGGAGAAAGAAAAAATAAGCAGGGTACAATCTATTTTTTTTCCTTTTCTTAGACTTCCAAGATAAACAAAAATTTAAAAAATCATGATTCTAGCAATTAGGGTTGCACCGTTGCAGGGAAAACCTCAAAAACATGAACCAAACTTAACTAATGGAGTGATACCTGCCCAAGTCTGCAGACAGCCTAAAACAATAGCTCTAAGAGGTATAAAATAGCTTATGTATCATAATCAAGGCCGTGTGGAATCTGCCACCTGTGCCAATATGATTTGTCATTTTTCCAATATGTCATTGAATTCAGTAATCTTTGCTACAAAATTTGTCATTTTGCTGCAACCAGGTACCAACCAGTTTTTTCTCCCTGCCCTGCTGGGACCTGCCTCACCAATTTTCCTCATGGAGAGCCATGACCACTCTGCCCATCATTTGGCTAAATGGTAGGAGAAAGTGGATTGGGACAGTTTCAGTATGGAAAAAATGCTTCTATTCATAAGACTATGAGAGAGAGAGAGAGAGATTCCCCCAGATAGAGAGTTTGCTTTTTGAAACTGAAAAGTTAGTTCTTGGCCCTAGTCCGATGATCTGGGTCAAGTCTCCAAAACCAAATACACTTGTCACATGACAGGACAATCCTATTTACCACCAAGTTAAACAACATCCCATAGTAAAGTCAATGATGCAATGTAAACTTACTGGCATTGGTTGAATATTTGATCATTTTATGGATAAAACTCTTAGCACTGACAACAGCTTAATTGTAAATGTTCTCCTTTCCCTGAACACAATTGCTATCTAAATATTTCCAAAGAACTCTCTTACACTCCACAGATGAACATTGCTAATACACACTGCACTTTCTGTTTTGCATGTGAAAAGGATCCATTAGAGACAATCTACTGCATAAATAAGAAATATTTTCCCTGCTCTACACATTTTTGTCCTTACTTTTACATTCTCTGTCTTTAATTAAATATGTCACAGAATTGTGAACCCAACGAAGTGGGAATAATAAAAGAAAAGAAAATGGTGAACGTGTTTGCCTTGTGGATTTTCCCTGAGCTCACCCCAGTCTATTAAAAATGCAACTGCATTGTTACTTGTCTTTTTCCAGGTGGCCTTTTTCACCATTTCAGCAGGCGGAAAGAGTGGTTTACTTCCCTCTCTAGATTTTCAACTCTGCATCTGCACTCCTCAAATTGGTGCAAAAATGAGATGGACTTCCTATTTTAAGAACCAAAACTTAATGAATGCCTCAAAGTGTGTCAAAATATGAAACTGTGGAGGTTCTAAATTAAGAATGTCCAAACTGAGGCAATTTCCCTGAAACATTTGTAGTGGGGCAGGGTTCAGTTTTAGAGTAGGAGAGTGCACAGAGAGTTGAAAGACAGGAAAGCCTGTTGAAGGAGGAAGCAAGAACAGGTGTCTCTTAATCAAAGATGGGGAGGGATTTAGTAGAATAATTTTGTATTTTGCATATTGGAGATCTAAGTTCCAAAACAGGACTCTGAATGAACATAATGTTTATGCCATGTGGTACCCATAGCCAATCTACACTACTCCATTCTATTTCACGTGCTCACTTCATTCTTAGTTCATGTAATAGTGCTTAGATATAAGGTATTGGATAAGGGTCTTAGGACAGTCCATTCTGCAATACCGAGGCTAGAATACGATGATATTTATGCATTTTGGGATGCATTATGCAATGATACTGTATTCTTGACATCCTTGATGTGGACCAAATCAGAAGATCTTTTAACTTTGTTTTGCATTTATTTTGCTTCCAAGTATCATCCTTTCAATCTACATGGAAAGTTAGATGAAGCTTTTATTTTCTGTAACAGTCTGACCTGATCGTGGGACATACATTCCCTTACATTTATTTTGCTCCCATTCTGTAAGTTCCCCATCTTCAAGCATCTGACGAATGCTCCCACAAAAGCTCCCACAAAAGCTCATGCAATAAATAAATTTGTTAGTCTTTTTAAGTGCCACCAGACTCCTAGTTTGCCAAACCGGGAGGCCGCAGTTAGACAGGGAGGTGCTCTGCAGCTGTGGGACCTATTTCCAATCCTCCTTGAAGTCACATCTCCAGGCAGAGTTTCTCTGGGTCACATCCACTGGCTAGCTCCCCTGGACACTTTTAAGTGATTGGTGTCCCCTTCTGAATCCATTTGAAACCTATGAGACTTGTCCCATCTGCTAGTGAAAGGTTGGAGACCACTTCCCTAGGCTTCCAGTCTGCTCTCTATCCTTTTCCATCTCAGCCTTGTGCCAGGCTGCTTTAAATTCTTTATATACTGTTCTGACCTTGCTCCAGACCTGCTCCTGATCTTTTCCAGCCCTTCACCTTCCTCCTGGCTCCCAGATCCCTTCGACTAACTCTAAACCAACTATGACATTCAGTCTGCATACAGACTCTGACTAGAATCCTAATTTTGGTTCTCTACAAACTTTAACCATGGATCTTACCCCACGGCCTGTCCCCAAGCTCCAGTTTCAATCCTGTCTTTAGCCCACTCCTGATTCTATGTCCAGCTTGGACGCACAGTACCTATTCTTGACAATTGCTCTAATCCCAGGCCAGATCACCCAGACTAGAGATCCTCACATCTACCATAAGGATAGTGAATATATCCCCTCCTGATAGCCTAAATTTAGCTGCCAGCAGTAATGTATCTGCATTGAAAGAAAGTATCCTTCCTTGGCCTCCTGCCATTTATTCTCCTTCCTCCATGATGGGGCTTCCTAGGCCGGATAAAAAGAAGCAGACAGTAAGCCAGTTCTTAGATCAGGAGTGGGCAAACTTTTCGGCCTGAGGGCAACATCTATTCTATGGCAGGCCACATGTGGAAGGAGGGGAGTGGGACTTGGAGAGATGCGGGGCACTCTTTTGCATTGTTTGTTTTGCATTGTTCTTCTTTCTTTCTATATTTATCTTTTATTGTTCTCCCTCCCTCCCCCCAAAGGGGGGAGTTGTTTGAACTTTTTTTCCCTGCCCCCATCACATCTCCTCCACCCTTTTTTTGTGATTTTTTTTGGCGGGGGGTTGGTTGGTTGGTTAGTTAACATCTTTGCACAGTTTTTGGTACTGCAGGAGGAAGGAGTAGAGCCAGGAGGGCGAAGCTGGACACTGCTGGGCTCTGACCCCTGGAAGGAGAAGCACAGCACTGCGGCCAGGATGCCACTGGACCAGCGGGAGGAAGGGCTGACGTCCTACATTCCAGCCAGAGAACCACTGGGATATCTGTGGGAGAAAGGGGTGGAGATGGGAGGGCAGGGGAAGCAGCTTACACTCTAGCCAAGGCCCTGCTGGTCCCATGTGGTGGATGAGGAGCGGGACCACCTGTCTGGAAGTGGAGAGTGTCTGCAGCAGCTATGCTTTGGGCTGCCAGCCAGGGCTAGCTGATGGGACAGATAAAAGTCTCAGGTGGGCCATATGCAGCTTGCAGTCTGTAGTTTGCCCACCTCTGCCTTAGATAAATAGATTCTCCTAAGTCACCTATGACAATAAATATATCTTCTGTTTGTTGTATATCCACTAGTGTAACTTCAAAATTACTTTAACACCTAATGTAGTTCACTTTTCCTCTGTTTGTCTACCAAGTATTTTGCATTTTTCCAGATACCCAACACACTCAGTCTTTATCTGTCCTCTATCTGTCCCTTAATGTCAAAAGGAGTATGTTCTCTTATCTCTCTCATTAATCATCTCTGATGTTCATTCTGGCAATCTTTTTGTAATGTTCTCTAGTTTAGCTTCACCTCACCATAGATATCTTTAACATTGTGATCCAAAGATATAGTGCGGTGCATTCTTTTGATCCCTCAATATGTTTTACGTGAAGGTCTTTGTTATACTGCATCTTGCCAACCCATACTGTCCAAGCATGACCAGATTAGAGCAAAGCAATATTCAGTATGATAGACGAAAGAAGCCTTCACCTTTCAGTGGAATGAAAATGACTGATATTGTTATGATCATCATCCTCTCTTCAAATTAATTCCAATTCCATTACACTCTAAATTGCTCTTTCACATAACTTTTTTTTTTTTTTTTTAATTTAGCAGTCAAGTAGCATTGGGTAAACCAGTTGAGAGAAGAAGCGTTATTGAACACCACCAGCATGGCTGTTTTTTAAAAAAAGGTCTTAAGATAGAAGAGAGTATCCTCAGAAGGTACCAGTGAGCAAACTTAAGATGTAATATAGCCTAATTAACTCTTCTAAAATTTGGAATGGTTTTGCTTACTTTAAAATACTCTTTAATCATAGCCAGGGTTACCTCCCTATAAGCAGGCTACTCTGTCAGTGAAATGTCTTAAACTACAGAGGACTGCAATGGAATATGTTTCCTTAGATGAAGGAATAATGAAGAAGTGTATGAACAGAAAGAGGCCTCCATTTTCCCCCCCACATCTCAAGTATTGCAGAGAAAAAAAATCAAGGAATTCTAGAGTGGGGGAGAGGGGTGGGAGGTAATTCCCTGTGGAATTCAATGGCACGCTATTCTTTTGTTAATTGATACAGTGTATATTTTTAACATTGCTTTTTACACTTAGGCAAATATTACAATTTGTAAGTATTCATTTGATTTTTTTTAAAATCAACATGCTTTGATTAGGTTTGTGGACCCTTCGTAGTCCCATGCCATGATATTCTAGTAAATAAGTTTCCTGGTAGGAACATCTGCTGAAGCAACAACATTTCACTAAATTTTGCAGAATATTCCTGGAAGACAAATTTCATATTTTTATCAGCAAGTGCTTAACACCAAAAACAGGATCCTAAGAGTAATTGTAACCTAACCAGGGAAATGAAACATAGCTTACTGTTGAAACACAGGTTCTCAAATCTACAGATAAGATTTTTTAAATAAATGTTGATCAAAATAATTTGTGAAAACTATGATTTATTCACTGACAGCCTGAGAACAGAGGAAAAGGCTAAATTTGGCAAAAGACCAGCTCTACTGAACTAATTTAATCAATTGTCAGAAAGAAAGACTGATGAATGAAGATATGGGATGTATCTACAACATTGGATGAGGACTGGAATAAAATCAAGACATAAAATTGTAAACGTTAGAAATATTAGATAAGGAGAAATTGCTCGAAATTTGAGTGGGTTCCCTCCTCCTTAAAACCACTGTCCCAAAGTATTTCTTCCCTCCCCCCTGCCAGATGTGATCTATAAAATCCAATTCAGTCTAGTTTGAAGATCTTTATAAATGAGAGTAAGTGTATTACTTCTGCAAAACATTACCCATCTCTGTCATATAAGGAGTAAGACCAGGCTATATTGACATTGGTACTCCTGAGTACACATAACTGCTAGATAAAGAGATGACCAGGATTTTTAATTTCTTTAAAACAGACTTCTAATGGCAAAAATAACAATTGTCTGCAGCCATCAATCTAATTTCCATTTTGATATATTCCATTCATATCCATTATACAAACACACCATTTGTACAAAGTAAAATGGAATTAAATAAAGTGCACAATGTGTATAATTAAGTGAAAAACAGAGCTGTTTCAAGAGCCTTTGGTGATTGAATTTGCCAGCAAATGTCACTGTTTTCTTGAATCATTTATTCCCTAACTATTTTTTCAGCATTATTTGACCAGGGCTAGTGTCAGCCTGTTGGTGGCATATTGAGCATGTAAAATAAAATGTAAAAGTGAATAAGGTTTTACTGTGTCAGTCAGGCTAATTAGAAGATGAAAGTTCTTTTCCATTCTTCTTGTGAAAGATATTTTCTATGTACTCCACATTAACATCAACTGAATATTCTGAAAAGCATAATCCATACTAAAACTAACAAAAGCAAGGGGTACCAGCAGTGACTCATTCCATGATAAAGTAAGTCATAATCTTTCAAAGAGCACTAGCCCATATCAATTCTAAATAATATGGTCAGTTATTTTTACCAACCGAGGTTCCAAATTAGTATGACTAACAACAGAGTATCTTAAGGGGCCCATGTTGTACAACATGCATTTAAATATAAATATATATGGATTGCAATCCATACTATTACTACTGCCAATTTCCATAAAAAATTACACTAAAAAAGCAAAGACAATTATAATATATCCGCACCATGGGAGGGGGAGGGTGGGAGGGGGAGAGAAATGCCTTTTCACATAAAATTCTTTGTCGTATGGACCTATCAAAAGGTCATTAAACTACTGCAGTGGGTAGCGGCACAGCCCATCAGCATTACAGAAGGAATCCTTATGGAACATGTTTATTAAATGAGAAATAATGTTGAATATTGACATGGAATCTAAGTAAAATGGTATCAGTTACTAAAATGGGAGACATATTTCAGAACTAAGCATCACTTCAGAAGTATGCAGTCATTTCAAAACTTAGTGACCCCTGGCATATTAAATCATGAACATTTTGACCTTTGATTCATGAAATAATGCCTCTTTTGTGTAGTGCTTTTTGGCAGTATTTGCCTAAAACTATATTCACTAGGGCATAAATTACAGAATAGAAATAGGGAGACTTTTAAAATATGAAGTGTCAGTTATGGGGTATACGAAACACTAACAGGGGAAAAAAGTACACATCACTTAACAATGAAAAATAAATATTTCAGTATCCAGAATATAGTGGAAGATGAAGATGAATAAAATGTGAATATGAATAAAAATGATTAAATATGAATATGAATAAAATGTTTACCATGTGTGTCTAAAATATAGTGCAGTTGATAATGTTCATTTCAAGGCTGTTCAGAGCTGTTGAATGATGAGAATGTAGGATTTCAAGTTCAATTTTATATTTTCCCAATATGTGCCAAAGCCACAGCAAACACAGGGGCTATTATTTATTAAATAATAGAAACCTTGCTTGTGTAGGGTTAAATTATACCTTTTAAAAGAGGCAGAATACATTATAGGAAGGAAGGAAGGAAGGAAGGAAGGAAGGAAGGAAGGAAGGAAGG
>ML685798.1:10051884-10097536 GCA_007922175.1 Pelusios castaneus | reverse complement strand
AGGAAGGAAGGAAGGAAGGAAGGAAGGAAGGAAGGAAGGAAGGAAGGAAGAGCAGTGTCTTTGCAATGGCACAAGATGCCATTATGCACCAGGGGCATGGGAAAGTGTCAAGAGGTGTTCCTTGTTACATATATTTAAAAGGTGTAGCAACTTCTTCTCCATTACAGCTATCCAAGTGCTTTCTTGGAAGGATAGGTGGTGGAGGAAAGTTGATGTCATTCTTATGATCTTAGATATACTACTACTTCGTTCAGTTGCTGAGTTATGCCCTACTTGTTTCAATTGTCTACAGAGCACTAAATCCCTGTGTTTGAGAAAATGTTCTTTATCATGGACCTTCTTTTAATTTGCCTGTCTGGTTCCTTGACACCATCCCTTTTACAGTCTCCTTTCATTGGACTATGTGCATTCAGGCAGGAAATGATCCTGCATTTAAAATGTGTAAGAAAATAAGGTAAAACATCATTTTAATAAGAAATAATAGACATTTTCTGCAATTGTCAAAGGGGTCATCTGTGAGGACGAGCTGTTTCTTTGAGTCATCTCCTGGAAGTCCGCACACAATGTGATGTGTTACCTACACACCGAGCAACCACTACTAGAATATTATGTCCAGGTCTGGTTTCACAATTAAAGAAAAATATTGATAAACTGGAGAGGGTTCAGAGTAAAATTATGAAAATGATTAAAGGATTAGAAAATATGCCTTACAGTGATAGACTGTATTTAGTTTCACCAAAAAGGTTAAGTGGTGACTTGACTGTAGTCTATAATGGGGAAGAAATATTTGATAACGCAATCTTCACTATAGCAGAGAAAGGTATAACATGATCCTGAGGCTGAAAGCTGAAACTAGACAAAATGGAAATAAGTCATACATTTTTTAATATTGAGGGTAACTGACTACTGAAACAATTTACCAAGATTCATGGTGGATTCTCCATCACTGACAGTCTTTAAATCAAGATTGGATATTCTTCTAAAAGATATTCTTGAGGAATCATTTTGGGGAAGTTTTATGGCCTGTATTATTTAGGAAGTCTGTCTAGATGATCACAATGGTCCCTTGTGGCCAGGGAATCTGACTCTGAATGACAACGTGACTCAAACACAACCAAACTCTTAATATCAGCCGCTCCCAGAAGCCTTCTTAGAGGAGGATCTCCACCACAGAGTGGGCTCTGGGTAACAGACAGTACAGCCCCAGGCTGTGTTTCCCTTTTCACTCAATCTCCTGTTGAGGATTGCAGGCAGGCAAGGTACACCACAAAACCCCTCTCTCTGCCTATTGTGAAGTTACTCCCTTCCGTGTCACCTCTATCCTTTTCTTGTGCGAGTCCCATCCCTTCACAGTACTGTCTGGAATCCTGTGTTGTAGTGATGGCAGTACGAAGTAAATTATTCCCTCCCTTTTGTACAGGGGGCAGGTGATCGGTGCATGGAGGATGGGGCACAATCTCACCAAAAATTTCTGTCATGGGCAGTATGTCAGATCAGTAGTAGTGAATTTACATGCAGTGTTTTTTCCAAGAAGAAACTGATTTTGTGTCTAGATCTGGTCTCCTAAGATGTGGCAATATTAGACATATAATGAAAATTGTTATAGGAAAGCATAGCTATAAACATTAAATGAATAAAACTCAATATTTTCAAGATATTTATCATGTATTATCAAGATATGTATCCCAATTATGATAACAAATTAGATTTTATAGTGTGAATTATTACATATGTCAGAATATGTTAATACAATATTCATTTTCTTTTATTAGGGAGTGCCAGTCTGCCAGGGGAAAAAATGGAATGCACATAATTATATAAAGTGTCCTAAGTAAGTGAAACATTTATGTGGTATATAAAACCATAAACTCAAAAATATAACATTAAAACTAAAAGAGAAAGGTATTATACAGACAAAAGTGGAAGTCAAATAATAGATATAATTTAAGGTCTGTTTTGAAAACTCCAGCATATTGCCTCAACAAGGCCAGGGTTAGCAAATGTACAACTAATATAATTACAATGCAGAAATGTGTGCTAAAGACTCTATATCTCCTTGAATGTAACCCATCATATAAGCAAAGCCATTTAATTAAGAGAAAGTCATAATTTAAACCAGCCAACAAATCCAAGTGAAACAACCAATCACATTTTTTTAAAAAGGTGTCCCTGTTTGTCAAAATGTAATTTTTCAAAGATCTAGGTGAGTTTGCATGGTGCTTATCTGGCTGGTACAAGGTGCAAGCCTATGGAAATGCAAGAAAACTGTAACCTTTCCAATGAATGAAACCAGGGAATTACAGAGAGAGGTTCCAGGTTGGGACCCTATTGTCATCATCTAGTTTTCAAAATTTAAGGCCTATAATTTTACATGATATTGATCACAAGCATTTAAAATTTGATGACACAATAAGCACTATGCAGAGGACAGGCCGAACTGCTTTTCCTGTTGCTAAAGTGCAGGTACTGCTCTTTGTCTTCAATCAGAATGGGGAGGATGGAAGAGGAAGATTCACCATCAGGCCTGGCTCCACAATCACCAGCCTGCAGAACTGACAGTCATGCAAGGACAGAATACTGAAGCAATGATGATGTTCTTGCCTTCTGTCCACCTCACACATACACAAAGAGGAAATCAGGGATTCTTTCTGATGAAGAACAATGACTCTTAGAGCTAGAGTTTTGAATGCCCCAACTTGAGCCAGTGCCTGATAGGTGCAATCTGGCACTCAACAAACAAGGGCCTTTAAGAATCTGACATAAGCACATTATATCACTGAAAGTAAAGGGTTTATCTAATTATAAATATAAATCAGGGTGAAAAATTCCCATAGATGAATGCTTCCCTCCAAGAAACATGGTCTCATGCTAACTGTAGCTCAATCCACACCAGGGAAATGATATCTGAGTCTGGTTAAAGAAACTTTATTTGAACAGCTTGATTGCTATTATGAACCTTGCACTAGGGGTTAGCTGCAGTACTATCACATGTGTGAAAGTATGCCTGGCAGACTATGCTTTATGAATATATGGATCAGTTCCCCACGAACAAATCAAACATTATACAAAGAGCAGAACTGTTACAGAAAGAGCCATCTCCCTTCAGAAATCAGTGCTTTTGGATTATTCTCCTTCTTGCCTAAGTCATGAAACAGCAAATTTCTTAGGAAACTGCTGTTAGAGTTAATTTAGCTACAACAGAGAGGCTGAGAGAGACGGGTGTGTCAAACCATTGTGTCCTTAATGTTTAGGAATTTTCCAGCTACAGTGGTCCCAGGGAGTAAACTGATGAGCCATTAAGGACACAATGCTTGTATTCCTTATGTCCTTAATGGCTCATCAGGTCACTCCCTGGGACCACTGTAGCTGGAAAATTCCTAAACATTAAGGACACAATGGTTTGACACACCAGCCTCTCTCAGCCATTTCAATAAAATAACATAAGTTAAAGTATAGATAGAACACCATATTCCTAACTTCTAATTGAAATAGAATTCCTAGACATAAACTATATAATAATTCCCAGCAAATTACTACCTTTGTATTGATACCAAACATGACATAGCTCCTATGAATTATAGCATTTATGAGATATCCATTGAAAATAATATCATAAATGCTTCCCTAAATCCAGACAGCATCACACATAGGGCTGTGTCAGGGTCCCTGTCCCCCTTTGCCCCATTGCGCACAAGGGGTGCCTCCTCCCTGCCACCATGGACCTGCCCAAGGTCCTCCTAGCCCCACAAAGTCAACCTAGAGCATCCAGTGTGGATGCTCTAGGTCGACTTTATAAGTTCCCCTTTAAGTCGACTTCAATTTTAAGTGTAGACACACTAAGTCGACTTAGTTAAAGTCGACTTAAAAGTGCAAGTGTAGACATAGCCCTAGGCATTCTGAAAGTCTCACTATGCTCCTTTCTGCATCTTTAAGGAACCTAAATGATATCTGTAAATACTTGACCCCCTATGATTACCAAGAATGCTGACTTTCTGTACTTCAGTAGTGATTACAGAACATCTTAGATGGAAGGACAACCTACAGAGGAATTGCCTTTTAAACTCTGTGGACTTTGCCTTGGAAAGGGTTGCATACAAATGACTAAACAGACTAAATCTGAAAACATGAGCTTTTTAATTCCTTGGCTTGTGTGTACAGTGATTTATTGTTACACACTATATCCTTTCTATCACACTTTCACTTCACATGGTATTAATTTACTATATATATCAAACTCTCCTTCACTAATCTTTCTTCCCTTTTCTTCTTAGTTCACTATTAGTTTTCTTTCTCCCCCCTCTTTCCATTTCCTGAAAGCTAGACTTTTCTTTTTCATATTGATCACGGTTTGATACCTATCTAAAAACATAACAATCTATAGCCAAATATGTTAAGTGCTTGAAAGATTAGATCATTAAATAATCCTTCTTTCAAAGACAATGAAAGTTTATGGCTTTTTCCAGATTTAAAATTAAAAAAAAACCAAAAACACCTTCTGAACAGTTTCAATACACACACTTCAATAAAGGTAATGCATTTAGCACACATTCAACAGAATACAGAACAGATACATGTTAAGATGTGCATATCCTTTTTGTTTGCCTCACCGATAACCAATGTGGATTACATAAAAGGATTTTAAATGTGTTAATGCTCTGCTACACCAGGATCCTAAAACAATAAAATATCTAATGATTTATGGACCAAGAAAGCTTAAAGAATATCCACCAAATATAGAAACGAATGAATTATAGCCCCAAAGTTTGACTAAGATGTATCCAAGTCAAACCATTTCTTTCTTGGTAGTACACTTTTTCTTCTAAATAGGAATTTCATCATATCTCAGGTCAACTTGACAATATCACCCCAATCTTAATAAAAAGTCCAGAATATCCCTGAAAAATAAGCACAGAACACTAAATCCAGGTTTCTTCATGGGTACAGACTTGTACTCTAAGGCTATGAAATATGGTTTGAGAAGTACATTCCTACTTTCTTTTCTATCTGTATTTAGCTTAAGTAGAGTTCTTCAGAGCTGTACAGAACCCATGCAATTTATCCTTAAAATGTCACAGAGATATCAACTACTAAGGCTAGAATAAAATAATAGCTTGTAATATACTTTGTCATATAGTTCAGAAAACCATTATGGGAAAAGATAAAAATCCACCTTAAACTCTACCCACGCAGGATCTGATCCAACACAGCATTTAAGCATTCTTGTGGTTAAAGTTATTTGTGTTCTTAAGTACTTTGCTGGATTTGCACCCTACTTAATTATAGCTTAATATTTATCCAAATCTGAAGAAGCCACTATCTCAGGATTCCAAGCTATTGAAATGTATTATTGAAGATGAAAAGCCCAGAAACATGGTGTCCTTTCAACTAGACCACAGAGTGAGCTGGATTAAAAGGTCATCATCTGGACCTTTCACAAGAAGCCTCTAAGAGAAAGGGAGTTGATGGAAAGGGGGAAACCTGGAGAAAGGTATACATGAGAGAGTTGTTCCCACAACTTTTGACATTGAAGTTAGTAGGTCAGGAGTATTTCCTATGGATCCATACATTCCATAGGCACAGGTTCAAATCAAGGATGGAATGGAGTTGCCATGTCTTTTTCCACACAGCTGTTTTAGATGGTGCAGCCTAATCCCCCCTGATTAATTCAACCATCTGTGTGTGCCATCCTGGTATAACTGTAGCCCATCCTCCCACTCTGAAGTGGCTTCCACCTCTTAGGGTGCTATGCAACAGCAGTCATTATGATCCCAAAAGATCATAAACTACTATGCTTGTGAAAGCAACTCAAAGCTTCCTTTCAATATTTCCTGTCTTCTCATACACCTCTGCTACAGGCCTGGCACAATCTATCTCTATGTGTTTTTATAAGAGAATACAAATTTTGAAAGGCCAAAGATGATCAAAGTTATGGAAAAAATTACAGTACAGTTACTTCATCGGTGCTCTCATTTATGTCAGTGACATCAAGAACAAAGCCCCTCTATTTTTTACCTCAATGATACAAATATCACACACACACACACAGAAAAAACTCTAGTACAAGTGGACCCATGAGTTAATGTACTTGTTGCTCATCCCCTGAGTTCAAATCCTACTGTAAGTTAGGTCACAAGTGTTTGATCGTCATTTCCTAATACTCATGTTTTACATATCACAAAATTGTCATGTTTGGTCATCTTTGTTTAACAGAGAGGAAAGGGATTGAAACAGGAAGGGGAATTCAGACTGTCGATGATGAGCATTAGCAGTTGTGTGGGGGGAAAAACTGAACATCTGCCTGCTAGATACTTGGGTCATACATGGCCACACAGAGTGTATAAAAGTATCATACATATGTGACCTCACATAGATCCACTGAAGACTAGAGGAGAGGTAAGTACCACTGGAAAAAAGTCAGAGCAGATGGTGCAAGAGGTAGGGATTCATGCTGGGGAAACTGTGTCTTATTCAAATTCTTGAGTTAGAAAATAACTGGCTAAATGGTCTTGCATTTGGGGGCTTGAACTGAAACCTATTCAAACACAAGAAGCAATGCTAAATTCAAAACAGTGACAGTGCTGAATTCAAAAAGAGGTGGGAGGAGAGCGGTTGAGTTCACAGAGAAAGTCAAATGTGAGCCCAAACACGGAGGCAACTGAGTCCACAAAAATTACATGGAATGGTGGAGATACGTCTGCTTTCACTTCCAATGCTGTCCAGGCCTTAGAAGAGGTAGTAGGTAGAATCAGCATGAGCTTCAATTGCCCTCTCAGAGGACCTCTTGTATTTTTACTTGACAGCATTGTCTCTTCTGTCCTATGATACTAAGACACCTGTTATCTTTGAGACTAGATGCTATACATATGACTTTACAAGTACTGATCTTTATTTTTCTGTATTCAGTAATAAACCTACAACTGAAACACAAAAAACAAAATCCTATAATTTAAAAGACTATTGTACTTGCTTGTTTTCAATACTTCTTAAGCATGTATAAATGAAATCTTTGTTTCTATGTACTTCATTACAAATATATCCAATGGAAATCAAATAAACAAACAGCAGCAAGAATAGTTCTATCTTGTATAAGTTTATTGTACATTTTTTATTTTTTATTTATTTTTTATTTAGTTTATGAATTTACAAATATCTTCATGTGCATTTTTTTAAATCAGTCTTAGCAGCTGTATAATAAGAGATATTTTTTCTTTCCCTTTGGAGCAGGAACAAGGTGACCTACAAAGGGCATTTATCCCAAAGCAATTCAATTATACATACAAAAATCAATAGTTTAACCAGCATCATTTATTAGCTTAGGATGCTTAGAAGTAGTTATTGGTAATCTGGAATCTTGGTAATAAAATGAAGAATCATTTAAAAACTTTTCCATATTAAATATACAGTGAGGATTGATACAATTTACAGAGGAAAAATAAAACATACATTTTACTCCTTTGCCAGAGTAAAGCATGAAACACATTCTAATACGAGAATTATCTTCAGTGTAAAAGTAACCTCTTGGATTTCCCTCAAGAATTTGTATGCAAAAGCCAGAGGTCAACTTCCAAGGTAAATTTGATTTCAGCATTAAATGTAATAAGGATTAGCATTAGAAAATATAATGGCAATATAATATTCTGGTTCTTAGAGGAAAGCAAGGATTAAAGCATAAGTTTTCAAGGAAAAGCCAGCTATGAATTTTTAAGTAAATAAATAATTTTATATTTTATCTTACATTTTCATTTTATCGGAGATTTCAAAATACTCTACAAAAAGTAATATTTATATCAAGATCATTAGTTATTAAGTATTTGAATTATCAGGTTAAGTGAGATTTTTGCTTTGTTTTGCTATATATTAGGACAGTCGGAGTCATTACTTTGGATGGACTGTTTAATATCAGCCACATATATCCAAGATGGAAATAATTAATGTTCATCAAAAAAAGGACTTAAAATTACCTTTTAAAACAGGATTATCAAAGGTAAATTTTGTTGTTTAAAAAATACTACACTATAATATGTACTACTTTTAAATATTTAAGAACAGTTTGACACAGAGTGAGACTGTGTTCTCTTCCAGTGCACTTCCATAAATCTACAGACCTTCCAAGAAGACAGGAAATGTAGGGGAAGGAGGAAAATTCCTTTTCAGCAGCCAGAAAAGGGTGAGGAAAAGTGTCCTATAGTGTTGAGTAAGGTCACAAAACAACACAGAATAATTAAAAAACAATGTTATTTCTGAGATTGTATTGCAATATTTCTGTCATAGCGTTTCATCAATATATGATGATGCTGAGTTATAAGGAAGCAATGCCACAATATGAACATGACATCTTAATGCCACTCTGCAATTATTTTATGGCTTTCTGTAACTCAATTCACTGGGAGAGTGGCACTCCAACTGCCCAAGGCTGAGTGCCACTGCTTTATTTTGTATGTTTTTAAAGAAGAAAAGTACAGATTTAGTTACTTACACAGTATTTCCCCATCAGTTCAGAAAACTGACAGATATTTAGTAAGCCATCAGCTGTCCCTTCACCTACCTCATTATTTGTAAAGACATTGAAATATGTTTCAGTAATCAGCATGCCACATTTACAGAGTGGTAATTCATAAACACTTACATTCATTTAAATGCTATCACCAGTACCACTCCTGCATCATGCACTAAAGTATGAGTGATTTTTTCAATATAATACCAAGCAGCATTAAAAAGCATTAACTCATATGTTATGAGTTAAAACTTGCTATTGAGTGTTTTTGTTTCTCAATGTGGAATCTCTTGTAATGTCTCTTTGGAGAGAAATTGCATAGTAATATAGGATTACAGGAATTGACAAATCTAGTTGAATCCTGTCTCCAAAAATGGTCTGTACCAGCTATTTCAGAGAAGCATCTCTGTATTAGGCATTTAGGAGATAATCTACAGCAAGGAAAGTTGCCGCTAAATCCCCAGAAGAGAGAGACTTGCTTATGCCTGTAGCTGGAACGTTGACATCTTTTCAAAGCTCCTGTCTATTTTTTAAAGAAATATTTTTTAAAAATATGTACATTGTAACAGTAGACATTATTATCTGTCGCAACGGTTAATCTTGATTTAAAAAAAAAAGTCTGCTATGAAATATTTTATATCCACAGACAATTGTAGATTGTTTGAAAAAAATTCCTTTTCTCAATTTACAATTTTCCACTGTTTATCTGAATTAAATATCCATCTTTCCCTTCCATTATAAGCAAAGACAAAGAAAATTTCCCAATGCCCCTTCTATTATTTGTGGGGGGAGAGGGAGGTATAGTTTTCAGAGATTAGGTCACGTACACTTATGTGGGGATTTATTCAGCATACGCAGATATGCTGACGCTGTAATAGATTTATTCAGCATACACAGACATGATGACACTGTAATTGGAAGATCACAGCCAGGTCGGACAAGGATACTTCAGGCTGCAATGGCATACTGCCACATACTTTCACACCGGCCTTGGCGTTTCAGTGTCTGGATTTCTGTGAGAATTTACTGATAGTGAGGAGTAAGAAGAGCAGTAAACACAATTATAAATCTAGGGGTTATCTAACCAATGGCTTACAGGTTTGTTTTATATAATTATATATGCACCAATTAACTGCCTTGTCATAGTTGGTGGTGGGACTATGGAAATGTATAAAAATCTTTACTTATGTATCAATAAATGTTCTTGCTGCAATCATATTGGTTGTTCGTGCTTGATCCAGGCCCGCCACGGTCTCGACACACTTATCACAATATTCTAGGTGAGAGCATATCATTAATTCTTACACTGACAGGATAATATTTTCCATATTGTTCTTCATCGGATTCCTGTACAGGAAGACATTGTCAGAGTAGGTGTTCTTCAGCATGCTGAAGATACTTTCCTTCCCCCATAGCCTTTATTAGATGGCATAAGGAAAGTCTTATGTATTTCATTCATTATGAAATTTCCAAATGTATAATTTGACATGGAAGAAAGGCCATTGAAATGGCTAGATATGAGGTTGTAACTGATCTTGCACATTAAACAAAAAATAACTTAAATTACAATGTAATAATTGAAGACAACATTATAATACCGGGTTAAGTGCATAGTGATATCAGAGATACTAAGATAAATAGCTGAGAAGCAAATGAAGTATTAATACTGGTTTGATAATATATTTTTAAGAGAACAGATACATTATCTTGACAAACAACAGAGCCCTGTGGCACTTTTAAAGACTAACAGATTTATTTATCACATGAGCTTTCGTGGGAGAAAATCCCACTTCGTCAGATGCTTTGAAGATGGGAAACCTACAGAATGGGAGGAAATTAAATGCAGGGGAGTGTATGACATAGGATCAGGTCAGGCTGTAACAGCAAATCAAAATAGGTGTTAGGATTCAAACACTGGGGAACAGCACATAGAGGAAGGGCAGGTCAAATCACCTGTTGTAATGAGAGAAAAATCTGTAGTCCCTGTTTAGCCCCAAGGCAACTGAGTCAAATTTGCATATAAGTTCAAGTTCTGCAGTTTCTCTTTGAAGCTGTGATTTGTTGCATACAAGTTCGAGTTCTGCAAGTGCCACAGGACTCTGTTGTTTTTCTACAATAGACTAACATGGCTACCCCTTTGGAATTATCTTGACACTGTAACAGCATCTTCGAACTGGGATTGGAAATTTTAAAAAACTCAATGCTCTATGAAATTCACCAATCTAATACATTAAGTTTGTAGCTCTTAACTCAAATCACCAATAATTTCATCAATCAAAGTCTTTCCAACATCTCTATGGACAGCACTGTGACTTTAGGCAAGAAATGGTGAGGAAGCTCTACTATCACAAAAATAGTCCCTGGAGGCATTCTGACTTGGACGCTCCCCAGTAAATCACAATGCCTTCCTGCTGACTCCTTGTTGTAGGGGATATTCATTAGCTGCCCATATATTCCAGAAGTAAATTATGACAATCCTTACTCATTATCAGCTGTGTTGACCAATGATAAGAGAGGAAGAAGCCAAGGCTCAGCAACAGTTCTCATCTTCACCCTAGGAGTGAGTGGATGGGAATGGAGCATCCACTTACAAACCTATTTGCCCATTCCTCAGTCAGATGTCTTACTCCCCTGCTAAAACATATAATCCAAGTGATAGTCTAGCTCTAAACATAGTGTAGAAGTTAGTGAATGTGCCAGAGTCAGAAACCGGGGTCCTAATCCTAATTCTGTGAATGACTTGATATGTAACTTTTCACATATCTCTCATTTTCCTAATCTATAAAACAGGAAAACATCACATATATCTCAGAAAGGCATACTGAGTATAAATTAATGGTTTGTGAAGAGCTCTGAGAACCTGAGACCAAAGACACTTAAGTGCTAAATACTATTATAATTACAAAATAATTATATGTAGCAACATTATCTTTTTATAATATAAAATTACTGTAATACAAGATGATTTTCTTAATTGGCACATACCCTGGTGGAAACAGGAACGTGCCCTTTGAGCAACTGTCCTAATTAGTGGAGAGTCATAGGAATGCATAGTACTGGGAGACTTTTTATTTGCTTTTAAAATAGGCCTTGGTGAATATAAAAATAGTTTTGTTTTGTTTTTTCCTAGGAATGCATACCATTTTAGAATAAAAATTAAGGAATCAAAATAAATGAAACATTAATGCATTTTAAGATTTGTGCTGAGATATGTTTTATTCCAAGATGCAGTAAATACAACACGGAAATGAAACAAAATGCTCACAAAGTAGGACATCTGTGACAGCAAATATGAAGTCACTTGTGTGAACTCAAAGAATAGTCTTTATAATTAGACCAACTGTTGTTTCATTTAATCAGGACAACTGTCCCATTTATGTATTGCTTTCAGCTGACATACCCTTTTTCTGATACTTTATCCTCCTATCTTCCTTTTGTCTGTTTCTTCCATGTGTTGCATCTTGACATTGAGCTTCCTGGGACTGTCTAACTTAGATGTTAATAGAGAGCCTAACACAATGAGGCCCTGAAATTTCATTGGAGCCTATGCTGCAATCAAGTTAAAACAGCACCAGAGCTGCAGCCATTCCCTGGTATTGGTGTGTTTATGAATTGATTTTACTTAAATGTTTTCTGCTATAGAACTGAGGCACTGAATTGTATCTTCAGTGGTCTAAATAGTGGAGTAAGACCACATCTTGCTTCTAACTCATTGATGGCATTCACCTTCACTGCCTGCCCTCCTCTGCCCCAAATTCTTTAGGGATTATGTCCACATGGCTAGATAGCAGATATGAGAGAGAGAGAGAGAGAGAGAGAATGCATAAAAAATTCTTATGTTCAAATTTTGAGATGAGAGCCGTGTACAATAAGTCTAAAACCTCAGATGTACAGTCTAATTATGAAGAATAAAACATAATTTGATTTATTATAGTGTCTTTCAAACCTAAGGTATCCCAAAACACTTGTCAAAGCAATCTGATTAAATTACAATGAATGTGTAGTAAAGTAGCTATCAAGAGGTTAACTGAGCTATTCCGATTATTACTAGCTGGAGCCATATTCCAGCCTCCCTTATTTTCTACACAGTCCATGGAAGTCCTCCATCCTTGTTGTTGTGATTCACTTAAATAGATCAGCAAGTTCCCAGCCTACAATCTAGTGAATAGATTTTTTTTCTCACTGATGGTCCCTTTACAGAAGAATGATACTTAGTTTTGTATTAACATTTGTTAAGAAAGTGAAGATATCAAAGCAATCATTTAAGACTTACTTGTACAACAGTAACCAATGCATCACAGTCTTCCATGCCATTGTATGAGCTCCTGTTACTCTCTGCATCACTGAAGGACAAACCGAATCACAGCCTAATAACACTGCAATTGCACTTCTTGTGTGTCACATCTTACTGTGGGGAATCTATTCTTTCACAACTGGCTACTACCGCTATGTTTCATTAATTATAATAGAAGATAGCTGCATGCTTTTGTACAGAGTAAATTCCACAGTTAAGATAGCAGTAGCATTTTAGGAGTCTGTCATTTATTTTTAAAACAGGTTTACAGCAGCTTCCTTTATAGGACAGATTCCATCTTTTAAAATTCAAATTTAGAGCTCTAAAATGATGTCAAATCATATTTGCTTTGCTTTGTTCATAAATCAAGTTACATTTTCTTTCTTCCACTTAAACAGTGATTCTCATTAATGTGTTACAGAAGGTGGTGCTTCCCCTCTCCAGAGTTCAAATAAATACATCATTCATAGGCTCCTAAATTAAAGACCTGTGACCACAGCTATGATAAATAATTAAGTCAACCTGGAAAGCAAACTACTACTTAACTGTTACCATAAATGTGGCTATATCTTCACTGGCAGGAGCAAATTCACCACTGTCAGATCAATTTATCTGATTTGATTGAGTGACAGTAAAGACATGCTTAATCAATTCAGAGGTTGATCTAGTAAAACCACTCCCTCAGATGGCAGAGCACTGCATCGATGGAAACACATTTTCCATCAATGCAATGCAGTGAAGATGACACATAGAAAGGAAGGTATGAAGACAATGGGAGTTATGCAGACTACTATACATAGCTTGCATACCTCCCATCAGCTGCCACCAAATTTTGACAGCAGTGTAGACTGGGCCTATTAAAACCACACAATCAACATGGTTTCAAACAGCCTGCATCATCATCCAAGGACGATATCCCAAACAACAACCCTCATACAAAGATATCTGGCCAATAAACCTCATGCTGTTTAAATAGTTTTCCTGTCAGCAGTAGGGAAAATACACATAGCTCTGAGGCCAAAATGATAAACAGCTAGAACAAGTGCATCATTTTATCTGCAAAGGTGAAGGAAGGAGAAACACAATCACTCTATGGTCACTGGCCAAGTAAGTTTGCTGAAAGGAAAATCCTTTCCCAAACCCATGTATGGTGATTTGAAACTGAGCAAAGACCAGCTTAACAAAGATCACAGGATATATAGAAGTATATCACCTAAAACTGACTTATTCGCTTGGATTCTATCTTGGACTCAAGGAATCAACATACCATTCTAAAAGTTACCTTGTAATTTTACTACACTTTGTTGTGTAGATCCAGGGATCATTGGGTGAAATTCTATGTCCTGTGTTATGCAGGAGGACAGACTAGATGGACACAGTGGTCTCTTATCCCAGCCTTAATCTCTGGTCCTGCATAATTAGAATTAGCTTGTCAACAATAGAAATTTGTGTGATTAGCAAGAGTTTTAGATGCCTGAAGAAGGAAGAATTGTTCCCAGCTTCCCACTGCCAGATGTTTACCTTCTCTCTTTACTACATAGTACTTGCAAGTACACCAAACAGTAGCCAGACAATCAGATTCTGGTGCCAGTCAACCAGGAGAGGAAGGGAGAAGAACACCAGAGAAAAGCCAAGAGTATTTCTCACATATGCAGAAACAACTGATACGTAAAATAAATGGATACATAAAATATTTCTTGATATTGAGTATATTATGATAAAATGATGAAATTCAACAATAATGTAAGCTTGCTTATGACATATTAAATGCTAATAAACTCGACATAAATGTCTGAGATGCCATGCTATGAACTTGCCATGTTATGTTATACTTTCATTGCTAAATTTCAGCCCAATATTACCACAGTTCCTCCTGGATTACCTGAAGTATATAAGAGATTCACTAGATCCTCCAAAAGCTACACATAATAATTACATTTCATTATGAAGAATCTAGTGAACTTGCTAGTTGTATTTTTTTCCATTCTCAATATTATCTAATATATGCTACGGGCTGATTGTTTCTAATCTGACATTTCATACAGTAAATTAATTATTCAGAGTTTTATGAAGCAGATGAAATATTGCAAAGTATAAATTTAGCACTTAGCTGTTATATGTGATGACTCGGTAATTATTTTTTGCTAAATATCTTTTAATTTACATTCATATATGATTGATGTGATATCGCATGAAGATAGTACAACAGATAGTTTAATGAAAAAGTGAATTTAGATACTGAAAGTTCTACTAAGTCCCATGTCACTTTTCTCGTTCTAAAAATGAAAATTCAGTTCCTGTTCCTAAGCTGATATAGAATTTGTTGTCTATATTCATTACAAAACATCTTAAAGTGCTTAAGGAAGATGGACAAAAAAGCAAACAGGAGATGAACTCTTGTATTATCTGATGTGTAGGGTGCTAAATAGAGCATCCTCATCATGGCTCTGTTACATAGGATTTGTCAGTATAGCAGACGTCATGAGATTATGCAGGAGATTCTGCACTTTTTGTGCATTATGAATTTTTTCCTATGGTGCCTCTATCCACAGCATGGAGGATGGGTTTAATCTGAGAATGCAGTGACAGCAAGAGCCACATTCCTAAATCTCTATGATTTAGAGTGCCAGTACAGCTGCTGTACTAGTGAACCAGTTGAGAAACATAGGGAAGGGTAGTCCTCCTTTTGTGTCTCAACCCTCCTTAAATCCCCCACACAAGACCCATTTATTTCTGTTGTGTACAAGAGTGCATATGATCAAAAAAGTAAGATGATACAGTTAGGTCCCTGGTCCAAGACACTTATGGTCTAAAACAATTGGAAAGCATGATGGCAACTCCCAATTTTAAGGAGAAGTAAAATGTTACTCCCAGTGTAAATGTTGTGTACCATTATGTAATAAAGAAAAGAAATTTAAAAAACACAAACCCCAAAATATATATTTAGAACTGTACTTTGAGTAATGAGCCCTAAATTAACAAGAAAGAAAAAAACTCACACATGTAACTACATATCTAATTGGCACACAATTACCACTTTTCTGCTTTTTACCCAGACCCATCAGGTGCACAACTGTTTATATTTTGCTCTAAGAATAATTCTTCACTATACTTGTCCTATTAGCCTTTTAGGGTGCATCTACACTGGTAACTTAGGTCGACTTAAGGACCCTTAAGTCAACCTACACAAAGCAGCGTCCACACTGGGCTGTTAATAAGTCAACTTAAGCGTTTCCTTAAATTGACTTAATAACACCACCTCTAAAGGTCGACTTAAGCCTTAAGTCGACCTTATTAAGTTGACTTAAAGTCAGTGTGGATGGCTATGTCTACTGTTAAGTCGACTAAACAAGGTCGTCTTAAACTGACTTAAAGTGTAGCCACTATGTTAAGTCGATTTAACAAGGTTGCCTTTAAGTCGACTTAAAGTCGACCTTGTTAAGTTGACTTAACAGAGTTGACTTAACTTTGCAAGTGTAGATATAGCCTCACAGACAATGTCTGATAATTTGGGCCCAATCAGGTAGTGAAACATGTCATTTTTTTACGAGTTATATGAGCCATGAATTAAATTTAAATTTGCATTTTAGTGAGGATAAAATTTTTAATTTGGGGAATCAAATGACAGGTTCTATAGGACTAATTTCTTCTTATCAAAGGCCTTAAGAAAAGTGTCAAGCTAGTTATGTCCTACTAATGCTTTATTTGCACAACTTTATATTGTTCTGCTGAAGTTAAAAAAAAAAAAAAAAAAAGCAAGTACATCCTATTTCTTCCA
The DNA here is from genome assembly GCA_007922175.1 of Pelusios castaneus. NCBI lineage: Eukaryota > Metazoa > Chordata > Testudines > Pelomedusidae > Pelusios > Pelusios castaneus. The sequence continues at coordinate 10,080,970 of ML685798.1, read as the reverse complement.
GTGACTAGAATATACTCTCCATAATCTTTTGCATGCCTATATGTTTTGTGTAAAATAATCTGTCACATGGCTGCCAGCCTTTTTTGTCAGAGACAATTCGTTTATAATATTTTCACATAATTGAATAGTAAGTAGTAAAGAGCAGGTGGAAAATCTGTCTTTTTTCATGTAGGTACCTCATAGACACCTGAGCTCTTTTGAATAACTGGCCTCAGTTGTAAAAGCTGAACACTTTTGAAAGCCTGATTTATGGTCAACATGGCTGAACAGGGAATAAGAACCAATCCTAATATCTTGTGTGGATTATCCATTCATTGGACCAAGCACACAAAAGTAGGCAAGTGCTTATAACTTTCTGCTCTCCCAGCAGGATAGACAATACAGCTTAGCTAGCATGGGAGACTGTCATTATTTGCTGCTAGCAGAGACCAACAGAAAATGGTACTTCCTGTCGAAAGCAAGAGAAACCAGAGAAAGAATTGTGCTCCAGTGGAGTGTCACGCTTTAGATTTAGATTCTAAGGAACACAACTTTGCCAGAAAAAAAAAAAAAAAAACATGGTTGATAACAATTCAGTAACCTAAAACAAATTCACATTCACTGATTTGGCACTGCAGTGGAATAATACACTATAATTTTTACTAAGGATTTTCAGTGTTTTCATATATTACTAGAGAAAGAAGGGTAACTGAATAGATAATCTACAATACAAGTTGAAAAATCATAACTGGCAATTTTTGATACAGAACAAGGATATAGATTAAAAGGCCAAATTCTGCTCTGAGTTACATATCCACCACTGTTAGTGATGTCACTTGTAGTTAGGGAAGAATTTGTCCTAATACAGGAAAGAAAATTGGCTTATTCTCCACTTTCCAAAATAAGAAAGGTTGCAGAATCCCAGATTTTCCACGTAGAAGGAAAACAACGGCATAATAATCTTAATCGGTATCAGCCAGACTCTGCCACCTTTGTGAATAGGACCTTACTAGGCAAGTAGTCACTTTGCTTTAGTGGAACTGCTTGCAGACCAAGAACAGAACAACTAGGGTTGTGTGGGACTGGCTCAATGGGAATCCTTCTATTGTTTTCACTGGTTTTGTATCAGGACCACTGATACAAAATGTAGAAAATAAGGACCTCTGTACTGTAATAGTCTACTAATTCATCACACCCACTCAGACCGCTCCTCCCTGCTTTATAAAAGGTTCCTGTCTTAAAGGTGGAAAAGAGTCCATGGGAGATGAGGTAGATCTTTCACTTTCTCCCCCACCCTTGTGCATAGCTCCAGGCCCAACACTCATGGGTAAAGGTGGAGGACCTCCTTCCCTCTTTCCTTACATCCTTTGCGTGCTTGGTAGAAAATGACACCTGGTGACTGCCTGAATATTGGCATGTAAAGCAATAGTAGGGGAAGGGGAGAAACCATATACATTCGGAGAGTTGATTGCTAATACAATTTTATGTAGTGTTTCAAATTCCACAAGTTCACCTATTTAACTTTTACATATTCCATTTTACAACTAAATATAAACTATGATCATCTATAACCAGCCACCTATAATAAGTTATCAGCATTTTCACTGAGATATCATTAATTCAGCAGGACAAACGTCATGTGTGAAATCTTTTTTTAAAGTCCAAAATGTCAGTTCAGAACTCACATATGCAAAACCACAAATTGGCCGTGCATCAATCTGGGAAACCATCCTGTACGAATGCTTCTCTGAACATTTAGCATATTTGCATATATATATGGGCATGTAAAGTTTAATTTGAATTGGGGCGCTGCCATTGTTTGAGTGTCATTGAGGAACTGGTCTGTGACTCACTTGCCCCTGTTGCAAAAACGGGATATTACTAACTAGTCTATTGCATCAGCACACTGCAACTACTAGCTTATGTTTGCAATGTCCTTTGAATGATTTGAATGATTTGAATGATAATAGTGACAGTCCAAAGTAGGGAATTTTCAAAGGCACAAAGGGGAGTTTTGGTATTCAACTGAAAGTCACTGGGAGTTGGGTGCCCAACTCCCTTCTGTGAAAATCTCCCAATAAATATTAATTTATGAAACTATTTCCTGTTAACAGATAGAGTCAATGTGGCAAAGTTCTGTGGTCTATTTTTTCTTTTTTTTTTCTTTTTTAAACATGGCTTCAAATAAATTATTTTCAAAACTATGAGGTGTGGTTTTCTATCAAATTGTGATATTTGAAAGCAATATGCAAACATTAAAACTAAATATATTAATTAGTGTATAAATACGAACATTATAAAGTATAATACCATTATTCTCTGTTGTCAACAAGAATTTTTGGCATCTATGATCTCAGGGAATCCATCTATATCAATTCCAGTATTCTTTTTCTGTTCTGTACAGAAATCAATGGGGTCATATCAAACTGGCTAGTACTTGGTTCAAATGACAGTATTTACATATTAGATTAAGCTCTACATCTGATAAAGTAAATATCTATATCAGAAAACAGATGAACCTTAGCTAGTCACATGACTTAAGCTTGTTAGACACTATTAAGAGTTTGAGGATGCAAGCAGAAAGATTGTTATTAAAACCTATATGTTGGGAAAAGAGTTGATGCCATTATGTTAAGCAAGAGTGGAAAATCAGTCTTCTAACATTCTACTTGGTAAAAAATTATTTAGAGATGTTAACAAATATATGTATCTTGCTAATGAGATTACCTTGAATAACTACAATATTGAGATACAGAGAATAATCACTCTGGATAAAGCTACTTTTGGAAATATAAAACTCATCTAAACACAAGCACATTTAAGATATGTAGGATAGGCTTCTTAAGTATTTTGTAATATGCCTTTGAAAACACATACTGAAGTCTAAAAATAAACGCCAGCTGCTGACAACATAGATGGATGCTCAATACCGTGTGTAGAAGTAACGGATGTATACTATATGTGTCTACCTGTGCTGGAATAATGTTGGAATAATTAGCATGAACCCAAGAGAGTTTCTTTGCTTTAGGTCTAAGAACATTTTGGCACATCATGTATTCTTACATTTCACATGGTTCAAGTCAGTTCTTCTTTTTCTTATTGCATTGCAATTTGATACCGTCCAGCGTGAAGTGAAGTCTGGAGCATAATATCATGATGATTTGGAAATTTAAATGTAGAAACATTAGCTGGTTGGTGGGCATCCCTGTCCCTTCTGCTACTGGTGTCTTTGCAAATATAGAGCCAGTCATAAAATTAACTTCAGTGGGAGATTTGTGTATGTATCTGAATGCAGAATTTTGGTCACACAGAATGGATTACTACATTAGTTTATCTGCCAATCCTCACATCTATGATGTACTGTATATAGTATAGAAACAAACAGAGTCCTGTGGCACTCGGTTTCTCTGCAATAGAATAACACAACTACCCCTTTGGATCTTGTATATATGTATACATTAGTTATAGCATAACATTAAATTATGTCTTGAATGTAGTATATTGATATTTTTTTTGCTGAAGGATTTTAACAGACTTTATAAAAACAAGAATAGATTTTTTTTCTTAGTTTTTTGTTAAAATGAACATGTTGCCATTGATTGTAAATGCACCCAAGTGTAAAAGCATGGAAAAATATTCATACTCTAGGTAGGAATGTGTTAATAAAGGAATGGAAAATGAGAGGGACACAGAGTCATAGATGCTGGGAAAATTGTACTCTTCAAAATTACTTTGACAGAATGCTAGCAGTTTATCTCCTTTCATCCAATGTGTTTAGCGCATATGTTTTCACCACTGCCAGCTGATAAACTGTGGGGTTTTGTTTTGTTCTGTTCTGTTCCAATAGAGCGGCCAATTTAGCAGTCCCAGCAAGAAAACAGAAATCCTCCAGAGAACATCAGGAGCTGTTAAAAAGGATAAAAATGGCTACATGTTTGTTCTGATCATGAACTTGTGGAGTAGGAAAAAAAAATCCACCTTCCTAGTGGATTCTTATTCTATGCTGGCTATACTACTTTAGAATAAGAAATATGAACTAAGTAATCCATTGTGGCTCATGTGCAGTATATCATCAGGCTGCAACATCCTAATGGCCAGACTCTCCAAAGAGATACATTAAAGGTTTCCTCCTTCTCACCATAGTCAACATAATGTTATTGACAATGTTGTGATGATTTCTAGTTATTAAAATTGCAAAAGCAAATAAGTAATCATCCTGGAAATAGTTATTTACTATTAAAAGATGAACAATTTATAAATACCATATTTGGGTATTCTTTCCATTCCTTCCATATATGCAAGCTCTCATTAGAAACTGAAAAGTCATTAATTACCCTTAAAAGTCTTCATTATCTGATTTCAAATTGTAACTAGTAATGCACATTGGAAAAAATAACCCCAACTATACCTATAATATGACGGGGGCTAATTTGGCTACAACGAGTCAAGAAAAAGATCTTGGAGTCATTGTGGATAGTTCTCTGAAGATGTCCGTACAGTGTGCGGAGGCGGTCAAAAAAGCAAACAGGATGTTAGGGATCATTAAAAAGGGGATAGAAAATAAGACTGCAAATGTATTATTGCCCTTATATAAATCCATGGTACGCCCACATCTCGAATACTGTGTACAGATGTGGTCTCCTCATCTCAAAAAAGATATTCTAGCACTAGAAAAGGTTCAGAAAAGGGCAACTAAAATGATTAGGGGTTTGGAGAGTGCCTCGTATGAGGAACGATTGAAAAGGCTGGGCCTCTTCAGCTTGGAAAAGAGGAGACTGAGGGGGGACATGATAGAAGTATATAAAATTATGACGGATGTGGAAAAAGTGGACAAGAAAAAGTTGTTTAAATACTCCCATAATACAAGAACCAGGGGTCACCAAATGAAACTGATAGGTAGCAGGTTCAAAACAAATAAAAGGAAGTTCTTCTTCACACAACGCACAGTCAACTTGTGGAACTCCTTACCTGAGGAGGTTGTGAAGGCTGGGACTATAACAATATTTAAAAGGGAACTGGATAAGTTCATGGGGGCTAAGTCCATAAATGGCTATTAGCCAGAAAGGGGTTAAGAATAGTGTCCCTAGACTCTGCTTATCAGAGGATGGAGACGGATGGCAGGAGAGTGATCACTTGATCATTGCCTGTTGGGTTCACTCCCTCGGGCACCTGGCACTGGCCACTGTCGGTAGACAGATACTGGGCTAGATGGACCTCTGGTCTGACCCAGTACGGCCTTTCTTATGTTCTTATGTTCTTAACTGAAAGCTTCAAGAATTTTACTGATTTCAGCTGAAAAGAAAAGAAAAGAACTATACTGGGTAAAAATTATTCCTGGGCAGCACAAGTCTAATACATCACTCATAGCTATGTCTACACTTGTTAATTTAAGTCGACTTAGCATGTCCACAATCAAATTTTAAGTCAACTTAGAGGGGACCCTACAAAATCGACCTAGAGCGTCCACACTGGACTCCTAGGTCGATTTGTAAGGGCTAGGTGGACCTGGTACATGTCCACAGTGGCAGGGGGGGCACCCCTTGCCAAGTGTCAGGGGGATCAGCCTTTGCCCCATTGTACCTTGGTACAATGGGGCAAAGGCGGACAGGGACCCTGGCAGGGCATAGGGGCAGGGTGGGCAAGGCTCTGCCCTGCCCTTTGGGGGGGACATGCCAGGCTGTGGCTGTGCCAGCCACCCTGGCAGGGAGGGCAGTGGGGAAGCCCTGGAGCCCCCTAAGTCAACTTAGGGCTACTCCACATCCACACTGGCTAAGTTGACTTTCTAAAGTTGACTTAGCTAGCAAAGTCGAGTTAAAATAAGGTTTTATAAAGTCGACTCAATTTTTCCTTAAGTCGACTTAAGCAGCTGCTTAAGTCGATTTAAGGAAAGTGTAGTGTAGATGCAGAGTAAATTAAGTCGACTTAAGCAAGCTTAAATCAACTTAATTTGTAAGTGTATATGCACCCTCATGTCTTTAAAGTACATTTTCAAATGGGAAGAGATGCAGGCTCTGTTTATTTGGGTACAAACTAGAAGTCTTCTCCTGTAATGTGCTGACTCAGTGCCTTCCGAAAAATGCTTCAGCACTCTCCCATTGAGCACCTTGCAGCTTTGTGCCCTATAGCCACATATTCTGATCCCATTTCTTGTCACGCACAAAACAGCTTACAGGCACAGCCTTCAATGAGTGCAGTGTTAGCTAACTCAGTTGCACCCCAAGTGCGGAAGTCAGAGGAAATAGTACTCAAATTTGCACCTGCAGTTCAACTGCAGGAATTTATTTTACAGGAACAGTTTCCACCTACGAACTGTGTCCATTATCTGGCCCTAAATGCAAGCATTTAAGAAGAGGATACTGAATATTGAAACCTAGCTTTGATTTAAATTCAATTGAGGTTGAAATTTTAATTGTCAGTGCAGTAGCTCTTAGATATGTAGAGAACAAACAACATATTATCAGACTGCATGTCACCCATTCATTTTAATTTCTTGTACCCTCATACGGAAGGAAAGAGTTAAGTAGAATGTTTAGTGAATAAGGCATAATGTTCTGTTTTTGTTGAATAACTGTAGACAAAGCCAGGACAAAAAGAGAGAGAGAAAAAAAAAACAGTAAATAAAATTTTGGTGTGCAATGAGAAGAAAATTAGCCATAAAGTTGAATAAATGTGTTTTTTTTTTCCTCCATAGATTAATACATCAAATGTGTGGAATATACACTGCAGTGTTCTTTATCATTTACCCCGTTTTAATGCTTGAAAACATGTTAGACAAGTCAAAGAATGCATGCACATCAGAAACTTGTATTAAACCACAAGGAAATCTTAAAATTGTAGTCAGCTATGCATTACAATGATACTGATATTAATACATAGCCAAGCTGATTTTGTACATTTGGAAGAATAGACAGACTACTAAAATGTATCTAAACCACCTTGACAACGCATAAACCTAATCCAGGTCTTTATGGCATTTAAGCGCAATGGTCTCAGAGGACCTGCTGCATGAAAAACAGCTTATCAATGTTTAACAGACCTCAGTACAATGTTGAATAAAGGATTACAGACAAACAGAAACACACATCATGCAATCCTTATGGTTCCTGACCACCAGCAGCTAAATTTCTCTATAATATGTATTATCTGGAACAAAACATAAATATAAAATGTGTGTCACTCTCTCCCAGTTCTCTGAACAAACAAACAATAAAACCTAAATTAAATCAAACAAAACAAACAAAAAACTCACCCAGTTTCTTTACTAAGGAAAATCAGTGTTTTGTTTTCTTTTTCATTTTAAAAGTATGGTTGGTGGTAAGGCAGGATATATTTCTATCTTTTTTAAAAAGCCTACTGGTATTAAGCACTGCTTAATTAAGCACTGGCTTAGTTTAAAATATGTTAACTACAATGAAGACTCTGAAAACTAAACAATTGCTTGGAAGGAGATGAAGAGCTAAATGGAAAATTCTAATAAAAAGCTTAATGAAACCTGGTCCAACTCAGAAACTCATAAGGAAGGTTTCTCTTGCAGAGTTCTCTGCTTATATCCACTCCAGCCTCTTCTAGATTCAGAACTTTACTCTGTCCTTAATTTTTCTAAACTTTTCTTGAGCTTTTTTCTTGAATTTTGATTGACAAAAAGCAACATTACATGAGTCTTTACTTAAAATTATATTGAACTTATATTTATTTTCACATATCAAAATATTTTCCTGGTGAGAAAGAGGTTCATAGATGCCTAAAAAAAGTGAGAGAAAAAGGCAAAGGCACTGGAGGAAAAAAATAATTAGTCAATTTACAGCAAATTTATTTCTGTTATCAAATTAAAGATTGTCTAAGTGATTGAATTATGACAATCAACACAACTTTTTAAATATTTATTTATTTTAAAGTACCCTCAAGTTTGGCTAATTTTATGTCCCATTATATTTCAATTTTTCATCACTGCACTTTTAATTTCAATCTTGAAGCAAAAGTACTCCATTACTAGCCTATATCAATCCCGACAGAAGCAGGGAGTATTATGAATCCTAGGAATCCTCATGAGTTTTCTAGCCCAGTTTTGAAAACTCTAGAGATCTATATAGTTTAGATAAGGTTAATCAATTATCCAAATTTTGCAATGATCATCTGAACTGAACTGCCAAACTTTGAGATTTACTAATGCTGTCCCAAAATATCATGAAAACTTTGAAATATTTGCTGCATAATTTATCCAAAGGAACTTCAAACTTCTGTTAGCACTACTTACTCAGCAAATCACTGTATAGTAAGTCTGATTGATCTTGACAGCTTTACTTGAGACATATTTTGACATGGTTGAATTGTTCTGAAAGAGCTCTCTTGTGCATTAGGCACAAGTCTAGTTATATCTTTTACTTCCAAGTACTTTTTTTCCTTTTAAATTAAGTCATGAAAGTTACCAAGGTCATTTCTGAATCAACTTCAGCTTTTGACTAAAAACGTTTTCATATATTCTATTCTGCAAAACATAAAAAAACAACTTTTTGACTAAAGACAAAACTAAGTGTTCATTCTATAAATGCAAGCAAACATGTTTAAATAAGGGCATGGGGGAAAACAATGGAGGCATATAGGAACTTTCCTTTCATGGACATGAGAAATAATGGGATCTGCTCTCCATGAACAGAGTCAATATGTTCTGGACTTTGATTAACTACATGTTCACTTTTTTTACTTGGACTATATGTAGGGCCATCATTTGTGTACTCTATTCATTTTTATATATTTAGAGAACATTCACCTCAAGGCTTCATAAGGAATATCTTTTCTTATTTTCAACTTTAACACCCATATAATACTGATTGAGTAGTACATATATCTAGGCAGCGATTGCTGTTGTGTTGTTGTTCCTGAAATGGTTTATTGATAGTTTTGTTAAAAAAGATCGGCGCCTTCAGGGTAAGTGCTTAAAAAAGCTTGGATACTTTCATTTTTCACTCTTTATATCTACTTCTCTTTTCATGGTATTTTATTATAAAACTATTTAATGCAAGATGAATATTGCTAGTGCTATTGGCACAATGTAAAGCACTGGATTTGCTAAAAAAAATCAATACCTTTGTTCCAAAATGAATTTAGTGCTCATGAAATATGTTCAATTGACAGCACGTGAAAATGAAGGCTTATATTTATCCACATAATAGCAAAGTGGACTTACTTATCATGCCCTCTCAATGAGGTTCAATTCTGGTCCTATGGACCACACTCAAGGTAGAGAGGATGAGTCATCTGCATGTGTACATTCAATCCTTGGTCTCACAATTGAGAATTCCACAGGAGCTGAATAGTAACATCTGTGAAGGTAGGGGTTTTGTTTTGAGACCGATTTCATAATGAATACAAAGCAGCCATCAAATGGTGGTAACTTTCAGTGATTGTTAATTTGGGTTGTATTTGAACTGATGATCTAAAGGTGAAAGGTCTATCTAGATCTTCTACCATCTACTCAAATACATTAATAGAGATTTCAGGAATTTACCAAAGAAAATCTCATTTGAAATCTGTTAATTCGGAGGCGCTGCAAATGTGGACGCTCAGGATATATCTTAACATCAAGAAAATATTGAATAAAGCCACTTTAAACACAAATTACGAGCGATTTTAATAAGTATTGTGGAACATCTGAATTTAAGGGACAGAAGAAAATCTTTCTTCAGAGAATGCTGATACTTGGGAGAGTAAATGCAGTCACTGAGAAAAGTAGAGTGAAAAAATACCAAAGGTGAAACCAGTGCAAAAACTTAAATAGAGACTGAAGTGGAAAAGAAAATTTAAAGATACAGCTTTGTGGATCAAGTTCAAGTTCTAATTTTCTGTTGCTTTCACTAAGATGAAGAACTAACTAAAACAAAACAAAACAAATTACTTTTAAAGAGAGAAACACCATTTCAAGAGGGTTCTTGCTTTAAAGCCAGGCAAGGTGGCTTGTGAGTCAAACATATCCATTATTTTTGACCCTTAAACCAGATCAGGGTCAATAAAATCATTGGCCACACCACTCAAACTTGGCCTACAGGGATGACATTTAGGGGTGCAAGAATGTTCAGTCTTTGCTTCCAATTGTCACATTAAATGCAAAGTAGTGAGAATGTGCAGAATGCCCAGATAATATATGCCTTGACATTCCACTTCTAAGCACTGAAGCAAGTTGATCCATTGCCAAGAGAAGTGACAAATATTGATGTAAGTGCTGTAAAATCATGAATGTTTATGGAAGTGGTGGAGTTGTATGCTAGCAACTAGTCCAAGTATGATTAATAGAGATTACTAAAGTAATAAGGAATCATTCAGAGCACCTAGTCTGCTCTCCGACTCCCTCCCCCTCCATAATTCAGAGCATAGAACTGTACCCAGTAATTACTGCATTGAGCACAGTGAGTTATGTTTGGGAATCAGTAATGATCCAGACATCCTTTGTCCTAAGACCTTCCGTTATCATTAGTGAATGGCCTCTCTGCAGATATGACTCAAAATGAAACCTCAGACAACCTATGGTATAGCCCAACTTTGTGAAAGTGATGACAGCCTTTTTGGGTAACCTGATGGATGCCTGCACCCAGTGATAATTGGGAGGAATGCAAAGCTGAATTTGGGAGCCAGCAATTAGAAATTACACGCATGTCAGTAAAAGGGACAATAAAGGCTATGATTTTCTAAATAAATTTAAAGTGGTGGTTGGGCTCCTTTGAAAATTCCAACAAAACCCTTTAGCTACAAAAATTCCATATAGCAGCACAGAAGCATCCTTTGTCAAGACCCAGTTGATTTTTGCTGAAATACCTAAGGAAGCAGCCAGATCTTAATAGCTCAATTGGTTACTTGGGTAAAGCTGGCTGACATTCATTTATACTATTTCAAAAATAATTCATAAATGAAATCATGAAAAATTCTATTTAGTTGACTGTCTCTCCTCCCCTGTCTTTTGTAAGTTGCTCATCTTCTTGTCAGGGCAGGAATCATTTCGCACATATATCAGAACCTCACTCTCTAGGCATATTATGAATCATATATTAAAATACTGCAGTGTTTAATAGATCAAAACATCAGCCTGGAATGCTCATGGAAAGTCCAGATCTGATTTCAGCAGAAGGATGCATGCAGATCAATAATTACCAAATGGGAGTTAAGTATTACAATCACAATGCGTTCTAATGATTTGCTAGCATAAGCAGTTGGAACCTAACCTCCAGTGATGAATACAATAAAGAAGCAATGTACACTTTACTTTACTTGGATAATTAGCAATACAACTGTTTTTTCACAGCTAACTCAGACATCACCTGGGGCAGAACACGTTAAAGGCTGAGTGATCGGACTTTCTTTGATAGACCATTGTTTTGTGGCTCCTGTTGTGTGTGTGTTTGTTCAAGGCAACATCAATTTTGAGTATTGCTACCTTCTGTTGTTGTCGGAAGTGCCTTTTCATTCAGTAGCATAGGTGAGTGATATACATTTTTAAAGCTGGCTGAGGCAAATTTACATTACTTCTCCTTTTGTTTGTTTATTTCCTCCCCCCACCATTTGTGAATGTGTATGAAACATAAAGCACTTTGACCTAAATTTATCCCCATCCTTTCTTTTCTCTTTGTCAGAGTGACATGTCTCCTCAAAGGCACTGTACAATATGGGCAAGAGGAATAGAGCCATCTGATATTCTAGTGCAAGAATCTGAGTTTAGTGCAAGTACTCATAAGTGTATGCTTCAGGATGCCTAACAGAGCAGGACTCAACCTGTACATTTGTGTGTGTGCATATTGACTTTTTACCACGCAGCAAAACTGATGATGAGGTTATTGAACATGTACCAAGAAAAAAAGAAGAGAAATCCAGTAAAAAAAAAAAAAAAAAAAAAAGAGGTTAAGCAAATCCATAGTTAAAGAACTGCCTGAGTCTCCTTGGAGAAGAAAAAGAAAACTATTTACTCACTAGTGTAAATTCTACAGTAAGAATCTGTATTGGTGGTGGGGAAAGTGCAAAGTGGAATTCCTACTATGGGAATCATGACAAACAAGGAGTCCTGTGGCACTTTTAAAGATCAAGGGCATTCAGCACGAACAGTTAGTACTTTGAATAGTTAAGCCCAAATGCATAGATCTCTTGATTTGCAAGCACAGTGGCCCTTTGTTTTGAGGAAAAAGGAGGCTAACAGCAACTATGGTTGCAGCCATTTTTATGGTCAGCCACGGTATATCTCCTAACCAAGAATCTAGTGGAAACAGACTGGCTTTTTCATCTGTTTATATCATCAGGTATGCTATTCACTTCAACCAGTTGAAGATCAAGACTTTAAAGAAGAAGGAAATACTTTTAACTTGGGGGCAGGGAGAACCTGAAAGAAAACAACATACTCACAATCTGTCATGGTCATTGGCTTTACTCCTGTGTTGCCAATTTCCATGGCTTTATAATGAGCCTCACTGGGATAAAGCATGAAAGCCCTGTACCAGGCAAGAAGGTACAGAGCAGCTTTGGTCTCAGGTAGCCCTACCCATCACAATGGTGAGAAGACTAGTGGGAAGACATGAGACACGGGGGGCCAGGAGAAGATTGATCCTGGAACTGGGCCACTGACCTGGTATGAGGCTGTGGCACCACTAGGTGAAAATCCTGGTTTATCCCAAAAAAGTGAGCACAAAGGTAACCCACAGAGAGGGGCACAAAATAAAAATAAAGTCACAAAATAAAAGGAGACCAACAGTGGACATGGTCAGAAGGACTTATGAGCAGTCATCCCACAATGTGGTATAGTAGCTGGTGAGTCTTGTGAATGATTATTTGCTGTTTTTCTTAACTCCTTTAGTCACGAGAAATTCAGATTTTTTAACATAAGTTTCTATTTCTCAGGAAAAAAAGCTTTGAAATGTGAACACTAAAGGCTCAAAAACCAAAAGGCAAATATAAACCTTGTACTATGTATTGTTTTAAGCCAGTGTCAGAGGCAGGATGGGGCTAACTTACGATTTTTGAATACTCAGGTTGGCAATACTAGAAACTAACAGCAAAGGAACAATTTCTCAAAAAATTATTAGAAATGGACAAGAAACTTCAGAAATCCCCTGGATGCACTTGAAATCCAAAGTGACACATGCACTTCTATTAAATCATGGCTTAGGCATAGAAAACAGTGCATAAGTGGGGTGTATAGCAAAGTTCATGATCACTATGTCTCGAATCCCTTGCAGAAGAACTGGTGGTTCGTATCTCCAAACTACAGCATACTCAGTTTGTCTAGCACTCCGAAATAGGTGTCACAGAATCATATAAACTGGAAGGGACCATGAGAGGTCATCAAGTCCAGTCCCCTGTACTCATGTCAGGACCAAGTACCTTCTTAAACCATCCCTGAAATCGTACATGTATAAAGGAAAGACTTCTTGTCCTGATGTTTCTCTCAGATGACAGAATGCAAAACCAAGAGGGAAAAGGGGTAAATCATGCATTGTGGATGAGGCAAACACATGGACAAGTTGTGAGGACTCCAGGATAGTCAGACATGAGGATTCCAACTATCATGAAGATGGTTGTGCTGTGTAGTTGTATTTGGGTCGGTCCTGATATGAGAGAGAGAAGGCGAGAGAGATTATCTCTCCCGCTATCAGAAGTAGATCCGATAAAAGATAGTACCTCACCCACCTTGTCTCTTTAATGAAGCTGGTCACACATTTACTGTGTCTGATTGGAGGAAAGCTCACAGCTTGTCAAACTGCTGTGATTTGCAACAGAACTGAAATGAGTTTGTAGCAGCATTCATTACCTGGAAGCAAAAAATCATTTACATAAACCACCTGCTGACAGAGTATCAACAGAAATGTAACGAGCTTCAATTTGCAGAAGAAAAAACAGCACACTGTCACCAAGACAAACAGCTACTACAAAGCATTTAGCTTCTAGAAGGTGTCATAAAGAACTGGGGGCCTTGAAAGCTGAATTGTAAGCAAAAGAAAGCTCAATCTATTTAGGTATTTACATAGTACTACTCATCATGGTACCTAGGCTGGATACTTTTTTCTGAATATACTCTATTGGCAGACTCATTTTGAATAAGTACATTTGGAAGAAGAGTACACAAAGACTGAGACTGAGAAAAATAAATTGGAAGCCGAAGTGAAAAAGCAGGAAGATAGCAATAAGGCAAAATCAACATTTCAGTCTGCTAAAGACAGAAAAGAAAGTATTTGGAAAAGCTCTCACTAATTTACTAGGAAAAATGGGGATTTCAGAACACAATAGAAAATGAATGGCACTTGCTTAGTTCAAATTAGCGATCTCCATTCATTTCAATAGCCGGTTAGTTCGAACTAAGAAATTAGTTCGAATTAACATGGCCACATTGGTTAATTCAAACTAGTTAGTTCGAATTAACCCTTTAGTTTGAATACCTGATTCGAACTTATTAGTTCGAATTAAGGAAGCCCTTAATTCGAACTAACTAAAGCCTAGTGTAGCCATGGCTTTAGTTAGTTCGAATAAAGCCTCCTTAATTCGAACTAACTTGCCAGTGTAGACATAGCCATGGATATTAAAAGAGGCAAAGAGCCTCTAGTACGTGTCCATAAGACTATTGGAGGAGGTAATCAGGACAGCGTGGTAGAACCTTAAATGATTTAAATCACCAAGAGTCAAGGGCAGAGGCAGCTTTTGGGGCAGGCGAAACAGGTGCCTGCCTAGGGCCCTGAGTAGTAAGGGGTTCCAGTGAACAGCAGGGGCAGTTGCCTGCTTCACCTACCCCAAAAGCTGTATCTGCCTTGGTCAGCAGCAGGAGCGCTTCAAGCCCTGCAGGTGCTGACAGCCTGGGAGAGGGTCATGAGGGGGTGGAAGGGTTCAGGAGCCCTGGTGGGGAGCCAGGTCCACGGGAAGATTTGGGTCCCAGTGGGGAGCCTATTGGGGGCTCTGCATTTGGCCTTCGCCTAGGGCCTGAGATAACCTAAGGGCCTCTGGTCAAGGGGATACTGCCAATTTACACCCGCTATTGATCTGACCCCACAATGCTGTCAGATTTTTGAGGAAAAGGATAAGATTACCCTTTGGGTCAGAAGGTGTGTCCCGTTAAAAGTACCACACTGTAAGAATCCCAGCACTGCCAAGAATCAGCGGTAGTCTGGTCAACTCTAGTAAGAACATCAGATTAAACCAGTAGTTGCGTAGGACAGGATTTTCTGTTAGCAAGACAGCATATGCACATTTTCGTTTGTTTTTGTTTTTTTGTCACAGGGTGCCCTCAAAATTAAGGAATCCCCTCCTGACTGCTCTTGAGATTGATTCTTTATATGTCCAATACCCCTCTTAGCCACTTGTTCTTATACCCTGCTATCTTTCTCTAGTTCTTTCTTTAAGCGGGGGGTGCTGTCTCTTTGTGGCTTGTCTCTCCTGTTAATTCACGCTAGTCCTTACCTTCTTGGGAATCAAAATCTGTCTATTCAAAGTGGTAGTTTTCCCTCCACTGCCCAGAGTGTGCTACTTCCCCAATAGCTAATAAGAGAACTCCAACTGTCTCTCTATTTCAGTTTCCAGCAACTAGCAATTGCAGTCTGCTTTTTCCCAAACCCAGCTGCAATTTTCCTGGAGTCCTCCCTACATCACCATGTCCTCTCCCCAAGTATATCAACCCAAACTCCCTCATCCAAGGAAGTAATTGCAAACTATTTCATGCTGTAATCCCAAACACACCTCCTTTCTTAGAGAGAGAGACTGCAGTTTATTTCTCAGCATCCCCTTTCTGATGTCAACCTCCTGGCTATATACCAGTTCTGCCTGTTCCTTTTCTTTCAGCAGAGCTTCATTATCAATAACATTTTCAATCCCTGGCTCCCCTCCGCCCCCCTCCCGCCCCAGGTGCAGTCTATCAAGTTAATTAATCTAATTTAATTTGTTATGCCTTGTGCAGGCTGAACAACCCATCACACCTTCATCTGATATTTATCCCTCATTTGAGCTGCGTTGCTCACTCTGACCTAATCACTGAAAAAGCACAGTAGCACTGACTTTTGGGGGGCATAAATTGTACACAGACTGATGTATTTTGAAGTTACACAGTGTTATAATCAAGTTTGGCTGTATTTCTTCAGGCAGTGGGTTAGATCCAAACTTACATTGATCTGGTAATGTGGCTGATCCTTGGGGTCAGGAGAAACCTTTTGGTAAAGAGCATGGAGTTTTAACTAACCTATCTTTACTAGACTCAGTGGATTAATGGGGGCCAAAGAATGAAATGTAGTAAAGGGGGCTGAGTATATATTTTTTTAGTTTCTTGATAACCAGTGTGGGGGATCAGAAGCATTGTTCATTCGCTGATTGGGAAGCCAGACTTCAGTGTCTGTACTGAGGGCATTTGCTTTCATTTTGCAGCATGCCCTGATCTAACCATTTTCATGTGGCTACCCTAGGCAGGGCAGGATCACATCTACACTCCTCAGTAATCACAGGGCATAGAATGGAAGTTTTTGTGTATCTTGTTCTTCTTTTCTGGGGGGAAGGAGCTACTTTTAAATAATCTTGTTTTAGCAAGTTGACTCAAACAGCAATATTCAGTAGAAAAACTGTATTTCAAACCAAGTTAATCTATCCTGACCTTAACTCTCTCTTAAACCGGACGGTTTCTGAGCTACCTGCCCCATCCTTTGGCTCTCCAGATTCAGAGGAAATCTCAGCCTTTTATCAATTTATAATAATGTAACCCATATAGTTTTGTGGCTGCATGAGTCTGATTTCTGGCTGGATACCATGTCATATACTAGACAATGTTTTGTGATCAATAACATTTGTTGTTTTGCAAGCTAAAGTACAAGGAACTTTCTATTATATGAGTAAATGTGCAAGTGTGCAGGAGACAGAGCTTTCTCTGTTCTACAGTCTGTCTGGCTCCTAACTCCCACAGGAACAAAGGATGATCAGAAACTTCACTATTGTCTCCAATTACAATGTGCCCTTCTTGGATCTGCTTTCTCGAACATAAACATACTGCAGAATGTACATATGAATTTTTAAAAAAACAAAGTACCAAGAGAAACTAAAACAAAAACCTGCCAAAAACACTACACTATAATACCCCATAGTATTTCCTGTTGGGAAAGGATAATGGCAAGAATGATTCAAACATGACAGATGTTAGTCATGTTGCTCTGCTTACTACTGAAAGATATTCAGACACTGCTGTGATGAGGGTGGCCAAAAAATCTACATATAATAAATAATGAATTCAATTTAGAGAGAAATGTAATGGCCTGAAATATACAGAAGATCAGTCTAGATGATTGGATACTCCTTTCCAGCATTAAACAGTAAAAATCTATGAATAAAAAAATCTATGAGTAAAACACATCTGAATTGCCTCAAACCACTCGAGGGGTCATGGCTTGACTCAGATGCTTTGGATCTGGTTCGTGGTACTCCCCAAAATCATAGAATTATAGAACTGGACAGGATCATGAAAGGTTGTTAAGTCCAGTCCCCTGCACTCATGGCAGGACCAAGTACCATCTTAAACCATCCCTGACAGGTGCTGGAGATTCCACGACCTCCCTAGGCAATTTATTCCAGTGGTTAATCACCCTGAAGGAAATTTTTTCCTAATGTCCAACCTAAATCTCCCTTGCTGTAATTTAAGCCCATTGCTTCTCGTCCTATTCCCTGTACCCAGAAGCTGTCAAAGTCATTGAACTTAATGATCAGTGTGCCTTGTATAAAGCAGAAGCATAAAAACAACAGCTAAGGACTGTGGTTGAGAATAATTAGATTAAGAAGACTGTTATCATTCAGAAGATTAGCTGACTTAGCCTCCATGCAGAGCTTCTATAGAGGTTAGGCTCCTTTTCTAGCATGAGAAAGGAGGCTAGAATAGAAGCTCAGAAATTAATTTAGGGAATCTACTTATGAAGCTGAAAGCAAAATAAAACTATGTGGATGAATTTAAGACAGAAAATTAAAAAGGCATCAACCACATAAAGAAAGAGTTTAGTTTAAAATTAATGAAGATGTGGATAGGCCTTTGTAAATACAAAGAACTGTATGAAGTAATTACTGTTATTTTTTAAATAAATGATAGTTAAAGGGAGATTAGTTGTAATTCATTAGTAATGAAAAGACCCTCGATAGCTAAGGAGATGAAAGTAATGTTAGTGGTAACAGGAAACAGACGCCAAGGTGAAGCAGCTTCAGGCAACTGTAGCCTCAATATAAGACTGAAAGAAAAGATAGTAAAACTAAATTTTAAAATACTTCTTTAGTATTGGAGCTTATGTTGAAATTGATATTGACTTTCAGCAAAACCATATTAATGAAAAAGAATATCTGGATAGTTGAGGAGTTATATTAAAAGTAAGAGAGCAATATGACTATAAAGTATACAATGACTTGAGATAGCAATTTGATTAGCTTTTTATATACCTTGATGCACATTATGTTGAATGAAATTGTCTTCAACACTCAGAGGACAGGAATATTATATAGTTAGTGAAATGTGACCATCCAATTGTCTGCATTGTCTGCATAGGAATTGCCATGATAGAGCAAATGAGAGAACCAACTAGTCCAGTGTCCTGTCTCTGACACTGTTCATTACCAGATACTTCAGAGGAAGGAACAAGGTGCCCTACAATGGATAATTGTTTAATGAACTACCCAATGAGTCATGTCTTCTAAGCCTGTCAGTTAGTGGCTGGATTATTCCCAGAAGCATGGTGGTTTATGGTTGAACCAAGAAAGATGTAAACCCTTGTGCTTCAAATCATAAACCCATTACCTGACAGATTTAAACAAACAAACAAGTATGCTCCACAACAGGCAATTCCTTAACAGCTTCCTAGAGTTTCCTTCCTCTTTCTCTAAACCTACCATCATTACCAACATCAAAGTTAGAATACTGGACTAGATAGATCACTGGTCAGGAGTACTCAGAGATAGCAGTTTTTGTATTTCTATGTGAGGCCAAGGATATGTGGTTCTGCTCCAGTAAATATGCAGCATTCTTACAATAAGGAGTGCAACTATGATGATGATTCATAATTTGTGGATGCATGTCATCTAGGCACTAAGACTGCCATATCACCCCATTGGCCTATGCTTACAATTTTTAACTGTTTCCTGGCAACAAAGACATTAATCTAGTGGAGGCTGAAAAGAAAAAGGAAAGTTTTCAGTGTAACGTAACACTAAGTTTAAAGCCTCTCCTCAAATAATTGTTATACTGAAATTACCTAAGTAAAGACACCTTGAATTAAATAGTCTTCTTTTTAAAATGGGCTGTCAAACTGATGGAAGAAAATTGTTTATAAAACTATGTCTATCTCAGTCTTATTTTAGGGGTCTTCCCCCTGTAGCCCAAGGTCCAGACAGCTTCAACAGCAGCAATGAGAACTACAAGTTGTGGACTACAAACTGTGGCATGTTCGGAGAACTTCCTGTCTCCTGCCAGGAAGCATCTCTTACCCTTCCCAATAGGGAGGGTCTGCACTGACTGAAGCTGGGAGCATGTGGCAGACAAGCAGGGAGGAGGCGGATGGATTGTAACGCTACGGTATGGCTATGTACACACGATCAGATTAAAGCGCAAGATGGCAATCGCACTATAAAAAACACGTGACCTTTATTGCGGGAGAGTGCGTATACACGTCGCTCCTTGCAACGCAACAGAATTCTTTGCAATATCGCGGTGTAGTGCAATGAGTTCTGGGCACCTATCCCACAGTTCAATTTTCCCTCAATCGGCGCTTGGAATCCTGGGATGAAGGAAAGGAACGCAAGGCGCCATGGGTAAACTCTCATTTTCCCGTGGTTCACTGTGTTCCCCTTGTGTCTTCGTTGCCAATAGAAACTCGCGCCTATTTTCAACAGTGCACTGACGCACTACTTGCGAGCAATCACAACTGCGACAGCAAGGATCCTGCTCTATCCACTGTCGCCTTCAGCACTCTAAATACATCTCGGCTGGTTGCTCAGTACGCAATGAGCTCCAAATCAGATGAGGACGCCAAGGAGCAGGGGCTGATCGATGCCCTGCAGAGCAACAGTACCGCATTGCTAAGGTCCTTCACCGATCATCTGCACACGGTGCAACGTCATTTCTAGTCGCGAGAGACGAGCACAGAGTGGTGGGATCACATTGTTATGCAGCTGTGGGATGATGAGCAGTGGGTACAGAACTTTCAAATGCGGAAAGCAAACTTTCTGGAACTGTGTTCAGAGTTGGCCCCTGCCCTGTGACGTAAAGACACCAACATGAGGTCAGCCCTAACCGTGGAGAAGCGTGTTGCAATTGCTGTCTGGAAGATGGCGACTTCCGACTGCTACCGGTTGGTTGCAAACCAGTTTGGAGTCGGGAGGTCCACCGTCGGATTCGCCCTCTCACAAGTGTGCCGAGCCATCAATCGCGTTCTGCTACAGAGGACGGTGACGTTGGGCAATGTTTGTGAGATTGTGGACGGCTTTGCTGCCATGGGATTCCCTAACTGCGGGGGAGCCATAGATGGCACACATATCCCGATTTTGGCTCCAGACCATCTCGCGACTGAGTACATAAACAGGAAGGGCTACTTCTCCATGGAGCTGCAAGCATTCGTGGATCACAAGGGGTGTTTTACGGACATCAATGCTGGGTGGTCGGGAAAGGTGCATGATGCCCGCATTTTCAGAAACACTGGACTGTACCGGAAGCTGCAAGGGGGTACCATCTTCCCGGATCAAAAAATGACTGTGAGGGATGTGGAGATGCCCATAGTCATCCTTAGAGACCCAGCATACCCACTGATGCCATGGCTCATGAAGCCGTACACCGGGAACCTGGATCGCAGCAAGGAGCGGTTCAATTACCAATTGAGCCACTGCAGAATGACTGTGGAATGTGCCTTCGGCCGCTTAAAAGGGCGCTGGCGCTGTTTGTATGGGAGGTTGGACTTGGACGAGGACAACATCCCTGCTATAATTGCGGTGTGCTGTGTCCATCATAACATTTGTGAAAATAGGGGAGAAAATTTTCCCCGGGGTGGGCTATGGAGGCACAGCGCCTCGAGACAGCATACGAACAGCCAGCCACTAGGAGTATTAGGAGGGCCCAACGAGAAGCTGCTCGCATAAGGGAGGCACTCAGGGAGCATTTCAATGATGCCCCCCCGTAGTTCACTTCAAGGATGCATCAAGTGCACCTTATGAGATTTTCAATGTGTACAAATAAAGCCAATCTTCAAAATTTTTGTTACTGTTTTTATTAAAAGATAAAAGGGGGGGTTGGGGGTTTTTGGAGGAGTTACAGGTGGGTGTAGCTGCGGGTCTCAAAAAAGTAGCTCTGTGAGGGACTGGATGTTGCAGTATACCAGGGGGATGGGTGGCCTTCAAATAAATGCTTTGAAGGACTACAGGGTGTGGGAGGCAGACATGGCTGAAGTGTCTGGAGTGGAGCCCGTACATTAATCGCCTGGGCCGCAGAGCAATCATGCTCTTGAGCAGTTCTGTTTGCTCCTTCATGACGCTTATCAGTTCATCCCTGTGTTTCTGCCTCCTCTGTCGGGATTCCTCTCTCCAGGCTCGATTCTCCCTCGCGAATGCCTCTGTTGTTTTCATCAGCTCCTGAAACATATCCTCCCTGTTTCTTCGAGCATGCCGCCGAATGTTTCTCCTGCGGTTAGCTGGGGTAGACACCGGCCTTGTGAAGGTCGAATCTAATAAAAAAAAAGAATAATAAAGCTATTGTTAACAAATAGCCTACATAACCAATGTAATCTTCCAGTAGCACATTCCACTGGAAGGTACAGGGCAGTCAACATCCTATGCTTTGCTGAAGTGGACAAGGTACATCCTAATAGAAACCTTACTGGGGGCTAACATTCTGCACAGGGCACACAGATGGAACCCGATATCTCTCTCCTCAGAATGCCCCTGCCAGCTAGAATACATATCCTACATGCCACCGGATGCCAGCCGGGACCGTATGCTGCTGCCTTGTGTGCTGCCATGGTTCCTAGTGCTGTGCTTTGCAGCTGGCGAGGCCAAATATCCTTATACGGGAGTGTAGACACATACGCTCTCCCATCTAACCTGAGTAGGAGGCTCTGGCAGTACATCAAGGAAACCTTTAGTGACCTAAATTCAATTGATTTTTTGACAATCACTGCTTGTGTTGATGCACTTCTAATGAATGCAGAGCAAAAAGCGTGCACAGCGGGGACCGAGACAGCAAGCACCCCCCGCCCTGGGCAATGATTTTTTAGCAGGAGCCATAGCTGCACGGAAGAGAAACTTACCTGAACCCCCGCTCTGCCGCCTCAGAGGACACGCTGCAATTCATGTCTTGGGTAGACGTCTCAGTGGGGTGCAGAAGAGCTCCTGCCTACATGCTGTTGCACTCTCCTCCAGGTCATCCTCCATCTCCTCCTCCTCATCAATCACATCCTCATCCTGCTCGGCTCTGGCATTCAATGGATGAGGGAGGGCCGATGTGTCCACAGGACTCATTACACTGGTTGTGGGGTCCCCACTGAGGATGACTTCGATTTCCTTGTAGTACCTGCATGTAGCAGGTGCTGATCCCGAACGGCGGTTTGCTTCCTTCGCTTGGTGATAGGTTATTCTTAGCTCCTTCACCTTTGATCTGCACTGCACAGTGTCTCTCTCATAACCTCTCTCTGACATGGCCCAAGAAATTATGCCATATGTATCGAAATTTCGCCTGCTGCCGCGTAGCTGCGCCTGCACAGCAGACTCTCCCCAGATGCTGATCAAGTCCAGCACCTCTGCCGTGCTCCAAAGGGGTGCATGTCTTCCACGGTGGGCCGCCATTGCTAGTGAAGATCGGAGCTGCACTCCACTCCACAAGGAAGAGAACAGGAAGTGAAACAGAGGAGAAATTCGAAAATCCCATGAATCGAAACAGGGCGGGGACTGTTTCGTCATGGCCACAGAGCGGGTGGGGGGAAGACCAGGGAGGACGACTTTGGAATGCTGGGACACTTCCGGAGGCCAATCATTGCACGGTAAGCATACACACGAGTCGAAAGGCGCAACAGCTGTTCCGCGTTAACTGCTACCATCCTCGTCGAGGTGGTTTTTGTATTGCGCTACAACTGGGCTGTTGACGCGCAAGAGCCCTATTGCACATGTGTACGCTGTTGCTGTTATCGCGTGGTAATGACTGTTAATGTGCGATAAAGTGATCGTGTGTACATGGCCTATGTTTCTTTCAGAATAAAACCCTGTTCCTACTGATCAGTCTGAGTGGGTCTGCTCAGAGTAAACACTAACACACAACACAGACCACACAGAGGAGCCTCAGGCCTAGTTTCCCTAACCTGAGTAAAGGGCCACAAGGCAGACTTCCCCTGTCTTGAACACCCTCATACTGGGCCAGTAGGCAGGAGGGGCTACACCCCTATTTTCTATTTCTTATTCCATGTTAACAGGGTACAATATCACTCTCTTTTTCCCTCCTTATTTTATTAAATTGATTTATTTTCTCTAATCTCAGTTTGCTTTCTGGTTTTGGTGTGCTTTTTTGTTTTTGTTTTTTTTTTGTTTCAGAAAGCATATTATTTATAGCAATACTTAGCATTTGGAGCACTTTTCTTGATACTTTTCTATTCTGTTCTATGAGACATTTCCCTAGCAAAATACGAGGCAAACCCAAGAATAATAGTAGGGAAAATCCTAAGCCTAAATTCAAAAATGCAAAGAAAAACCATTCCATTTAAACTAATATAACCTTTTCTCTTTTTGAATGAGCACTAGTGGTACAATGAATATATATTCATACATATATGCTTCTTTAATATGCATATGCTTCGTTGATAATCCTCAATCATATATGCTCCTTTCATAATCTAACCCTCACAATTTTATATGTAACAAATTGGGGTGCTTATCCACACCACTTATAAATTATGGATTTTATGAAATTGTATAATGAAATTATTGTTTTGGGCAACAATATGTGGATCCACTATGAGATAACAGTTGGGTCATGTCTTTGCCAGGCCAGAGACAATGTGATCAGTATTCAATGATCATCTATTTTATGTCTTAATGTGAATGCAGTGCTCATAAAAGTTGCTGGATTGATGGCTCTGGAGACTAACGTCTTCCCCCAAACACCAAAGGGCAGTGCTGAACAAGTAGTCCTGCCAATATGCTTTAAACATGATCAACAGAAACTTGGTCTCCTTTTTAAAAGCGATGAACTAGCTCAACATCTATATTTTTCTCTGATGAGAAAATGTAGTAGGAGGCCAAATGTGATTTTAGCTTTCATTATATGGATGCATGTCCACAAGGAACTGATCTAAGACTGCCAAGTCATTTTGCAGGGTCATTTTGCATCACCAGAAACCTGAATCATTCAGGTCCTCAACAGTTTAATAGCTCAACAAATTAGAGACTATTTGAATATTAAAACCATCCAACTTATTCTGAGGTTTAAGGACACCTTCTATTTTCTCAAAGAGTTTAATCTCCTCAATGTTATTAAAATCTCATAAACACAGTGCATGTGAACATTTTTCCTGATCTACATCATAATTAACATTTTTAGCTAAAAATGTACTCTAGTGCATTGAAACCTGGCATTCAGAATTCAACTGCAGATGACAGAAGTGACCAGACTGACACCTGAAACCCATTAATGAGTATTTCTAACTCTCCACCAAATATTCTAAAGCATAAACTATTCTAACTAGTATTAAGATGGTGTCAGCATACTGCCTACCCACCCATTCTTATGCATAATGGAATATGATCATGGATACAAAGTGTTTGATCCTTCCTATTGTTAACCTTGATGTCCTGTTTCATCCTGCCTGAAGAAGATGCCCTTCTTGGGGGGGTAAACAGAAGAAGTCTGGACCTCAAAGAGCTGCCTAGGGAGGACTCCAACTGCTGGCAAAACTATTGAGAACTGGTTCTCCAGTAGTTAGAAGAGCCAGGATGTCAAACAGAGCCCATCAGACAACGTTAAAAAAGGCTAGTTGCTTCCTCTGGTGTACTATTCTGGCTAAAGCTAGGAATTGGGAAGAAGGATTACTGCTGTCTTAACCCAAAACTCCAACATCAACGGTCTAACTCTAACTGCACCTTTTGTTTGTGCTAGATGTGGAAATTAAAGCTAATATAGCCATCTTGAGTTGAACTTCAACCGACTGCTTTAAAATTAAAGGGAGCTTGTATTGTGAGATGCTCCACTCGTGACAGACTTATGACATGAGATATAAAAGAAAAATATTTCCCATCTAATCTTGTATTTCTAAAAAACAAAAACAAAATATGCCAAACCACCAAGATTATTCCTACATGGTATATAACGATTTGTGACTTGAATTCTATTTAATTCAATATGCAGTTTAATTATATCTGAGTTCACAAAAGCAAGTTTCAGCGTGTGTATGAACAAACACAGGATTTCACTATATACACTGAATGAAGTAGAGTTCAAGACTCGGATTGTTTCAGTGTACATACAAATGGCAGGTCTGATTAAGGGCAAATTTGTGCTTTAAGTGTTCTAGGAAAATATGATTTTATTATTATAGGAACTCTCCACATTTATTTAAAAACAAGAGGATGGATGAGTTCTGTCCTGGTTGGGAAATAATCTAAACATGACTTATAAATAGGCTTGTTAGAACAGATAGAGTTTTTATTTTTGTATTATTTCAATTAATATAAATGTTTATTTATTAGTATCATTCATTTTGTCATCCATTTAAATTTTCAAATCATAGATTTTAAACACTTTTTTCCATTTTTCTCTATTTAAACTTTCACAATTTCAGCAAATTATGGAGGGTTTCAGACAACAGGAATGTGTCAGCCTATAAATTCTTTAAAGAAGGATGTTGAAATACAAAAAGGTAAAGTTTTACAACAGTTAAAACTAACGGTCAACATCACACATTAAAATACATAAATTAAATTAAATATCCATTAATCAAGCTCTGATATGTTCTCAAGCTGCATTTTTCTTTGCCTTTCTGTAGATTTCTATTGTTATTAATAGAATTTGTTTTTACCAATTTGTGTGTTTTGGGCGAAATCAACACTGACCGATATTTAAAAAAAAAAAAGTAATCTGCCAAGCCGACTTAATAACACTTATTAATACAGTAAGGTAAATGACACATTGGGCCCTCTGTGAGGGTTAACACATTCTCTCTCCATCTCTTCCTCTCATTCACAGCCTCGGAATAATTTTGTTAAAATTCTGAGTATAACTTTTTAGAAAATATTTTGGTTCTGTATCATGAAAATATTTTGGTTCTGTATCATGATCAGTGGACCTGGAGTCAGAAGGCCAATGTTACCTGAAGAAACTGTTATGGAGGTATACCAGGGGAGCTGGAAGTAACTCAGTCACATGGGTAGAGCAGTCCACAATATTTAATAAAGTTCCACTTGTTCAACATTACCTGTATTTACCATCACTCTTTGCAAACTATTATTTTTTTGAATGAGTGATGAGAAGCCAAGGAATGTTGATGCCACCATCTTGAATTCATAGTTATATTGAAAAGAATATTTCTCATAATGCTAATGTAATGTACCGATTTTGAATGTTCACTATAGGAGAATGCAGTGGTAATTCTAGCATAAAGTACCTGCAAGGTATATTGTCTGACAGCCTATGATTAACTTCTAATTAAAACCTGTTTTATATTCCTCTTTTCTGCCTTGTTCACCTTTACCAGTTCCAGATGTTCAGCACTGGCTCAGATTGGTCATGGTTAGTGCCACTTCTTGAAAGCCAATAGATGGTGCTCTTGCACTTAGCAGCTCTATCCATGCTCCCTCTATCAGAGAAGGGGAGCTTTTGTGGTTATCTAAGTTTTCTATGGGAAGATGTAATGAAAATACTTTAAGGTAGATGACTTGTGTAAGTTTTTAGCACTCTGCTTATAAAACGTAGACTGTTTTGTTGTTAAATTGTTAAATTAAATAATTTGTCAATCTTTTGGTAAGCATTTGCATGGTTCATAAGGCAAAACTAATGGATAAGTCAGACATAGGTTTTTTTTTTTTGTTTCTTTTGTTTTTTCCATTTCAGATATACAAGAAAAAGGACTGAAAATGCTTGGGGCAGGAGACACATTATTTTGTTTCAGGAGATGTGTTTTCTTAAAATATGTGTCTTTATTCTGAAATATGATCATCTTCCTAAGAAACAAACTCATCAATAAATTGTCGAAATTTTAATGGTCTATCAATAGAGATACTTCTGTGGTCCCTGTCATTGCCCCAATTCAGTAAAACATCACATTACAAAAGAATCATTAAGCACTCTTAGGAATTGGGATAGATGTTTCTGAATTGGAGGCCATTGTCATAGCCGAGTTCTTATACCAGTAGCCTGAGCAGTGTATGTATATTTACCCTTTGGCCATCACAGAAATCCCAGGCTTTGGTAATGGTCGTAGAATCATAGACTATGTCTACACTGGCAAGTTAGTTTGAATTAAGGAGGCTTAACTCGAACTAACTAAAGCCATGGCTACACTAGGCTTTCATTAGTTCGAATTAAGGGCTTCCTTAATTCGAACTAATAAGTTCGAATAGGGTATTCAAACTAAGCGGTTAATTCGAACTAACTAGTTCGAATTAAGCAATGTGGCCATGTTAATTTGACCTAATTTCTTAGTTCGAATTAACGGGCCATTGAAATGAATGGGGATCACTAATTCGAACTAAGCAAGTGCTTGCTTAGTTCAAACTAACATTCCAGTGTGGCTACGCTAGTTCGAATTAAGCTAATTCGAACTAACTAAAATTAATTCAAACTGACTAATTCAAACTAATTTTAGTAAGTGTAGACATAGCCATAGAATCTTAGGGTTGGAAGGGACCTCATGAGGTCATCTAGTCCAACACCCTGCTAAAAGCAGGACCACTCCCACTAAGTCATCCCAGCCAGGGTTTTGTCTAACCGGACCTTAAATATTTCCAAAGATGGAG
This sequence comes from Pelusios castaneus, assembly GCA_007922175.1. NCBI lineage: Eukaryota > Metazoa > Chordata > Testudines > Pelomedusidae > Pelusios > Pelusios castaneus. Next base: position 10,053,046 of record ML685798.1, on the reverse strand, counting down.
ATTCCTCCACCTCCCTAGGTAACCCATTCCAATGCTTCACCACCCTTCTAGTGAAAGAGATATTCCTAATATCCAACCTCAACCTCCCCACCTGTAATTTGAAACCACTGCTCCTTGTTCTGTCCTCTGTTACTACCAAGAACCACATAGTTCCCTCCTCTTTGGAGCACCCCTTCAAGTAGTTGAAAGTTCCTATGAAATCCCCCCTCAGTTTTCTCTTCTGTAGACTAAATAAGCCAAGTTACTCCAGTCTCGTGCCCTAGGCCCCTAATCATTTTTGTTGCCCTCCACTGGACTCTTTATAATTTGTCCACATCCTTTCTGTAGTGGGGAGCCCAAAACTGGACACAGTATTCCAGATGCAGCCTCACCAGTGCCGAATAGAGGGGAATAATCATATCCCTTGATATGCTGGCAACAGTTCTATTGATACAGCCCAATATGCCATTGACCTTTTTGGCAACAAGAGCACACTGTTGGCTCATATCCAGCTTCTCCTCCACCATAACACCCAGGTCCTTTTCTATAGTGCTCCTACTTCGCCAATCGGTCCCCAGCCTGTAGCAGTGCATGGGATTTTTCCATCCGAAGTGCAGGACTTTGCACTTGTCCTTGTTGAACCTCATGAGATTTCTTTTGGCTCAGTGTTCCAATTTGTCTAAGTCTCCCTGAATCCTGTCCCTGCCCTCCAGCGTGTCTACTATTACCTCCAGCTTGGTATCATCCGCGAACTTACTAAGCATACAGTCTAACCCATCATCAAGATCATTAATGAAGATGTTAAACAGAACCGGCCCCCGGACCAACCCCTGGGGCACTCCACTCGTTAGTGGTTGCCAACTAGACATTGAGCCATTGATTCCTACCTGCTGAGCCCGGTGATCTAGCCAGTATTCTATCCAAGTCCATGAAGTGGACTTAATGCATATCAAGAGTGTTGAGTGGAAACAGGATTTTTAAGACCCATACAGCTATTTTTCTACCAGTTATCCAGTCACAGGTATAAACAGCTCTGTGATGACTATGCTCCATTCAAAACTGACACATCTAATGGCCAGCTATGCCTGTATTAGGACTGTGTAAACCAATCCCAATATAGCTTAGTATCAAGGCCTAGAAAGAAAGAAAGAAAGAAAGAAAGAAAGAAAGAAAGAAAGAAAGA
>ML685798.1:9991656-10051874 GCA_007922175.1 Pelusios castaneus | reverse complement strand
AGAAAGAAAGAAAGAAAGAAAGAAAGAAAGAAAGAAAGAAAGAAAGAAAGAGAAGTTTTCCACTAATACAGTCTATTTTTACATGGTGTTTTTGTTCAGTTCCAGCAATATCTTCCCCTTAGGTCCTTTCTTATTTAATTGAGCAATACTTAAAGGAGAACCAAGGTAAGATGGTTGCTGGTGATCAGTCTGATAATGATGGTAATTTCTGTTTTTTCAAGTGCAAAATCTAAAGGAGCTACTAGTGTCTATGTTGGAGGAAATGTAGATTTAAAATCACAACCATATGGTCTCTTAGGGCTTCTACATGGAGCTTTACTGCATGATAAGGCTGTGAGAATACATACTGCAATCTTGCTTGTTGTGCGGCAACAGCCCTCTTGCCGCGCAACAGGTAATTCACCTAAACGAGGGTGGTTAGGCTTACCATGGAGCAGCTGTTCTGTGGTAGAACCAGTGTGTACGCTCTTTGCGCTTTTCACTGCCTTCAGAAATTTCCCAGAGTGCCAATTGAGGCCGAGGCTGTCATACTTGTCAATTTCACTGTTCTGCTAGAGCAGTGAAATTGACAAGTAGCGGAGCTCCTGCCACAGGAGCTCTGCTGCTGTTGGAGCCACCAGGTGGCTCCGGGGACTGGCCACCTCGGCTGGTGGCTCCTGAGCAGGAGCCCCCAGCCAGGGTGGCAGCCAGTGGGGCTGAAGCCGCCCGTGCTTGAGGCTCCTGGAGAAACAGCCCCTCCCCAGTGGGGCTCCAGCAGGGCAGGGCAGCCCCAGGGAACCGCCCTGGGCAGCTCTACAGTCCTGTGGAGGAAGAAGGGGTGGAAGCAGCCCCACTGCCAGCCCAAAGGCTGGCTGCGGCAGTGCGTGGTGGGATAGGTGTCTACCATACACTGCTCCTTGTAACAAAAATTCAAAGGAGTGTGTGAACGCTCCTTTTTTGTTACAAGGGGTGCTATGTGGATGGGGGAAAGCATTATAGTTATAACACTTGTTTGTCCTGCAACAATTTTATTGCGGGACAGGTCTGTAGTGTGTACATAGCCTTAGAGAAAGACTTTCATGTAAGAAAATGTTTTAATCTGATGTAATTTGCTATGATGATTGTGGCTGCAGCGGAACAGCTAAGTGCTAACATACAAGAGTTAACCAGAAGATAATTGAATATATGCTTTAAAACAACAACAACAAAAACCAACACAGTCCTTACACCTAAATGCCTGAAACCTTACAAAAATATGATCTAATTAATTTTGCCTCCATTAAATTTTAATTGTAACTTGGTTTTTTCCTTAGAGGAGAAATGTACATTAAGGATATTGAGCATTGTTTTATTCTCAAAGTAATTCAAGCCCTGATTTAAAAAACCTTGGTCAATGCTAAATGAACTGAAATTTTATTTATTCAGTGTTGTTGGCTGGCTGCTGTTTCATAAACTGAATGTTCTGTATTGATTGTTTTCATTGTACTGAAGTAGACTGGCATAAGATTTTATGATTGCTGTCCTCTTGGGACATGCACAGACACAAGACTTGTACCTCATCATCAGCAGGCTAATACAGTGAGAAAAACAAAACAAAACAAAACTGTTCAATAAATAAATGCACAGATGAAGTACCAACTTGAGGCTTTGCTTTGAATCTTGTCAATTGAATCAATCCACAACCATTTTAAACATAGCAATATTTGGGCTTAATGATTATAACACATAATATCTGCTGTTACCAGACTGACCTGCCTAGTAAAAGTCAAGACGGGCAAGATAACATCTTGTATTGGTCTAACTTTTGATGATGAGAGAGACAAGTTTTTGAGCTTACACAGAGCTCTTCTCCAGGCCTGGGAAATGTACTCAGATAGCTACAGATAAATACAACATGGAATAGATTTAGCTTGTAAGCTTGTCTCTCTTACCAACAAAAGTTGATCAAATAAAAGTGTACCTCATCTACTTTACTCTTCTAATATACTGGGACCAACAAGTCTACAAGAAGACTGAATACAACAAAAACCAGTGATTAGTGTATTGTGCAAGTTCCAAAGGGGTAGCCATGTTAGTCTATTGCAAGGAAACAAACAGAGTCCTGTGTATCTTTTAAAAACTAACAGATTTATTTATCACATGAGCTTTCGTGGGATTTAAGCTCATGCGATAAATAAATCTGTTAGTCTTTAAAAGTGCCACAGGACTCTGTTTGTATTGTGCAAGATAATATTAAACACCTTTTCTCCAATTCCTCACTCCCAACATGACATCAACATTCAGATTACAATTGTCACATTCAAAATTCAATCCATGGTTGAGAGAGAGAACCGTGGTAAATATATTTGTATATGCTATTAGAAAGTAACTGGTAGTTTGCTGTGTTGCAATGCTGCATTTCAACCCTCAATACTTGTACTATTTTTTCATTATTAATAATAGACATAATACATGCATAAAAGTGGGTAGTATGGTGCTGACAAGGAAGAAATTGTGGATGTTGGCATATTTTTGAAACAACTTGAAGATGTGCCAATTTAAAATGCTTAAAAATAACAAATGAGAGATAGGAAGGATGTTGATTAATCAGAGGGGGTTCAGAGAAAAGCCATGAGATGATTAAAGGATAAGAAAAGTGACCTTATAATGATAGACTCAAATAACTTAATCTATTTATCTTAACAAAGAAAAGGGTCAGGAGTAATGATCACAGTGTATAAGGAACAAATAATATTTAATAATGGAGTTATGAATCTAACAGAGACAAGTATAACATGATCCAAGGCTGAATGCGGAAACTAGACAAATTCTGATTGGAATTGAGGTGTAGATTTTTAATAGTGAGATTAATGTACTATTGGAAGCATGTCATCGCTGACAATTTTAAAATCAAGTCTGAATGTTTTTCTGAACTATATGTTCTAAGAATTCTTTTGGGGATATTCTATGCCCTGAGGTACTACAGGAGGTCATATTAGATTATCACAGTGATCCCTTCTGACCTTGGAATCTAAGAACTACTGGACTAGTGGGAGCTGTGGGAGCAAGAAACCAAAATGGTTTTGAGATGGGAGTTTGATTGATTATTGCCTGTAATAGTGTAAGAGTAGATTATGGGATTATAGCCTGTAATAGTGGAAGAGTAGACTTGATGATATAGGAGGTCCAGTCCAGGGCTTGTTCTTTTGAAAATGTTACCTTAAATCACATACATGCACTATAGATAGTATAGTTTTCTTTTAATGGATGGTTTAAATTCATCCTTTTGGTGCTTTTGAAAATGACAACTGTACATTTCAGCAGTAACTAACTCCTTAAATGGTTCCATTGAAATCAGTGGACCACTAACCAAGAAATGCACTGCTCAGTGTGAGTAAGGGTATTAGAATTTCCCTTTACAAATAAATAGTTGAAAAAAAGGTGCCATGCAAGAAACACTAATTTCACAATTTCAAGGATTAGTTTTATTATACCAGAAATGAGAGGGGCAAAGTGGAAGCTATTTCTCAATTTATGATTTTTGTTGAGGCTTTTTAAAAACTGGGATAGGAAATTATAAATCCTTATTGACCTTCAGTTATTTCACTTATATTTCCCATGATTAATTTAAAACATAGAAAAGGGACACAAAACTAATACCATGATTTTGGAAAGTTCATTTAAGAATAATACAAAAATAATATGAGTTCTACTTTTTTAGCACAGAAATTCTTTTGCTTCACCAACTGAGAAATATTGAAGTATGACATACAGCTGTCCCCTGAGATACCATTTCCCTGCAGCATTCAATATTTTAAGGGCCAGAGAACAAGACCAAACACATTTCAAAGCAATTTCTGAATAAAAATATTCCATGATCCTTTCTTGGCTTAAAGAATGAGATTTCGAGGTTGTTATATTTGCTTCATTAGCAAAGGCATCAGAGTACTTCAGTGAATTGTGATAGTCCAGCATTAGCAGAGACAACTGAAATATCTTAAGGCTATTAGATTTCAATATAAAATGATCTGGTACTTCTTCCTACATTTCATGAAAGAAAAGCAATACATTATTCCTAACTCTTATAAAAGCTCATCAGAAGGCTAAAATAGTAGGATCTTTTTTAAGTTCTTTATTTAGAAAGTGCAGAATGGCGAAAAAGTCATGTTTTTCATTTAATTTCATATTTTTAATCAATGTAGCAAAGACAGGAACTAAATCAACTGTAAATTATCTTGAATGCTCTCCTTAGAGATACATTTAAAACTCAGCTGTGCAGTCGTATCACATATAGTGAGTGGATGGATGCATTTGGGGCTTTGTCCAATAGTTTGAAGGAAAGTGCCTGCAGGCTGTGCTCTGCAGATATGTCCTTAACTTACAGTCTAAGTTTGGAAGAGAACTCTGTAGAAGTCCTGCTGGGCTATTGAAGGAAGACTATACATCTGATATGTAGAAGAGTGCACAAATTCATGCTGTTGTATGTTGTTACCAAGTTAACTAAGCTGCTGGTACTATTTCTGACCAGGAAATATAATACAGGAAAAAATACAGCTGAATATAACCGATAGTGACCATAACCAGTGCTTTTTTTGTGATGGTACGCAGGGCTAGGGTACCGGCACCTATTTTCCCCACCTCACTGCCTAGCTGGGGGGGGAGAGCAGGGGAAGCAGGGAAAAAGAGCACATGGCTCCTGTCTCTTGCTAGCCTTGCTGCGCACCTGGGGGTGAGGTCAGTAGGGGGAGGAGAGCGCCATTGGAAGAAGAAGAGTGGGGCAGGAAGAAGAGGGGTGAGAGAGATATTTTTCAAATTTACTACCAAGATATGAGTACCGACAGCTTTAAAAACAAACAAACAAACAACAAAACTGACCATAATATAATAAAATTTAACATCGGGGGGAGGGGGCAAAGGCAGCTCACCATGGTAGCATTTCAGAAAGAAGAATTACACAAAAATGAGAAAGTTAGGTAAACAGAAATTAAAAGGTACAGTGCCAAAAGTGAAATCCCTGAAAGCTGCATGGAAACTTTTTAAAGACAAAATAATGACTCAATTTAAATGTATACCATGTATGAAAAATCATAATAGGACCACCAAAAATGTGCCACCATGGCTAAACTCTTTAGCTCCTCTTTAATTTTACATGATCTCAATCTACTTCAGAGATTATCAATTTTTTATCAATGACCACACCAAATCTTCTACATAACCACTTGTCCCAGATCCCCAGTACTTAATATTTCAAAATCTTTTGCACTCTTCAGTGAACCCCCTAATGAAGTGCTACAATAAAACAGAACAGTAAGGTTTTAATTTCATTGTTTTCCCCCTACACCTTTACAGATGTGGGGAATTCAACAATTTCACGATAGCTGTTATTCCCTCCTCTGTCCTTTTTGTTTCTTCTTCGTGTAGCCACGTAATCTTCTTTTGCCTTTCCCTTTTCATTTCCTCCATCTTCCTTACATTTCCCCCCACTTATCCTTTTTTTGTTTCCTCTTTTATTCAACTCTTCTCTGCATTTGTATTTTTAGCTCCCTGCTCCCCACTCAATGTTCTCTCCCTTTGGGTGTGTAGTCTCTGTGGACTGAATGTAAGTTCTTCCTCTATGGCTAGCAGCTGTCTGATAAATAGCTTTCTACAGCATGACTGAGGTTACACACAACAGGGCAGGAGGTGTATCAATTTCCAAATAAACACGAAGTACTCCTCTCAGTCCAACTTTAGTGAGGGCAGGGTAAAAACAAAAAAAGTACTGCAACCTGTTGCATTAAAATTAAATTCCAAAGGGGTAGCCGTGTTAGTCTATTGTAGAAAGACAACAGAGTCCTGTGGCACTTTTAAAGACTAACAGATTTATTTATCGCATTAAAATTAAAGCTACACAGTTTTACCTAGCAAAATTTACCTAGCAAAGTTATCTATATTATCTAATCTCTTTTATTTATGACTATTTAATATCCTCCTGGTATAAGTCTCTTCTCCATAATTATAACATTTTAAATAAATAAACTTGGATATTATTAACTCCCATTATATCCAACTTTAACATACACAACATCCCCAAGATGTCCTACTTTACTTGGGTCAAATGTTTGATACTACACATACAACATTAAAACTCATATTATCATGTGGAATTTTTAATAAAAACCGATCAGCTTTCTGAGAGAGCATCTTTCAAATAATATTCCTTGAATTATATATAAAAATTCTTATATAAAAGCCCAGAATAACTTTATAGTTCCTTTGATGATGCTCAGAAAGCGGTCCTTTGAGCAGACCGGCAAACAGAAACACATGCTTGTACCCATTCCTTCTCCACTTGCTTTCTGGGCACTCCTCTTTCAGTTACCTCTTTGATTTCTGCTTTACTGCTGCTGCTCCTGTTACTGGTAAGTAACCTTCTGGCAGAGCTTGGCAAGGATGTGTACTATTGAGAAATCAGTGAAACTGAATATATATATAGACTACTCTCCAATGCACAAACAAACTGACATTTTTTAGAAGAAATGTTTATGTCATTAATTCCTTTCAGTTAGAACAATCTTAGGGTTCACTTTTAAGAGAAAATACTGTTTTTTCAGATAGAGGTATGATTCCAATTTGACAGAGTCCCATTCAGCTTTGAAAACAAACACACACAAATGCATTTAGTTAATGACGTGGAACAGTTCTGAAACTTATAAGCATCATGTCTAAAGATTACATTAGTGTTTTTTCTCTTATTATTTCTGCATATCTCCAAAATGTTGCTCTTCTTGCCCTATTTTTGTGGCTCTTTTCCTTTATCTTTATACTCTGAAACTGTTTGTTTGTGCTTGTCCTAAGTATTAGTACTTTACAACTTTGCTTGTTAGCTGTGAACTTAAAATACAAACATGAGGCAAAAAGTCTGATCTTTATGTTACTATAAGCTGCTGCTTCTGCCACTGTACTCCAGCAAGTGTTACACTGTTTTTTACAACCTGCTCGTGGTTAGTGTACAAAAAATAAGGTTGAGTGGTTGGGAAAAAAAAATTACTGCTGTTTTGAATTCAATTATATTATCGAAGTGGAAGAATCAAGAATTTCTGGGTCCAATCACTGCTCTTTGTAAAAAATGTATCAGGACAAAATGATTATTCAAGACATAAATTTGTGTTAGAAGTTTATTACATATTGTTAAAGACAAAATCAAAGGTGTTCTCATAATGACCTGAAAAAGAAGAGGTTGTAAAGAAATGTGTAGTCATTCCCCAATTTCAGGGCTCCCATGCTGAAGTCAGCACATAATAGCACATACAGTGGAGAATGCTGAGATGCCAATCTGTCAAATACTAAATCAGGGATTATTTTGTGATGGCCTCTATTCTTTTGATCAAGATTCTTTTTGGTAGCTTGCCAAGCAGTTGCTTTGGTGAATATTTTCTTGTCTGTCTCCCAAAAGACTTCATGAACTGCAAACCGCTTGAGAGACTTTAGGATTGTGATTCTTCTTTTATTCCTTGCATATTAACTTTCTCTATTATTTCCTTACATGATAAATGCAGAGTATGCTCTTTCCTTTCTTGTTTTTCTAACTGCCATAACTAATAGTAAGTAAAAAAACAAATCTTTATTTCTTTTGACTTCGTACACCAAGAACTGCATTTCTTCAGTGCTGAACACTGCTAATGCAGAGACTCATGTATACTACACAAGAAACTAACATATGCTGTCAGGAGCACCCTTTATGGTTCAAAGATATAGTCTCTGGAGTATGATGAAAGAGATCCATAAAGTGAAGCAAGAGTTGTTCTTTCACTTCCACTGCAAGTGGGAAAGCTCTAATATACTCCATGAGTTGTGTCCACACCCAAGCCTATCCACAATATTTATTATTCATGTTTTCCAGAGTATTTTTCTTGCAGAAGTGTTTTTTCCCTCTTTCTTGATTAATGGTCCTACACTGTCCTTGGTCTTCCTCTTGTTTCTAATGTATTTGAAAAATGTTTTCTTGTTACCCTTTATGCCTTCAACTAGTTTGATCTCAATTTGTGCCTTGGCCTTTCCGATTTTTCCCCTATATAACTGTGTTATTTGTTTATAGTCATCCTTTGTAATTTGATGTAGTTTCCACTTTTTGTAGGACTCTTTCTTTATTTTTAGAATATTTGAAAATCTCTTGGTTAACTGAGAGTGGTCTCTTGCCATACTCCCTATCCTTCCTATGCAGTGGAATAGTTTGTTCTTCTGCCCTTAATAACATCTCTTTAAAAAAAAACTACCAACTGTCTTCAGTTGTTTTTTTCCTCTTAGACATACTTCCTATGTGATTCTACCTACCAACTCTCTGAGGGTGCGTCTACACTTACAAATTATGTTGACTTAAGCTTCCTTAAGTAGACTTAATTTACTTTGTGTCTACACTACACTCTTAAGTCGACTTAAGCAGCTTCTTAAGTTGACTTAAGGAAAAATTAACCTCTTTTTAAGTCGACTTTGCTGGCTAAGTCGACTTTAGAAAGTCGACTCAGCCAGTGTGGACGTGAAGTAGCCCTAAGTAGCCCAGGGCTCCAGGGCTTCCCCACTGCCCTCCCTGCCAGGGTGGCTGGCACAGCCACAGCCTGGCGTGCCCCCCCAAAGAGCAGGACAGAGCCCTGCCCACCCTGACCCTATGCCCTGCCAGGGTCCCTGTCCCCCTTTGCCCCACTGTACCAAGGTACAATGGGGCAAAGGCTGAGACCCCTGGCACTTGACTAGGGGTGCCCCCCCTGCCACTGTGGACATGTCCCAGGTCCACCTAGCCCCTACAAGTCGACCTAGGCATCCAGTGTAGATGTTCTAGGTCGATTTTGAAGGGTCCCCTCTAAGTCAACTTAAAATTTGAGTGTGGACATGCTAAGTCAACTTAAAGTCGACTTTGTTAAGTCGACTTAGCTAAGTTGACTTAAATTAACAAGTGTAGACATAGCCATAGTGTGCTAAAGTCTCCCTTCTTGAAATTCGCTGACTTTATTTTTGTGTTCTCTCTCCTACCATTCCTTAGAATCATGAACTCTACCATTTCATGATCACTTTCATCTAAGCTACCTTCCACTTTCAAATTCTCAAAATTTGTCAAAATCAAATTCAGAACAGTCTCTGCCCTAGTAGCTTTCCCTACCTTTTGAAATTAAAAAATGTCTCCAGTGCATTCCAAGAACTTGTTGGATAATCTGTGCCTTGCTGTGTTATTTTCCCAATAGATGTCTGGGTAGCTGAAACCCCTCATTATCACCAAGTCTTATGCTTTGGATGATTTTGTTAATTGTTGGGGAAAAAAAAACAACTCATCCACCACTTCTTCTTGGTTAGGTGGTCTGTAGTAGACCCCTACCATGACATCACACTTGTATTTTACTCTTTTTTTCTTTACTCAGAGACTTTCAACATAACCGTCTCCTATTTCCATCTCAACCTCAGTCCAAGTGTATACATTTTTAATATACGAGGCAACAAGGCCTTCCTTTTTCCCTGCTATATTAATGTTCCAATCACATGATTTATCTCACCAAGTCTCTGTGATACCAGCTATGTGATAGTTGTATTTAACTATTAGCATTTTGAGTTCTTCCTGCTTGTTCCCCATACTTCTTGCATTAGTATACAGAAACTTAAGATACTGATTTGATTCCTCTGCCCTCTTCTGTCTAGTCTCTCTTTTATCCCTGCTGTTAAAACCCAAGTTTCCCTTCCCCCTCCCCCCCATACTTTCTGACCCTTCCTCCAGGTCTCCCTGGCTTTGGACTTTACCTTTTTTATAGAAGAGCTGTAAAATTATTTCCAACAGCAAGAGAGGATCACTGCAATTATCTTTGCTTATGAGGTGCACAGGTTTTTCAAATACACATTGATCCAGCTGATGGTCTTCTATCAAAAATGTAATCACTTGTGTTATAAAATTCTTTTACTTGGATTGATTGCCAGTGAATCCCATGTTCTGCCTTCTTTTAATGGCCAAAGACTTCATTCAAGTACATTAGAGAGTAAATTGTACGTAACTTATCCTTGCGAACCATTCAGCAGATGGATTTAATGATAATTTGATTAAAATCCCTCTTTGCTGATAAAGGTCTAAAATAAAACTCCAGAAGAGCGCACCAATTCTTCATATATCCTGATATCTCCGCTAGATTTCAGCTTCCGATACATTTTTTTTTGTTTTGTTTTTGAGAGGTCCCAAAATGGTTAGCAGATTACAATAGTGCAACTGGCCAAATCAGAAAATAATTCTGATGAATGATAGCCCAATATGTCTATATATAATTTTAAAAATAAAACAAAGATTTAAGAAAATGGTTGCATTTCCCTCTCACATCACACACAGTGTCGTTGACAATTATTGTTATGTATTATTTGTATTACTATAACTCCTAGAAGCCAGGATCCCATTCTGCTAGATGCTGTCTAAACATGGAATAAGATGTCTCCTGCCCAAATGGGTTTACTTCCTAACTAGCTATTTCAAGATGGAACAATGCAGTGCTTTTTTTGTGATGGTACTCAGGGTTATGGAGTCCTGGCACCTTTTTTGTTGGCCCCGCTGCCCAGCTGGGGTGTGCGGGGTCAGCAGGGAAAAGGAGTGTTTGGCTCCTGTCTCTTGCTGGCCAGCAACTGCTGCCCAGCTAGAAGAAGAGGGGAGGCATTTTTCAAATTTACTATCTAGATATGAGTACCAGTACTCCCCCCCCCCCCCCCCAAAAAAAAAACAACAAAAAAAAAACACTGGAATAATGTATATATTAGACTATAAGAGCAACACAGGAAAAGAGATAAAAAGACAGAACTCTCACCTTTCAAGTAATATTTATGTAGCCAAGGCTTAAATTAGTTTGAATTAAGCTTCCTTAATTCAAACTAACTTGCCAGTGTAGACATAGCCCTTGAGATCAACAAATGAATATGCTATATAAACACATGTCATTATTATATTTTTGTGTTTTGCAGTAAATTTTCAAAAGCATCAATTTGATTTAGTATCTAAGGCAGTGGTTCTCAACCTTCTGTGGGTCGCAACACACTTGGCAGCCTATTGCAACCCTACACGACATACCAGCCCACCTCCCCGAAGCCAAATCCAGCCTTCTCCCCAGCTCTCCACGACATGCTTACCACTGTGTGGCAACACAGTAATGTGTCCCGAAAGTGGTTGAGATCTGATCTAAGGGACAGATTTTTAAAGGGAGTTAAGTGACTAAGTATGTAAACAGATGCTTAAAAGTATTTAAAAAAACACCTAGACATTAAAATTTCAGTGGGACTTACACACCTAACCAACTTTGCAAAATCTCACAAGAAACATTTACAAACATATTTAGCTACCTTAAGATGCAGATAGGCACCTAGTAGACTTACAAAAGCAATTAAGTCAGTAAAATGCCTGACCTCCATTAATTTACAAAGTTAGACAGACACTCACACTTTACTCAGTCTTTTTACATTCATTCGTTGTTCATTAGATAAGGAAATGTCATGAATAAAAATCATACACATTGCTCTTTTAGTGTAAGATGTGGGGCAAAAAGCTAACTTCACTTAGGAAAAAGCTTTTTCTGACTTCATTGGGAATATAACCTGAATCTGACTTGCCAGATATGGCCTATAACTTGAAAAGATTTTTTTTTATTGTGAAAAAAATATTTGAATTCAAATACTGTCTATATTTGTAAATCACTAGAAGTACTATAACAAGGAAAATATGATATATCTATGAGATATTCCTTATGTGTTCATATCATTGCATTTAAATTAAAGCTTACTAAATAAAAAATAATGTTTATAAAACAATTACTCTTTACTATATTAATAAATTAAACTTTCTAGTCAATAGGTATTCCATTAGGTAATCCTTACTTGCAAGGAAAGGACTTTTCTAACGTAAAAGTGGTCTTGCAAATGACTGATCTGTGGTGGAGTCGCTACAGACGACAGTGAATTGAAACTCCTATAATTATAGATTTATATAACAGACCACAATAGCTCCAAGGAACTCTAACAATTAATTGTGTCAATTCTCTCACATGTTTTTTTTTTCTTTTTTCATTACACTTTTTAAAATTAATTGGCTGTCCTTACTATTCTGGGCTCAATCAATGGATAATAATTTATAGTCTATTATCATGTAGAAGTTAGAATGATAGTGTCTGTGGCTATTAGTTCTTTCAGTGCCTTATGGATTCCTAGTACAACAATATAGCATTTATTCCATATTGCTGTTTGGAGACACATCGTTTATGCTTGTAAAATATTCAGACGAATGACATAGTATAAAGCTAGCTTTCTCCCTAGTGTGTATTGTGTATTTTAATAATTTGTGTGAATCATGGGATTACACACACACTATAAACATATACATCCTGATTTTCAGAGCTGCTGAGGACCTACAGTTTCCATTGACTCTGAAAATTAGGCCAATATTACCCAGCAATACTAATATCACAGTGTGATGGATCAGGCATTGGTTTCCACTCCCAAAAGGGTCGGTTGTGACTCTAAGTTGAGAGCATCTTTGTTGTGTTTTAAACAATTGTTCCACATATCATTCATCTTTATGAACCTCTGATAACAAAAACTGTGAAATATTTCATGATGTAATATACATTTTAAATGTTTCATTTGTGCTTAGTGTACCATAAATCATCATGAAAAAAAACAAATATGTTGTTTCAAAACAATCCAATTTCTTTTGCTGTCTACACTGAAGATATAGTTGACTAGAATTATACATGTATCTTAAGGAAAAATTTCTACACAGATTTAGAAATACTTCAACATTCCCTTTATTATAACAATTAATGATCTCATTTTAATAATAAATTGAAGCTATGGGATGTTTACAAGGTTGTCTGTGGTACCTCTAGTTATATCAAGTGGTGAATATTCAGATTTCAAAGCTGACTTTTTTGTATCTTATTTTAAATGGTTTACTCTTGAATCATAAATAAAAAAATGTCTACAGAGGTCATTACCTCTGTAAAATGATTGGTGTAGAATTTAAAGGATATATTTTCAGCATAGTTGAGACCAGGCTTTCATTTGTTCATGCCCAGAAAAAATGTGTTTTGCAGATTTTATGAGTGACACTTGTACCTTCAATAGAGATGTTGACCTTAGGAAAATATACCTCTAAACACTGAACACTTTTTAAAACAGCAAGGTAAAATTCTTCCTGACTCCAAAGTGTTTGATGTCAGCTTATTAGTCATCTGAAAAATGAATTATCGTGGATCCACTTGAATGCCAAACTGTACTTGTTTATAACTATCTGCAAATATTTTATTTAATCTGTGAAGAAAATCCTAGACCAAAACAAGGAAAAAAAACTGAAAAGCAGTATGAGTCACAAAATAATTACATAAGGAACAGCAAGAGAAATCACAAATCAGCAAAAAGTTCCAGGCATAATGGGTCTATGGTCTTTCTGATTTTATGTAACTTTGTAATACAAGAGATTTGTTCTCAATTAACTGCAAATATAAAAATATAAAATCATACATAAACAAAAATGATAAGTATATGTGCATGACACCTATGGTATAAAAAAGAATCTATACGTTGCTATATGAGGAATAGACAAGTATTTTTTCCCAGAAACATTCAATTAAAAGAATGCATTTGCTCTCCCTGCTACCAAAGCGCACACAGAGAAATCCACACATGCACGGTCATTTTCACTGAGAAGACAAACACATTTATTTGTTTTCCAAAGTATGAACATTGCACATAGGTGATTACTGTTGCAGCAATGGCATGAGCTACTAATATACAGAGGAAACAGATCCAAGATTCTGACACATCTTTCAATCTCCAGTTGGTTGATGGTAATAGAAATTCCAGAGGGGTTTACTTATTTATTTAAAATACATTGGTTAGTCTTTAAGGTGTCACAGGACTCCTCATTTGTTTTGATAATAGAAATAGCTCCCTCAGCACCTTAAGTAAAATACTACAAGTGTACATGTGTTATATTCCTTAGAGTTAGGGCCAGATCACTGCAGGGGCTATAGAGGCTTCAGGGACTATATCACCACAGGGGCTATGGGGGGCCCAGACCCTAAAGCCCCTGCCTGATCTGACCCGCCCCCCAGCATCCCAGTCAGCACTGGTGGGCTTGAAGGGGTGCTGAGCAGGCCCCTGACAGTGCAGATAAAGGTGGAGCCCTGGGGCCAGAGACTGGGCTCTGCACTCCGACCCCACCCCTGGGCTGGCTGGTCCGCCCCCAGCGGCAGGGTGAGCTGGCACATGTTCACTCCACGCCAGGGGTGGGGCCAGCTGTCACGTAGTGTGGACTCTCTCTGGAGTGGACTTCCAGGGCCCCCACAATGGCAGGCAGCCCAGGGCCCCAAAATCCAGCCATGCTCAAAATGTACCCTAAATAGCATTCCAAATGACAAGGAAACTGAAGTATGACACTCTGGTGGGCAGTCAATCATGTCATAATTATGAACCAGTAAGTCAACAACAGTCTGAAGAAAACAATCCAAATGGTGGGTTTGTAGCAGCAGGTGCAGAGGAACTGCACACATCCAACACTATGTACCCCTCCCCCCCAACACACACACACTTAACATGGGAGCAGGAATCAGGAAACAACCAGCAATACGGAGCAGGAAGCAATAAGCAGAAGCACAATACACACACCAGTCATCTCAGCCTGTGGTGCATTTAGTTACTGTATGACGCTTATATGACACCACTCGATAGAATAGCGATGAGGCTGTAAATTTGAGCCCCAAAAGCATGATTTCATTAACTGCCCCAAGAGTTCACATTACTTAGTGGCATCTCATGCCTTTCCAGTACATGAAATCCAGGAAATTTAAAGTTAAGGGGCATTATACCTACCACAAGGCAACCTTAACTTTCCCCTGGAAGCTGGCCAAAGCCAATAGATAAGAGTTCAACGAGGACAATGCAGAGTTTAACCTACCAAGCACAGCACTGAATTATCTGTGTCTTGGGCTATGTCTACACTAGAGGCTCTGTTAAGTCGACTTAACAAGGTCAACTTTAAGTTGACTTAAAGTCGACTTTGTTAAGCCGACTTAGAGAGTCCACACTAAAAACTTAAGTCGACTGCCTATGTCTACACTGGCAGTTGCTAGGTCGACCAAGGAATGGTGCGTTGTGGGTAGCTGTCCCACATTGCACCGGCGCCTGGAGGCCAATTAGGTCGACTCAAGGGTACTCCCCATCTTAGACGTTAAGTTGACCTTCAGAGGTGGAGTTATTAAGACGACTTAAGGAAGCGCTTAAGTCGACTTAAGGTGTGCCTGGTGTGGATGCAGCATTCTGTAGGTCAACTTAAGCGCCGTTAAGTAGACTTAATATGCAAGTGTAGACATACCCTTGGAGCCTTCAAATAAAAAATGGATGCTTTACTGGAAGATGCTTTATTCAATCAATGTTATTAGTCTTAATATATATTTAAATAGATTAAATTACATGGTCTATGTTACAGAAGAGATCAAATTAGATGATCTAATAGTCCCTTTGCCCTTAAATATATCTATGAATTTATAATAAGTAGATAAGATGGACCAAGAGACTGCACTGTTTGTGAATTTCAATTTCAACATTTGTCTGCGTGTACTCTAGCTATATTCAACATATTAAGTGTAGCTAGATTAAATGATGGAGGGATTATTTGGAGCATCTTGACAAAGCTGACTGTGATATGAGGAAGGAGACAATGTAACCTGAAGGATCATCATAACAAACAAAGAATCCTGTGGCACTTTTAAAAACTAACACAATTATTTATTATTTATTGCATGAGCTTTCTTGGGAGAAATCCCACTTCATCAGACACTTGAAAATGGAAAACTTACAGTATGGGAGGCAAAAATAAATCCAGCGAAGTGTGAGTGACAGGGTCAGGTCAGACTATTTCAGCAAATCAAATGAGTTATTTAGATTCAAACAGTGTGGAACAACATATAAGGAAGAACAAAAACAAAAGAACCTGGACTTTCTCTGCGCAAAAGAAGATATGGACACAAATCTGATATCAGAAATGGGAACATTAAAAAACCAATCAATTTCCCTGCTCACTCTCTGAAGGACATTTCCGTTGCAGTACTTTAACAGGTTAATTCTAAATCAAAGCTTCAAAGAGAAACCACAGAGTTAGAATTCATATGCAAATCTGACACCATTAACTTGGTTTTGAATAGAGATATGGCCTGGCTTTCTCATTACAAAAAGTGATTTTCACCTCTCTCAAGCTCCCAACCTTCTTATATGTTATTCCACACTATTTGAATCTAAACAATTTGTTTCATTTAGTTGTTTCATCAAATAGTCTTATCTGAACATTCCAAAGGGTGACAAAGTGGGATTTTCTCCCACGAAAGCTCATGAGATAGATAAATGTGTTAGTCTTTAAAAGTTCCACAGGACTCATGTATTGACCAGAACCTGTTACTTACACGTCAGTGCATTTATTTTTTCCTCCCATTCTGTAAGTTTGCTGAACAAGACTAACATGGCTACTCCTCTGAAACTGAAGATTCTGGAGTGCCTCTTTTCATAGCTGAGTTCTATAGCTATGTCGGTGGAGCTGCAAAAAGACCTGCCAAAGTGACTGTCAGTGGTTTGGTGGCATACATGGCAATGGTCTTCAAGACTTAGTTAGCAGAAGATGAAGAGAATGGCAAAGGTAGTGGGTGATAACATTTAGCAAGTATGGGGGTAGGTGTTTGTGGACTAGCGTTGCTTAAGTGTAGACCAAGTGTAAGTAGTTCCTGTTTGCTACATCTGACCTAGACCCGAGTTTTGTTTTAGCTAAGAGACTGTATTAGACCTTGTTCTACAGTACTTAGGTGCTTTGACCTCAAGAATTATGTATTATCTGTAAGGTTACAGCATTATATTGTGTGATATTAGCATGCTACCACTATTTGTGGTGCTGACTAACAGTATCTTATTATTGGCTTGCATTTTCCTATCTGTACCCATTTGTTGTTTCTTACTCTTTGATTGTAAACCATTTGGAGCATGAATTGTTTTGTTCTGTTTTTATACAGTGCATTGTAGGATATGCTTATGATAATACAGATTGAAAAAATATTAACAACAACAACAAATAATGGTGAAATACTCAGAGGACAGAACTATGATTGCCTTGCTGAAGGGGCATAGACCTGAACTTTTATTTCATGGCTTTTGAGTTTTAAGTTTTCATTACTGTAATTCTTCATTTCCTAGTTTCAGACAAACAGCGTGTTACCATCAGGTAAGTTCAGATCTCTATTTTAATAGGTACATTAAAAATAAACTTTTATTCTGTTGGGATGTATTTGCTATATTTCCATTAACTGTTCAAACATCTTCATCAAACCTAGGCAAATGACTGATCAATATAAGTTGTGTGAAAAGCAAAAATATTTCAAGAGATCACTCCACCAGGATATTTATCTAAAACTTTACCATAATTAGTCATCTTTTCCATTTAGAATTTGTGCCTTATATAGATGACAAAATATGGCTTTCACAAGTATATCTGAGCTGCCACAGATCTTGGCTCTTCTTGCAAGTTATTCAGCAGGAATCCCAAGAAGACTATGGGACCATTTTCATCTGACAGAAGCTTGAAAAGGAAAAGCTTATGGGCCTTTCCAACACTTCTTTCTTCAGTCTCACTCTGCCTGATTCCATGAAGCTCAAAACTATGTGTCTGATATCCCCAGAATAGCTATTTAACTTTTTTTTTTTTTTTTTAAATCCAGGTTCAATAAGAAACAGGGAGATTGGGGTGTTCCCCTGCAGGTTTTGCAGTGTTGCGGTTTCTGGTGTCGGATTTGTGTCCATTGATTCTTTGGCGCAGAGACTGTCCTGTCTGTAGTTACTCTGTAACTTTCCTATCTTCAAAGCGTCTGACGAAGTGGGATTTTCTCCCACGAAAGCTCATGCGATAAATAAATCTGTTAGTCTTTAAAAGTGCCACAGGACTCCGTTGTCTTATTTACAATCTTAGCACTGAGGCTAAGAACTGAATGAGACATGGAGCTGTAACTAGCCTCTTTAACCTCTGCAGGAAATGGCCTGAAACAGGCCAGGCAGGTTGAGGAACATAGGCAATACAACACAAGGAAGCTTATTCTTTTGTTGCCAATTCAAAATACCCGTTCTATGAAAAGTCAGAAGGAGTCAGTCTCTTGGGCTGCTATCAGTCTGGAAGCTTCTGAAACCAGAAAGAAGAAAAGAGCTTAGGAAAAACAGAAGCTCACACAATGTCTTTTGTTGTTGTTGTTCTTGAAGGTTTGTTTTGGATCTGACTTTAACAAGACCTGTGAAGGTGAGAGAGAATCTTTGGGAGCTATTTCAGTAGTATAACAGCACCTTAAAAAGACTTTCTTCTTGGGAATGCATTTCATTTTATTAAATGGACCAGACTGAATAAGGAATCTGGCTATCTGTTGAAAATTCTATTCCAAACAAAGGATTATGCCCTATTCTCAGTTCCCACTAATGCTAATGGCAATTATATGTAGGCATTAAGGGCAAAAGCAGAAGACTTATTTCCTTAGGATTTAAAAACACAGGTTTATATCTTTAACACTGTTTTCCCAACATCTCCATTGTGCAATTGAGCAAAACTTTCCTTTCCCAGTCAAAGCCCCAGAGACAGCCTTTAAACTTCCCATCTCAACATTTACAGGCTGAGTGCTTTTTGCTAACCATTTCATCCTCCAAAATATCTAGTCTCTCATCAAATTTTGTTCATCTTGATGCAGGCTTGCATCAAGTTTTACTCACAGCTTGTTCTCTAGGGATTTAATGGATGACAACATAGTTTTTAAGAAGATGTTGGGGGTAAAATGCTTTTCAGAAGAAAATATTACATTACAAATAGCAAAGTTTCAGGAGATGTGAGTGGCTTGTATTCATTGTGTAGTCTCCATTTATTTTGGATTTACTTTTAAAATCTTTATCCCAAGCTCTAGATGCTTGTACAAAATATTAAAACATTAAAATCAATATCATAGTACATTAAGGTACCAACCCTCTCTTAAACTAATTATATTCTTCTAATAAACCACACATGGAATCCATTTATTAAAAAAAAACAAAACCAAGTATGCTGTAATAGGCTCCCAAACTCTCCTGAATCAAGAAAAGCCTGGATAGACCAACAAGTATTACATTGTCTAAAGGTAATTGGATCTAGGTTCTGTTAAGGCAAAAGAGACACAAGTTACAAATTCTAGATCCAAACTGCCCCAACCTAATATTGGCTCTGTCCTTTTAAAACAGGGAGGTGATACCTCAGTCACAGATACCTCTGTTGAATGCAGTTATGGTTGCATCACAAACTATACATAGTCATTTATGTCAGGATTGAAAAAATGATCTACTGCAACATCTACATTGTAAATATAAGTAATGCATTCTGGGCACACTCCTTCAGCTCCGGGACAGATGTATAATTCCATTTTATAAATGTGTTTGGAACTGTATTATCATCCAGATAAACAGTGAATACTTATAATTGAACACCTTGGACTGCATTATTGATATTAGCCAGAGGTTGGTAATTTTCTGACATAGTTTCTTTGCAAAAAATACAGTTTCTGCAAAATTATTTATTTTCTGGGGGGAAGTTTTAATTTTACTCATTTTTTAAATTTATTTTTTCCTCTCTATAAACTGGGCTTCCTTGGAAAGTCAGTTCTTTTTATTTTTCTTTTTGCTCTGGCCTCTGTGACTAGACTACATTTACAAGAACTGCATCATGGTCTTTCCTCTGGTTGAACCACCATGCATCATGGGAGTCCCATAAGTATTATATATCATGATCAAAGTAGTCTGGCCAGACACCCCAACCCACAGAGGAGTTGGAAGTGTATGACACAAGGGAACAGGACATGAACACTAAGAAGTAAAGTAAAGAAGTAAAGTTGTTCAGGTTTTATTTTAGAAACCAGTTTGCCAGAAAATGCTGATTCATCAAACCCAAACCTTTCATGGAAATGGGTTAATTCCAACAAATATCATTCCTTTAAGGTTTTATTTTTTAAAGCTTCAAAGTTGTTCAGTGTTCCATTTTAACATTTTAAAGGGGAATAAAAATGTTGTACATTAATTTATAATAAATAAAAAATTATTAGTCAAAATTGAAACAAATGTTTCAAAATCAACATGAAATTTTTCAGTTGGTGTGATCTGAATGTTACATTTTCAGCTCATACACACTATCATATTTTTTACTTTTTGTCCTATTTGAGATAGAAATTTCTAAAAATGAAAAAAAAAATCTTGTGGGATGGATAAAAGCATCAAATACTCAGTTCAATTCAGTAGGGTACAGATTAGTGTAGAAATGAACCAAAACAAAACATGTTCACTTTTCTAAATATTGTTTCTTTTTCATTCTGAAAATAAATACATAAATAAATAACATATTTTGACTCTGTACTAATTTATGATTAATAATACATATCTAAGTATCAGAATTTCCCCTGGACCACAAAATAGCAGTTTTCAGTGAACTCTACCAACAGCATATGAATGGCATATATATGCTTCTAAAAGAAAAATAAAACTATTTGTGAGTGTGTGCAGGAAAGTGGAAATGATGAGGTATTATAATCTTCCGTAAGGATAAATATGTCCTAGACTGAAAATAAAATAGCAGAAAAAGATAAAGAAGGGCTGCTCTGGAACTGTCAGCATTGCCAGGTGGCTGGATGAAGCAGGAGCAGCTGCAGGCTAGAGCAGAGTCAGGGTTGGATGGAAACAGGCACTGGGTAGAGTAAAGAGCAAGAGCAATTTGTTAAGACTACTGTCAAAGGAACTGTTCCTCGGCAGACAGAGATGTTGAGCAGACTGGAGGCATGGCTTCCCTTTAAAGCCCATATAACTGCCTTGGGATAATCCGGCTAGAAGCTTTCCTATGGACTAACTGACTCTGAAGCTAACTGATGACTCATTAAGATCAAGCAGGCTCAGAGGTAATTTAGGGATGAGTCATCACAGGAGCTCGTAGGCTCTGTGGTCCCATCGGCTACCATGGAATCAGGCAGGCTCAGCACTTGTTTTCTGTCACCATCCCATTCCCAATGTAAAGGTATCAGAATAATACATTATAATTTAATGGGTACAGAAAATTCTTTCTTCTTAATGGTGAAAGTCCCAACTGTGCAGCTATCAGTTGATATAGGGCTGTGATGACACCAAACAACCAGAACACAGCTTTGGGCTATTAGTGTTTCCAGCAGACTTTGCCATTACATTGCACAGCTTCCTCCTATTCCAGTCAAGCCCTCTTCTATTTTTAAATCACTTTGATTAAAATAAGCAGTTGATCTGTCTATCCATGTGGCCTTCAGGGTGAACACAATATCGCAGTTTGGACTCACAGCTTGCTCAGTACATGATAGCTGTTACACTATAATGCCAATAATATCTGAGTAACAATCTTTAGTGTAGTCATCTTTAGTTATCACTTGGGTTTTCCTGTTACTTGTTTTCCTCTTATTTGGTATCTTGGCTCTCATGATAATTAAATAGTATCTTTCTATAACGAGTGATTGAGATATCTTAATATTGTCTCTAGTAACAAAAACTGAGCAAAACTAAATGTGGAATTTGTACTATTTTTAATATAAATCTTTTTGTTTCTTCAGGTGTTGATCAAACTAAACAGAGGATGAGATTAATAAGGAATTGAATTAGGTGAAAATTGCCATATACAGTAAAACGTCAAGCTTTGTAATCAGGGTATTATTTTTAAGAGAGAAATGTTGTAATGACATTGATTCTCTCTTTTCATTTTAGAAAAAAAGGTAACGGATGAGAATTGAAAGAAGAAAGAGTGCTAATGCAAGACAATACCTCAGTTCAGCAAAGATTGTGAACATGTCTATTTCTATTCAGTAAAAAGCCCAAGTTTCCTGAGCAGGGTCAGACATCATGTGCTAGCTGGTTTTTGTTGTTTGTTTGTTTTTTGTTTGTTTTTGTTTGTTTTTGTTTTGTTTTTTGTTAAGCTATTGTCCCATTGCTGCTTACCTAAATAGGATTAACTAATAGTTATTAACAGTACTTTCAGTCAACCTCACATTCCAGATTACTATATGGTAAAGATTCGGGTCAACATCTAAACCTTCAATCCAGAATGTACACAGGGGCAAAGAAAAGGAGGATATTTACTTAGTAACTGTACATTTGCTTTTATTATTTGACCTCTTTTTTTTTTTTTTTTCAGACATAACTGTGTCTTTACTGGAGCACAGGCTTTTTAAACAAGAAAAGCCAACAGCTGGGATGTGTGAACACCCTGTCCAACTGTACAGATACCCTTCCCTTTTTATTTAGGAAAGCATGAGATATCTCAGATGTAGGAACAAATGGTTTCGCACGTGTGCTTATGAAAAGATCTGGCAGCAGTTGCAACAACCAAAGTCTCCTAGCACCTTTTAGAACTTGCTTCAGAAAGAAATCCCATTTCCAATTCAGCTCTTCCTTCTCTTACCAATTTTGTAGCCACTTTCGGGATTATGTTACTTGAATTATTACCAATCTTGTTCAATACTCCAGAATTAAGATATGTTTAGTATAAATTAATTAGTTCCCCAGCTCTGCTGATGTAATTACATAAGCAATTACTTTATGTAGCAAGAAAGTTAGGATAATCTCAGTGTACTCCTCATTGTCTAGAAAATAGTCTCCTTATTACAATTCCTACTCCTTCATTACTATTCCTATTCTGTTCAGAGATCAGGAATTGTGAGGCTAGCAACAATTTGCACTGGTAGGGTCGAAGGGCAGATGCCCCCCCCCCCCAAGTAGTTTATTTTCCAAATACATAAATAATACATTTTAAAACAAAAAAACAAAAAAGGTCAACCTGAAATTATTTGAAAATTTAACAATAGTTTTAGCCAAGAAAAAGTTTTCTGAGAGTCAGTTACACTCATAGACTTTAAGGTCTTAAAACCAGGCAGAAAGGTTTGAATCTACATTTCCTAAGACCCGCAAGTGAGTGCTTTAATTACTCTATCTTTGGCACAGTGAATATCTATTACTAAAAAGGGAAGATGTAGAGCACTCTGTTGCACAATAGCCTGTAGCCTGAAGATTAGAATATTCACTTAGGAGGAGGGATGACCTGAGGTCAAATTTTTGCTTCAGATTGTGCATTCATCTGAATCTCTTGCATCCTAGGCAGATGCTCTGTCCACTGGACTAATTGGTGCACACTTTGATGGCCTGAAATGGCCCAACATTTTGGACCCAATCCAAATATTACCCCTGATATTTTATTTGCTGCCTGAATTGCAGGGGGAGAAGGGGGAAGAATTCAGTAATCTGCTCATTTCTAGTCCTGACAGCTGAATTCCCTATATTCTTCCACCTGTAAAACAAGCATATTATGAATTAACTCAGCTTACACAGAGCATTTGCATCGGATCTCCATACAACAAGCCAAGTACATACCTAAGAAAATTACATTCTCAGACAATGTGTGAGAAAGAGTTAGATGCTAGTAAGGTATTCATTAAGCTAAATTTGAGTTTGTAGCTCACAAACATTTAGCAAGGTGGATAACAGACTTATTTAAAGATTTAGGAAGCTAGTCTCAAAAAAAGCTCTGGAATAGAGATCAGAACCACATGGAAATGTGTTACAAAATACAAGTTACACCAAAAGCCTATATGGGCAGATGTACAAATAGTATCAATTGGTGCAGGTTCGCTGAAGTCAGTGGTTCTATACCTGTGTATATGTAAGAATTTGATCCTGTAGAATTTAAGAGTATGATGTCCTGTCCTTTCTATAGATATTTTGGACATAAAAAATCATAGAGCAGGGACATTATTTTGTATTAAATGGGAGGATGTTTAAAAAGTTGTAGAAAAGTTGTAATTTGTTATTAAATTGCAAAGACTTTTTTTTTTTTTTATAATGAGGGAGTGTCTATGGTACAGATATAAAGCACCCCCTGTGATCCTCTTCTTATAAATAGCTTCCCTTCTACTGATTCTCTACTAACTGGTGGGTTGTGGTCATGCAATCCTGAGTTGCTGGTGAGGGGCCAGAGAGAAGCATCACAGGTAGTAGTTGCCACATCAGGACTTGAGAGTCATGGGGGGATGGCAGATTGTGGGAGGGTGAGAAAACTAGGAATGTGCTGGGTCTGTGGATGAGGGAAGAGGAGAATGTAAGAGGGTCAGAGTTTGGGTGTGAAGGAGGAATGATGGCAGAGAGATAAAGACAGCTGTATACATCTTCAGTTCCTCAAAGTAAATAGCATACTACTCTGATGGATCCATTGTGCCCCACTGACTGAATTCTCCTATTTTTGTTCTCCGTGAAGTTTAAGGATATGTAAGTATGCTATCAATCCTATAACCCATCTTTCTACATATTGCTTGGTTATGAATTGACTTATTTGGTTGCTAATAAAAGCTTTATTAGCATCTATTATTGTATTCCATCAGTCTCCCAAAAAATTAGAAACTTCTCTTTAGCTACCTATCAGGGAAAGAATCTATGCTAAAATGTTTAATAATAATGCTGGTATAAAAACTGACAATAATTAATCAGGCTACAGTGCACGGGTGTTGATGGCCTATTATGTTATGTCAGCTTAGATCAGGGCTTGACAAATATGCTGCACATCTAAGCACCAGCCTAAAAACTGGGGCACCTTGGTGTGCAGCATGTTAAAAGCCCCTCTTCCCTCTCTCCCCCCCGCTACCAAAATGCCATCATCACTTTCAGCAGTGATGCAGAGAGAAGAGACTCCTCTTACCACCAAAAAACCATCACTGCCATGAACACTTGCGGTAGTAGTGATCTGAAGTGCAGAGGCCCCAACATTGCAGTTACTTGCAGCAGTGGTCCAGGCCGAAAAAAGCTGTGCACTGATAAAAGAGCAAGTGGCTTTTTAGGGAGGCGCCACGGGGTAGATGCCACGGTGCCCTTCCCAGGCACCATGGCAATCTGTCACCCAGGTTTTGTCAAGCCCTGGATTAGATGATCTTGTGGTTCCTTCTGGATTTAAATTTGATAATTAGGTTATATGCAGAATACAAGGTGACATACTGGCCCCACTGAAGTCAATGGGAATTTTGGTTTCTATAATTTTCTTATCATTTGAGAAAATGCCTGTCACTGGGCATTAACAGATTAAGGAAGGCTAGGGTTTGTAAACATTGTTTACATGGTCACAGCAGTGGTTTCATAGGAAACAATCAAAATGCATCCTTTTGATTTGCAGTTTTTTCACATTTTACTGTGTTCTATAGAATACGTTTTCATGTGCTTAAAAAAAAACCTATAATCCCCGTCTTTCTCATTGAGAATGGTAGTACATTCATTTGCATGGTTTAGCCTTACTAAAGATGGTGCCAAACAGGGGGAAAAAATGATAGCATGAATGGAGGAAAGAAAGACCTCTATTCTTAATGTAATATTACTTTCAAAGTTCACTTGAGGTTATTTAAATGGTTCATTTTTGAGAAAAAAGTCAGACCACAAATAGCTGAACATTATCAGTGACTTAAAACAAAGTGTCTTACACTACAGAAAAGTATAATTACCATAGGTACTGGGACTAGGGGTACTAAAAAGTTCATTAAGTCTTATGAAACACAATATTTCATCAACTGTTAAATATATGACGCTATACTTACGATTGCTTACAATATATCTTTCAGCATGTTAGGTAATAATGGTTTAATAAGGTAAAGGCTTTTCAGCAAAACTTCTATGGCAACATGCAAGAACAGTACATTTCTTTCACTGTCAAGGAACTTTCCCATCTGTCTAAATGCTCCAAAACCATTTGACATGTACAAAAAGTTCAACCATCTGTGATACCGGATATGGTATTGTAGCTGTAAAAATACAATCATTTAAAAACGAGCTAGACTTTTAAAAATTGTCAAGTTGCACAAAATACAAAGGATTGAGTGGTGGATCTAGCTGCATGTGAAGTTTAGTTAAGGGTTTGGGTGGGTATTTCTCTTGGGAGGGTATATGATTTTACTATATAGTACACGTTAAATTTCAGGGGTTTTGTCTGTGTTAGCTGCTATTGTTAGCCAATAACATGATTTTAATTCACTCCTTTTTTCTAACTGACTAAGTTAGATACATCTACTTAGAGTAAAGAAATGTTAAAGAAATCAGAGTGCAGTGTTAACCAGAACCAGCACCTAAAAACTAAATGGAAACTTGGATCCAGTCAAATATTATCCAAATGAAAACAGATCTTAACAATTCCACCTCTAGAAATATTAAGTTATTTCAAGGAAAAGACAAGCAAAATAATTAAAACGCTGACCTTTTCCAATGTTCACATCACCAAGTGTGAAATGTCACATTATATTTTCTTGTGTTTCTATTCAAGCCTAGAGATAATGTACATCCTTTTATCTGTTGGCAAAACCCATGGCCATTTCCTCCGGGCCAAGAGAGCGGGGCTAGCTCCTCTGTGCAGCCAAGGGGATGGGAGATTGCACTCCCCCTGGCTCTAGCAGGGAGCACAGCAAAGCACTCTGCCTGGGTCCCTAGGTGCTGGGTGCTTGCTGTAGCCAGAGGGAGACAGGGCCATCGTGTGGGGGGTATGGGGCCCAGGGCCAATTGGCCAAAGTGGGGCCCCCACCTACCATGCTGGAGGAGAGAGTGACCGGCCAACCAGCCTGCTCTGTCCCCCAGGGAGCTGGTCGTGGGCCGGGAAGCCGAGGCTGCCAGTGTGGGGAGCCGGCTCCAGCCCCGGCAGCCACCTGCAGAGTAGGAGGGGAGCCGGACCCAGGCCTGGAGGCCGAGGCCATCTGTTGGGGGTGGGAAGAGCCGGCTCCAGCCCTGGCCGAAGACAACTGCGGGGGGAGGGGAGCTGACTCCGGTCCCAGCCCCGGAGCCACCTGCAGGAGGGAGCCGGCAGCCCCGGACCCGAGCCGGGAGGCCAAGGCTGCCTACGGGTGGGAGCCAACTGTTTTGGGCAGGCCAGCCCAGAGGCCAGGCCCCACGTGCTCCGTCCCTCGGCCTGCCTGCTCCTCCCTGGGGGCGGGGAGGACCAGCCCAGGGGCTGGGCATAGCCCTCCCGCCCCGCCCCACCCTGCCTTACTGCCTTCAGTTCGCTGCTGAAGGCAGTGGGGCGGCCGTGGAAGGTGGGACTATGGCGTGCGCAGGCCCCACACTGCCCCACTAGGAGCGGGACAGCCTGTGGCCCACATAACTGCGGGGCCTGGTGCGATCGCCCCATTCGCTCCCCCTTTTCCCCCCACAGGGACGGCCCTGGAAGGAGGGAGGGAGCACTGATCTTCTATCCCCCTGGATCCAGAAGAGATCCACTGTCTAGGGACACAGGTGGAATTCACAGGGATACAGGATGAGTGTGGTTTCCCTGCTACAGCCAGAGAGATGGGAAATCAGAGAGGAGGTAGCCTCCTGTTTAACTCCCTTCATCTGGCTGGAGTGGAGTGAGGGACTGGCAGCAGAGACTGGTGACTCTTCAGGGTTGTAAAAATGATACCTGTTGCTCTTGAGCCAAAAAGGTTGGGATCCTTTGATCTAGGCTAAAATAAATTAACTTCAGATCAGTGTAGACTTCCAGTATCATCACTAGTTCTGCCATACAGAATAGATTGCCTCACTGAATGGTTTATTTTCTGTCTGAAAAAAAGGAGTCTTTCCAAATATAATAGAAAGGGAGTAGCAGATAATATTAAAGTGCAGTGAAAGCTTTTGCATGAATCACATCAAACAACTAAATATATAAATTTCTGAGCTGGAGATTTCACAGGTAACAAAACCTTGTTTTGGCAAGTAGCATGTTCTCTAGAATCTTTATTGCTGTTGCTGGGGTCAGTAGGTATGTATGTGTGAGAGGAAAGAAATACTGTAACAGAGCCTAAATATAAATGTGTAGCAAGGATGTGTTTATGTTTTTTTAGTTTTACTTTGGATAATGAAAGTTGACAGATTTTCTTTTTTTCAGAAAAAGAAGAATGCTTAAGCAAACTTTTCCCTACCCCAAATTATTTAAATCTATTTTAAAAAATTCCCAAACTAATTCAGAAATAAACCTTGCAGTAGCTTTTTTAATATGCATAAATAGAGAAAAGGAAAAAAGACAGGAAGGAAAGTTTCACTTTCAAACTTCCAAGGGAATATTAAATAACAGAAAGAATTTTTTAAAAATATCCTGAGAAAGAGCTCTCACCCCACATCTTTAAAATATCACTGTTGCGGATAAAAGTAACTCTACTAAGAAAGAGCAAGCTCAAACTGTGTCTGAATTAAGATTAACTATATTGCCACTAAACATAGCATTTTCAGAAAAGTCCAGGTGAGCAAAAGCTCTTTATAGGGTTAAAGAATTTTTTTCTTGGAAGGATGCAGACAATTTTTCCTGAGTGGTTCTATTGAGAAGAAACAGCTTCCTGCCTGATACACTAATGACAATTACTGTACGACAGAAGACTGCATTCCTGACAAGTCCTTGCGCTCAATAATTAGGAAAGCTTCTGTCACAAATCTTTTAGGGATATCCAACACTGTGTTAGAACTAAGAACTTGCACAACATAATGCTGAGACGTCCAGAACAATTACTCAATAAATTTACTAAATCAGTCCCTCAGTGACTTAAAAGTTTACTTCTCGAGTGGCCTGATGGCTCTTCAGTTCATACAGTATTGGATTAGTTGGTTTTATTTTTCACTAATATAATAGGATTTTCACAGTGCAATCTCAAATGCATTGAATGGAAAGCATTACAAATGATGCCATTGTTATAGAAGGGTATTTCCATTACATGTTAATGCATTTTCAATTTACATCCCGTATCTAGTTATTAATTGATCCTCTGTCAAAAATAAGGATCACCACCACACAGCTTTCCTTAATAGATCCAGATTTTAGTACATTCCAATAGAACCCCTCACATCAGATACAGGTGCAATAAATCTAGATTTTTCTCATTTATTTTGTGGGCTTTTTTTTCTGGTTTTCTCAAATATTATATTATGAGGGTCTGGTCTACATTAAAGGGAAACTCCAAAATGAAGTTGGTATTATGGTCACTATAGACAAAGTGGCTATGTCTACACTTGTGAATTTAAGTCGACTTAGTGTGTCCACACTTAAAAATAAAGTCGACTTAAAGGGGAACTTAGAAAGTCGACCTAGAGCATCCGCACTGGATGCTCTAGGTTGACTTTGTGGGGCTAGGGGAACCTAGGGCAGGTCCCCAGGGGCAGGGGGGCACCCCTTGCCCAATGCCAGGGTGCTCAGCCTTTGCCCCATTGTACATAAGTACAATGGGGCAAAGGGGGTCAGGGACCCTGGCAAGGCATAGGGGCAGGGTGGAAAGGGCTCTGCCTTACCAGGAAGGGGGGATGCCAGGCTACCACTTTGTCTCCCCCCCCCCGGCAGGGGGGGCATTGGTGTAGCCCTGGGGTAGCCCTAAGTCGACTTAGAGCTACCCCACAGCTACACTGGCTTAAGTCGACTCTAGGGAATCGATTTAAGCCTTAGGTCTACTAGAAATCAGGTTTTAGAAAGTCGACTTAATTTTCCTTAAGTCGGCTTTATTTTCCTTAAGTCAACTTAAGCAAGCTGCTTAAGTCGACTTAAGGAAACTGTAGTGTAGACGCAGGGTAAATTAAGTCAACTTCAGCAAGCTTAAGTCGACTTAATTTACCAGTGTAGACGCACACACTGAAGGGTTTTCATATCAGCAAGAATCATAGTAGTGTAAGATCCCACAATTTATTTTCTTTTTGACATGCACTAGTTCTGCATGGATTTGAACATCTGAGGGCAGATTCTACTCATTCAGCTATGCTGCAATATTATTAGAGTGAATTAGAATATTTTTCCCCCTTGAAAACATATTGTTAGGGGTTCTTTTGTTTGCTTGTTTGTTTTTCCTTTCTTTCCTTCAAAGATTTTAGGGGTTTGAAAAAAAATAAAACAAAGAAAGATTCTTCTTTTTTTTTTAAATAAAACCTTCAAAACTTTTAATGATTGAGGTATATTTTCATGAAAATTACCATTTTAGTTGAAAATCATTTAATATAAATTTTGACCAAACCTAATTATTATTAAATACACATATATAATGACAGTATCCAAAACTCCAACCAGGCTTTGGGCCTCACTAAATACTAAGTGCTCTATAAACATAGGAAGAAACAATCCCTTTCCCCTGTAGTATACAGACCATAAAGGCAGTAGGCACCAGCCTTTCAAGATTAGTGTCCCATGAAACTCTATCTTAAATAAAAGACATTTTTGAATTATAGAAATCTTAAAAGAGGATTAACCTACCCCCCTCCACTCTATTTTTCCATCCCTGGGGTCCTGTCTTCTCCAAAGACACTTTGTTAATTACTGACCTGCCGCAGTTCTATTAACTTCTGGGCTTTTACAACTAACAAGTCTGCTTTTTTTTGTGCTAAGCATTGTGTCGAATAACTAATTATCACCTATATCCCATGTCTAGAGGTTAAGCCCACCTCAGTAACTGACTGTAGAACAAAAATGAGGAGCCGCCATACAGGCCTTCAGCTACTGTTGGAAAGAGGTGAACGCAACAGTAGTTGGGATGTAGGCAGCACTATAGGAGTGGGAAAAGGAGTCCGTTCAGAACTCAGCTATGTAAGAACAATATCCCCCTTATCAAGCAGAATTTAAAAATTCTTGGCTCTTAGGCAAGGGCAGTGACCCATCCAACTTTTTGTCAAGGGCCCATCACAGACATATTATATAAGCCCTGGGGCTGCTAAGAATGGTTCTTGCTAGGAGTTATAGGAAACTGGGATCCAAGCCAGTTGTCAGCTTTGTAACTTGCTCATAAGCTTTCTCCCACTGATGATCAGAGATCTGTTTGCTTTTCTGTGGCATTTGATTCAATGATTCTATGATTCACCATGTCCCTAAGTAGGGATGACCTTTAAGCTGGCAGCATCAATGGCTTTTCAAAGTTTGCAGAGGACAGAACATTGAACACGTTCTAATGCAGTGGTCCCCAATCTGTGGCTTGGTGGCCAAAAGTGGCCTACAAGCGCTTTCAGAATGGCCCACAACTCTCCTCCCACTGGCTCCAGAAGGGAGCTGCTGCCTAAGGACCCAGGCAGACTGAGTTTCTGCAGGGCTAAAAGACAGATGCAGGTTCTGTGCTGTAGACAAGGGAACGGGAGATTAGTGCTCCCCTCCCCTTGTCTGCAGCAGGGAGAACAGCAAAGTGTTCCTTCTAGATCCATAAGTGTTCAGGTCCCTGCTGGTGTAACCTTCAGGTGGGCTAAAATTAATTAAAGTGCCCTTCTCCAGTGCCCCACAGAAATACACCCCAACCCCTGTGGAGAAAAGCAGCTGGAGACCCAGGATCCAGTCTGTACAGGACTCACAGCGAAGCTTGCTCAGAGCTACACTCACACATTAAAATACTACTACATTAAACATAACAATGAACTTTATTAACTACTAACTAAATGAACCTTAACCTAAGAAAACAAACTACAATTAACCAAGAACAATCCCTTGCATGAAAGATACCCAAGAGTCCCAAAGTCTGTGTGGAGTTCACCCAACTCTCAGCTACAGTCTCTGTTCCAGTGTGGAAGCTTGCATGGCAAGAAATCGCTGTCCTCTTCTTCCTTTGCTGGGATCCTCTGTAGCATTACATGCAGGCTTTCTCTTCTCCTCTGCAACCAGCCCTCAGTCCCATATGCATGTCTGCAAGGTCTGGTGCAAATAACTCCTTTACATGGAGAAAACATCTTGTTCACTCCTGGCTCAGCTCCTCTCCAGAACACTGAGCACATGGTCTCCCCTCAAGGCAGCTCCTGCCTGCTGTCTGCTCAGGCTGCTGCTCTCCAGTCATCTGACTGACAACCTCACATCACACCAGCAGGGTACACTGTGGAGCATGCTCAAATTGCTACCACACCCTGCCTCTGGAAGTTTCCAGTTGTGGGTCACTAATCTGCCCAACAACAGTAACCCACCCTCAGCAGGTCTCTCAAGAGATAGCCTTTTCAGGCATATGGGTTACACTGGAGCCAGAGGGACGGGAACACTGATCTTTTGTCTGGCCACAGAAGGGAGCCACTGCCTACAGACCCAGATGGCGTGCACAGAGCTACAGAACAAGTGTGGTTTTCCTGCTGCAGCCAGGGAGATGGGAGATCAGCGAGGAGGCAGCCTCCTCCCTGAATTCCTTCTATCTGCTCCATGAGTGGGGAGCGTTCCGGCAGAGGCTGGTTGCCCTTCATGGTTGTAAAAGTAGTATCTGTGCCCCTGGAGCCAAAAAGGTTGGCTGTTCTAATGGATTAGGCCATAAACCAACAAGAGCCAAATTCTCATTCTAAAAATAAAAAATGAATTCATTTCCCATGAGCACCTTATATGCCAAATTTGGGCTTAAGTTATTTCCCCCAGAAAGTAGGGTATGACAGAAGAACTGCTAGGCACATTTCCTTTCTCTTCACTGAGTCAGTGTAACAGCTTGGACAAATCAGTTAACATCTTTGTCAACATTTATCTCATCTGTGAAATAAGAATACAGATTATTTATCTACTTTTGTAAAATTTGAAGATCTATAGATGAAAAGTCATCAGTATTATTTTCATTATCATCTGCAATAAAACTATATCCACAGTAATAATTTCCAAAATACATAATGCCATTACTGGTCCAGCTTTCAGGTTTTAATTCAACTGCTAACTACACAATTTCCAAATAATATCCTATGATGTCTATGTCAGATGTTCTCAAAATATGAATGTTATGTGTGGTTGCTAAGCTTCTATTTTAAAAATCCTTAATAGCTTATCTGCCTTGAAGAAAACAGAAAAATGTATTCTAGTTCTATTAAGTTAAATTCCAAAACAGTAATCAGATGAATATTTACAGATCTTTATTTGACATGAGTATATTTGCCACTTTTAACTGTTTCTCATATAAAGAACACAGGAAAGCAGTTCTATGGGTAATTTAAAGTTTAATGATGGAGAATTATTTATATAATCTCTACTCTGCTTTACTTTTTCTTTTTAGAAATTTTGACTATTTTTTTAATAAATGAGTCTGAAAAAACCTCCGCAACTGCATTTGTAGCATCCATAGCCATTCACTGCCTAATTGGTAGAAATGATCACAGACGCTATGAGCTGTACTATGAATTTCTGTGTTATGGTGCAGTAACTCTATTTATTGAGATGAAATAGCCATACTATAGCATATTGCAAACTATTACAGTAAATTCAAAAGAGAAGAATACAGAATTGTTCAGTTGTGCTGAGTGTCAACATGTTTTCTATGAAAGGGGGGAGACCAGTAGTTCTTGTAGTTTTTACTAGCATTGAGTATCCCTATTTGCCTAAAGAAGGGTGCAGCTGAATATGTTTTGGTGACAGTTTATTTTTAGAGGGATCATTAAGGGCTACTTCTTTTATAAACAATTATTCAAATTTATTATTTTAATATGACTCTGAATGGAAATGTACTTTATTTTGTGATGTTATTCATCATTTTGGTGCCCTTGTGGAGAGTATCATCATTTTTATTCAAGCAAGATATCGATCAAAGACAAAGCAATATAGTACAAAATGCAATATAGTATAAAAAGCACATAATGCTTTCAGCTTTAGAAATGTGTCTGTAAGTGGGTCAATTAGTAGCACTTTCATCTCTGGGTCAGGAAGGCATTGGGGCTTGGGTTTATACCCAATGATAGGACAATAAATACAGGAAAAGTTTTTTTATTTTCAGAAGTCCTTTAGATGAGATATTAAATTGAGTTCTCTAGAACCTGTCCTGATGGAAGTTAAAAGCATGATTCAAAATTTTCCAACTTGCATATCCAGATGGCTTCAAGTACTATATTTTTCCCATCTACATTTGAAAATATTATCGATGGTGCTTTGCCTTGACATGCTGGCCAACCATAACAGAAAAGATATTAATATCCAGGTATATTTATGTTACATTGCTGAAGCACAGAATGGCTGTCCCATGTTCTTGCAGTCATTATAGTAATATTATCTAATGCTTTTCAATGCCTAGAGTATATTAAATGCAATAAAATGCAATCAAAACAAATATTTTGTTCTATAAAAAAAAAACATGTGCAAACTTAATATGCATATTTTGTCCCAAAGGATTCCTGAAGTGCTTAACAAATTAAGACTATCCATAGGAATCATTTCATTCACTACTAAAATGCTGAATGGCAACTGTTCAACACTACACAGCAGCACCACACTTCCTTGTTTATATTGTAGTGTGGAAAAATGTTTTATCCAGCTGAGACTGCAAAAAGAATTAGGAATATAGAAAGTTGTCACTTAGGCGAACTGGGGAATAACATTCCCTAGTCTTGTGAAAAGGGCTGCAAGATATTTAGTGATCCCAAATGGTTAATGCCTCTGTTTTACATTTCATTCAAACAGAAGTACCTATAACATCATAAATGCCCCTAAATGAATCAAGAAGAGTATGCCAACTTAATTTAGACATACCTAGGTATTCATATCTGAGCATCCATCCAAACCGAATCCAGCTGCCTTTGCTTAAATTTGTGAGAACCTATAAGATGGGACACAAGACCTGCTACAACTTTGAAATAAATTTAGAAAAAGGAATAGCACATAGAGGACTAAAGGTATAACCAGGAAACCAATAAAATAAAACAAGATCTGCTCATATGCATAAACATACTTATTGAATTTTAGCAATTAGATTTAGAAGAAACCCAGATACAGGAATTCCAAATTTCCAAAGAAACTAGTCTCTAAGATTAACAAATCTCTCAGGTCAGATTGCATCTAACAAATCACTGATCACTTTTTGTATGTGGATCAATCTCATTAAGCTTCTTGCTCCCTTTATTAGTTTTCTTTGACTACAGCATCAAAGTGACTAATGGTCACCGAAGAAAGGAAACACTGAAAATAAATAAAAATGAGCAGAATAAATATGAGGTACGGGTCAAGTTAAGTTCTATAAATTAAACTGCTCCTCTTAGTTAGGAAACATCTGGAATTTTGCCCATGATCACTGGATATGAGAAAATATATTTGATAGTATTTTGATATGTGTTCTCCACCTCACTTCTATTAAATCAAGTTACTATATGTACCATCCCAGATGCTATCATTTTCCTATTTGATCAACAACAGTCAATTCTGTTATTGTTTTTTAATGATGGTTTAGAGAAATATGATCCAAGAGTAAAAGCTGTTGTGGGACAGACAACTGGGCATATGCTAATAGCATGGATGACTTTTTATAATCAATGAATATAAAAATCCATATGTATTATTTTTAGCTGCAAAATCTAAGTCAAATACTTTAATTCACAGATATTTTCTTTGGAAGGCTGTTTTCTGTTCTGCATTTGAAAAGTACTTGCAAAATGGACACATGCAACAATTTAGGAGTACAAAAGAGTCTTTTTGTAGAATAATTTTCTTTACCATATTTTACACTATCAAAAGAATGTAAACTACCAAAGGATTTTGACAATATTTGATTGAATAATTTCTTGGGTTAGCCATTTTTTTAAATGTTTTTGTCTACCACTGAGCAATATTCTGAAGTAAGATATTGTCCCCTGTTGATTTGAATTTTGCCTTCACCCTCTTCCTCTAGCCATCAGCCCCCTGGCACACAGTACACCTTGTTCACTATTTCTGCAATAATTTCTTTAGCTATGACAACATTATGTTAATGAATAATAAAAAGTTGAATAGTCAAAAATTTAAAAGTAAAGAGTTTTCAATAAAAATGGCCATTTTCAACACTTTTTTTGTGGAAAAGTTAATATAAAAATATTCATGAAATTCTCTATATATTTTATCAAAACTGGATTTTTTTCTATTAAAACTAGATTTTCAGTAACCCATTCTGAAAAAAAAATACATATAAGAAATTTGAAAGAAAAAATTCTGAAAAATGGGTCCATTTTAAAGGCTTTGGGGGGAAAAAATCAAGCATTAAAGACTTTTGAGAAACTAGTTTTTATTCTTCAGCCAACTTTATTTACTATTATGTGCAGCTTTATCAGATAAAAATTGCAGTCTACTAAAAGGTTAAAAAGGCTCACCAGAAAGGCACATTTTAGAGCCTTCACAAATTGCAAATATTTTTCTATATACTGTAAACATTTGCCTTTGTCTAAGCTCTTGTACCAAATACTTATTTCAATAGAAACTAAAAAATAAATACTAAACCATAATTGGATATCCAGACTGGTAATAATAATGAATGCAAAAAAAAAATAAAACAAATTATAATCAAATCACCAAGATAAGACACACTGTAAATGAAAGAATCAGCTTAAAGATGCTTATATTGCAACATTAGTAAAGGTTGAGAGAGCACAATTTAAAAAAACAAACAAACAAAAAACTAAAGAAACTAAAGAAGATCAGTTTACAAATATCATCTCCCTGCTACCTACCCTTTTGGCAAAAGTGAGTTTTTCCATTAACAAAATCAACCAAGACTTTGCAAGAGAGTTCGAAGGGGACTGATTTCCACATTTAAGCTCAGACAATTGAGCAATGAGGGGATTCATTACAACTTTGTAAAAGTCATTCTGGCACATCTGAAATCTAGGCTCAAACAAAGTTATAGGGGACGTGATATAGAATCCAGTTGTATTTGAGTCTATCAGTTGCTCATCGTTTCTTGAGTCTAGACATAAGGGAACAATTCTTTGAAGAAAGTCTGATTCACTGTCCTGCTCACTGTCCTTTTTTCTTTTTTTGCTTGTTTTGATCAAATTTGATGTAACAAAAAATCACTGTGGCCTGTGAATTGCTAGTGAGCCTCAAAACTCTTGCTAGTGTTCTGTGGAGTTTTATACAGTTGCATGTTGCTGATTCTCCTTCTCATTACCAGGGGAGAGAATCAGAACAGGTTGGATAGGGAGAAAAAAATGAAAAGCAAAGATAGACAGTTGAATTAAGTTCTTTTTTTAATTGACAAAGGACAACACCTTTATCATACTAAACATAGTTATACAATTAGTCCAACAGAATAGCACTTTACAGATTGGATCCTGAACTAGAACTGTCTCAGTCACATTTGGTAATTTATTAGTATTATTATTCCATTTCTTATGGTCTGGAAATTCAAAAGTACTTTAACTGAATTTACTGGGAAATTTATACCCCTTTCTCTGCGAATGACCATAACTAACTAAAACTCTCATCCCAAAGAGGTCTGAGAATTACGTCAAGCCCTTCTGATGCAAGGGCTGAATGATAGAAAATAAAGGCTACATCTTGCTAGTTTAATGTTAATGGCTCATAATTATGGATAGTGAATGAGTTCAGGTTGGGTAACATTTATGCCAAGGCTTTGGCCTAGCCTTTGTTTGACATAAGTGTATTCGGTTAATACCTGAAGCCCAAGTTAGAAACCCAGACTGACAATTGAAACATCATGTGTTAAGATCACTTGGGTCACACATACAGAGTCAATCTGATTTCAGCTAGAATTTGAATGCCCGTACTTGAAAAGTAAATTGGCTTATAGTTGGCACATTCCTCCAAGCACTTATTTTTTTGTGGAACCAGAAGTTATATTAGCTCTTTGCAGTGTGTCCAGTAGACTTCTAGAGTGCAGCAAGTGTTGGAAGACTGTGCCTAGGTAATGAGCCATTTGAGGCTCCATTTCATAGTCAGTTGAGCCACATAGTTTTGCCTTCTCTATTTTGTGTGTTGCCTAATTTATTTTTCATTCCAGAATTTTCTTATCTATCCCTCCTGCTTTATAGTCTATGAATAAACAGAACTTTTACTTTAAAATACCTTTTTTTCAGGAGAAGAGATGAGAGTGTAACTTACAACTTGAAATTATACAACCATTAATAAAACTGAACAAATATCTACAAATTGCTATCAGTTAGTCAAATGTTTCCATTTCTATTCCCTTAGGCCCCAGGCCAGGAAAACATTTTAACATGTGAGATTTCCACTGAAGTCAATGAAACTACTCATGCATTTAAAGTTAAGTACTTTGCTGGATTAGGCCTTAATGCAGATAATCAATTTCCTTCATATTTGATTTTTCCATTGCCATCTCAATAGCCCTCATGACTTTCTTTTAGGGCGAGTGGAAAATTTTATTCCAACACCTATTTACAATGAAATATTTGATTTTTTAACTAAAGAAATATTGGTGGAAATTATCCATTTTCACTGGGGGGGGGGGGGTGAGAGGGTGAGAGAGAGAGAGAGAGAGAGAGAGAGAGAGAGAGAGAGAGAGAGAGGAGATTTAAATTTTTAGGAACTTAAAACTGAAAATATTGTGTTTTTTGAGTTTTACGCTTTTCAGCAAAGAGTTTTAATTTTCCATGAAGAAAGCCCATTTCTGACAAATTCTGTTTTGCTTGTTTAGAGATCTGCATATAGCATTTTTGTACCTTCTCAGGTACAACCTTGCCTAATTAGTTGAGGTCTTTTTAAAATCAGGCTTTTTTTATTAAGTCCATATTCAAACTCTCAATATGCTTTCTTAGCTGAAGACCTTTCACTTTCTCAAAATTTCTTCATATTTTTGCACAATAACTTATTATCAATACATGTTATAAATCAGGGATTGACTAACTCAAGGGTACCCAGCCTTTTAGCATAAGGGGCCTATTATAATATTTTTCTCAATAAGGGGTCAGTAAGCAAATTTTGGATGGGGAAGGGGGAGTGCTGCTACTGCACTCAGCTGTCTGCACAGAACTGCAGGGGCGGGGGTACAGGTGCCAAGTTTTATTTTGTTGGTGGGTACAGGTGAGATGAGGGGTTTTGGAGGATGAGTAGGGGAAGGACACTCGTAGTCACTAGCTAACAGCTATACCCAGCCATAAAACATTGTCAAAAAACACAGCTAACCAGAGAATTAATTTAATATTCATTTTCTATTGTTGTACAACAAAGGCACATATCAACCAAGCTCTGTGTATCCATAACAAGCTTTAAAAATATATTTTTTAAAGTAAGCAGATTCTGCAGTTGCCCCCAGACCACAATACAATATAATAGGGCTATTATAATGTTATTCTGCAATATCTTGTAAAGTACAAAAGCTAGAAAAAACATCCTAAATTGAAAGGGAGAATTCCCAGATTTCTAGCTTTGTTGCGTAAGACACTTACATTAAATTCATGTGGATCGTTATCTTGCTTTCTTACCCCCATACTTGAATTTCACTTTGATTTTCAGTCGCCAATATCTGAAGATCTGTTAGCACTAGAAACCAATACTCTATACCAAAAATAAGCAAATAAACAAACTTGGAATTCCACTTTAGAAAGTATAGTCACAAATTTTCAAAAGTTTTCTTAACGACAGGTTGTGACTCGCATAGCTTTACAAGTGAATAATGGGATCTTGCCCCAGGAATCCAGATCATGGATAGAGGAAGGAGAGCAGCTACTGTACACTATATATCTCTTGTACCAGATAATAACATAGGAACTTCTCCCCAGCTGCCTGATTCCTCCACACACAAACT
Organism: Pelusios castaneus; assembly: GCA_007922175.1. NCBI lineage: Eukaryota > Metazoa > Chordata > Testudines > Pelomedusidae > Pelusios > Pelusios castaneus. Next base: position 10,012,431 of record ML685798.1, on the reverse strand, counting down.
TATGTGGTTAGGGGGACTGTTTGGTATGGGGAATGGTGTATGACAGCTATTTGGAAGCAGGCAACAATGTCTACCCATTCCCACTGAAATAGATGAGAGAAAGGAAGCAGGAGATCAGAAGTGGGAGAAGGAAAGTTTCCATGCAGTGATCTTTCAACTGCTTTCAGGCCTCTTGAGATCATGGGTCAAAAAATGAGTTCCTAGGCAAAGCCAAGAGTGACACTTTGGCTCCACCCTTAGAGTTAGGGGTGTAGATCCCAGCTCATGTGGACATAATTGTGCTTTCTCTTATTGAGCAAGCGTGTTAAAAATAATAGTGTAACCACAATAGCATAGGCAGTTGGAAGCAGTGGCATGAACTATCTACTAGGAGTACCATCTTGCCTGGTCTGCACGAATACATACTCAGAAAGTAAATCCATGCTGCTGCTTCCTCTTGTCCATGCTACCACTCATCATTTTAGTATACTAGCTTGATGAGAACTGACACAAATATGTCTATGCGATCTGGGAATTAAATCCCTGGCTCCAAGTTTAAATGTAACCTTTGGTTATTTACACTGCTGACGCTAGTGAAGAAGTGGAAATCATAAAGGCACAGAGATAATGGGAAGTAAAGCATCCTGGCACGCAAAATATTCTTTTCAAAACAGTATAGTTAGCAGATCGATCTGTGTATATCCAGACCTTAGATATGCTTTTGTTAGTTTTTATTTGCAAACTGTCCATGTGGGCTCATAAAGGACTTTTGAAAATAAACATCTGAAGGTGTAGAAAAGTCCACATTCACAGGTTCAGTTTTGAATGTGAAAGTGCTTCTTTGAAAATCTGGCTCTTGATCACCATTTCTGTTGATCAATTAGATGATGAGTGTAGCAGCCCAATAGAAATGATTGATACAAAAGTACCTATTTAGTGGATTAATACAAATGCTTTCAGGACTAATAAATTTCTGCAAACACCAACTAATGATCAGACAAGAAAACCTGAAGGCAAAATATTTAATCCCTGTTATTTAAAAGACTTTATCTCCCTGTCTTTCTTAAAAGCTTGTATTCTATGTTCTGTTAGCAAACCATGTGTGCTCAGTTACTGATGGTAAAGGTGTCCTTCAAGAATGTATTTAGCATTTCTGTAAATAGATACATACCTCCTTGGGGGTGTATTCTTGCACTGTATTTAATGTATTATATAATGCATTATTGCAACATGATAAAATATTAATCAGGAAAAAATGTATTTCCCAAGACAAATTCTGAAAATCATAAACACTATGGAGTATAATTTAAGTTAGTAGGCATTAACAAACGGGCTAGCAACTAATGTTAAGTCTTCCATCATTGGATCCACATTGAACTATTTCCCTGGAGTAACCTTTTCTTCAGCAAACTCTCTCTTTCTTCAGCAAACCTCCTCCTGATCTTCAAACAATTATCTTGGCATACATGTGGATAGCACCTACTTCTAATCTCTGAGTTGTCAAAAGATATACAGATGCAGTTTCACTTACACCACTGCTGGTAATTCTGGACTAAATGTACAAAATATTGAAAGCTATTTAATTTCAAGACAAATCAGAGTATAAAAGAATAATCTACAGGATTTTGACAGGACAGAAACAAAGAGCAGAACACAGTCACATACTGCCTAAAAATGTAACAGCTGTAGCAAACATATGGTGCTGCTATGTAAGAAAAGCTGTTAGGTTTGTGGAGAGAGACCCTAATCAAAGTGATTGATGCTGAATGTGATATTCAGCAGATATCCCTTTTGAAGGAAGACACACTGAAGATAAATACAAAATACTCTAATAAATGGGACAGGCTGCAACACCTGTAATACCCCAAGGATAAATGTTAATATACTTTTGAGTTATGTTAGCCATGAATCATTTCCACTAGTACTAAATATAGAAAATATCAAGTAAAAATGAAATATTCTTACTAAGGTAGCCACAAGACTGCAGTACCACATATTCCCATGAAGAGCCTTTTATATTATATTATATTATATTATATTATATTATATTATATTATATTATATTTAGCCACTAAGAAAGATTACAGCATGTCCTTAACTTCATGTGGTGGATGTTAGATTTTTTTTACACTAGCTTTTTGTCCTGATGTGGTAGAAAGGAATTGTTTATTAGTTGCCTATTGTTAAAAAAAAAAAAAAAAAAAAAAAGTTAAAGTATGATCATTTAACAGTATTCAAACCAAGAACTTAATCTAATAATTCACTATTGAAGGCCAGATTTTGCTAACTTTGCTTATACTGAAAGCTTTCTCTTGGAGAGGTCACACAAAGTAAAGGAGCAAGGTATCACTGAATGTGAGAAACCATGGCAGAATCTGATGTTAAATGTTGTGACAAACTGTAAAAGTTAAGGAAACGAATATACTTGCAAGGATTATAAAAATGTTAGAAAACGCAACTAATATGAACCTCAGAATTTTGTACAGCTCCACTTTGGCATAAATTAAAGGTAATAATCATGTGCAAAAATAATATCATCATCAATAGGAATGAATATAGGCTGCGTCTACACTTACAAATTAAGTCGACTTAAGCTTGCTTAGGTCGATTTTGTAGGGTCCCCTTTAAGTTGACTTAAATTTTGGGTGGGGGCATGCTAAGTCGACTTAGCTAAGTTGACTTAAATTAACAAGTGTAGACATAGCCTTAGAGTTAAAAGTTGTTAATAGTGTGGCAAGCCAGGTGGATGCATGATATGCAAGTTACCCTTCAGACATGACAAGAAACAGCACTAGCATTTTTTATTCCAGTCATTTGGCCTCTTGAGGAGGAATTGTTTGTTGTGCCAAATGGGTTGGTCTATGTGTTTAATATGGTTGAATGTTCAATATGGGCAAATGCAGGACTACACATTTTGTACTGCTTGTGATCTAATGCAACATTGAAACCAAAACGGCAGCATGTCTAGAGTGAAATCTTGGCCCTGTCAAAGTGCATAGTAATTTTGCCATTGACTGGGCCAGGATTTTTGACTAGTGTTTAGAGTTGGGGGCAGGAGACAGAAGACCTGAAGTTCTATCAATAGTTTGGCCAACCACCTGGTACATATCTGTGGACTGTCACTTATCCTCTCATTTTCCTTAGCTACAAAATAAGATAATGATAATTTCCCAGGTTCACAGTCGGCTATGAGATACAGAAAAGCCATACATGGGATGATGATGTTGAGGAGGAGGAGGACGATGGTGGTGTACTCTGTTAACCTACTAAACCAAGTGTCTGAACCATCATTCCTTTCTGAGATAATTCCCATTAATCTTAAAAGGGAGATTTGCCTGAGTAAATTGTGAAAATTGGAGTTCCAGAGAAGTGAGGTTACTGGTGATCATTACAGCTAGTTGGCAGGGGGGGTATGGGCCCCTAACTGATCCGTAGTGTGTGTTTTGTTTTGTTTTGGTTTGGTTTCCCCTTTTCTAACACCAAACGAAAAGAAAAGGGCTGAAGAGAAATCGGGATCCTGAGACTCAGGGCAAATGGGGGAGGCCAATGTTCCAAGTCAGCCTGATTAACAGAGTAAGCTGGCAATGAAAGAGCCAGGAACATAGGGGCTCATCCTCTGAGCTGGAGCTGCCTGAGCCAAAGCTGGGCAGAACTAAGGGAGGACCAGCAGCTCCAGCTGAGCTGGAGGCAGAACAGCAGCAGCCAGAACTATAGGGAGGCAGAAGGCAGAGATGGGCTGGAGACAGAGTGGCAGACCTGAGAGCTAGAGAGGCCTAGATCTGGGGAACTGGAGTAGCAGAGACCAGCCACACCAACAGGGAGTCAGAGTGGAGCTACTGTGGGGATCCAGGATGGCAGACGCTGGCTCTGTCACTAGTAATACTGAAGTTGAGAGCAGTGAATGGCTGGGAAGAGAGGTCCCAGCAAAGGGAGATGTCTCCTGACAAGAGAGCCTGTAAGGCCTGAACAGAGGTGGAGACATGAGCCCGACAGAAATGCCAATACTGTGGAGAAGGGTTCCTGATGCCTAGAACCTATAAGCATATGGCCAGAGCAAGTATCTTACCCACAGCATCCTGAAGCCAGGTCCTGGAAGGAAGGCCTGGGATATGTGAGAAATAGGCTGTGAATGTTATTTTAGTTGAAAAGATTGCTTATGGTGTCCCCACACCCATAGGGTGGGGTTCCTTTTTCCTTTAACTTATTCTATCTTTCTTCCTTATTTTTCTTAACATTCTGTTCAATAAATCATATTTTGTTTTTACTTCATATAATGATCAGTGAGTAGATCAGGGAAGTGGCCGGTGTAGAGATAATATCCCAGAATGGGAACATTCTGGCTATTATACTAAGTGATCACAAGAAGACTGGGGATTAAGTGTCCCAGGAAATTGGGGTCCAGCCTTTTGGGGGTTATGAGGCCTCTGCTATATAGAAAAGTGGAAGAGGAGTTCTATCGTTCATGTAAGCATATGGGTAACAGGCATTTGTACTGAGATCCTTTCACTCTATGATTCCACTTGGGTAATTCAGAAGCCAGGAAAGTTCCCCACAATAGTGAGACCATTCCCCCCATTTACACAGCCAAAGAATCGGGAAGTATTTCTGTTGGCATGTGCATTCAACCACATGTGATTTATGAAAAGTCATTCCCAACGGCATTTGTACAATTCATATTTCAGACTTGCTACTTTTTTTATTTTCAATTATATATAAAATAATCATAAGCTGTTCTCACTCAATAATTACCTAATTTTAAAGATAAAAGGAAATGATTTAGTGTAGATTTTTAAATAATGTGCCAAGTGCTCTAGTGAGTTCTTTATTATATCTCTACTTTAGTTCATATAAAAGCAAACAGATGAAGCTGTGACACCAAGAAAGTAATGTTCTATGTACCACCAAATCCTTGAAGGCTGCCAGTATGCCTGCACATTTTTCTGTTAATAATGGCTTATAAATGTAAAAAATAAATCTGTTATAAACTTCTAGAAAATGGCTAAGCACATCTAGGAATTTTATAGTGTAAGCATTGTGGATATATGATTGACATTGTGCTACAAAATCTGAAAATATTAAAGCTATTATTCTGAGTTAAGCCAGGAAGTGCCTACTATAGTCCAAACAAAAAAAAATATTACCAGTAAAATAAATTAGGGTAAAAATAAATTAGTCATAAGAGTTTCATGTTAAGTTTCTTGCTTTCACAGACTAGAAATATTTGTTTTTCCTTTATCTTTCTTCCATTCCCTGCTTCGTTTTACTAGAAATGTTATGTAAACTGGTTTCTCTTAAAACAAAACAAAATTTTAATGATATTCATTACAGCATGCAAATGAAGTGAGCTGTAAAATATTACAAGCACATAAGTACAAATCCATATTACTAATTTGGGAACTATTAGAGATTTACTTTTTAATAGAAAAAAGAATAAAATTGTTTTAATGGGTTGTTCAGAGTAAATAATTAAGTACCTATACATTCAGTAATAAATAAAATCCACAATAAATAGAAAAACTTATGTGCAGACCAAAACAAAGTGGCAATGTATTTTATAACCAATGATTACTGAAGTTATTATTTCAATGCTACTCCAACTCAAGTATTGTATCTTAAATTCTCAAACTAAACAATTAATTATTTCAATTACCATGATTATTTAAGAATAGATTTACAGTAAACATTCTCTTCCATTAATACTCTTAAATTTCCTTGTAGCCTGTATAATTTCCTCGTACTGGGGATTTTCTAGTTTAACTACGTTTCTGAGTTTATGTCAACAATATTGTGTACACACTGACAATTCTGTATCTAAACTGGATCTGTTCTCAAGATCACATGATAGATAGATAGATAGATAGATAGATAGATAGATAGATAGATAGATAGATAGATAGATAGATAGATAGATAGATAGATAGATAGATTTGACAATTGGTTTATTCAATGGTTTATAATGTTGAACTTTTTGGATTTCAATAGTCACTCTCATTAAGAATTGTCTGACATCAGGCACATGATTTCCCATAGCTGTGAACATTTAAATTAATTTAAAAATATTTAAAAACAAACATTGATATTAATCCTCTGAAATGATATACTATTTTAATATATTCAGTAGATAATATCAATGTTTATTTTTAAATATTTATATTTTTTTTAAATTAATTTAAATGTTCACAGATATGGGAAATTATACAACCAGGGTCAGACAATTATTAATGAGAGCGAATATTGAGATCCGAAAAGTTCAGCTTTATAAACCATTGAAATACAAATTGTCAACTTACTTGTCAAAATATACAAAATAAATACCCTTAAATCAACAAATCCTATCCATTCTTACTATTCATTTACTAGTTCCTTTGTAGGAAGCCTAATTCAGAAGTCTAAATTGCTGGATTTTGAGTCTAATATATTCTCAAGCAGCATTTTTTTCGTTTTGCCTGTAATTTTTGCTTTTTGTTACTGATTTGTGGGTGTATGTTTCCGAACATTTACCAATAAAAATCTAATTCTTCCAAGATATGTTATAGAATCATAGACTCTTAGGGTTGGAAGGGACCTCATAAAGTCATCTAGTTCAACCCCCTGATAAAAGCAGGATCACTCCCACTAAATCATCCCAGGCAGGGTTTTGTTTAACCGGACCTTAAATGTTTCCAAAGATGGAGATTCCACCACCTCCTTAGGTAACCCATTCCAATGCTTTACCACCTTCCTAGTGAGAAAGTTTTTCCTAATATCCAACCTCAATTTCCCCCGCTGCAACTTGAAACCATTGCTCCTTGTTCTGTCCTCTATTACTACTGAGAACGGCCTAGCTCCCTCCTCTTTGGAGCACCCCTGCAAGTAGTTGAAGGTTGCTATCAAATCCCCCCTCAGTCTTCTCTTCTGCAGATTAAATAAACCTAGTTCCTTCAGTCTCTCTTTGAAGTCGTGTCCCAGCCCCCTAATCATTTTCATCGCTCTCCACTGGACTCTTTCTAATTTGTCAACATCCTTTCTGTAGTGGGGAGCCCAAAACTGGACACAGTATTCCAGATGTGGCCTCACCAGTGCCGAATAGAGGGGAATAAGCACATCCCTCGATCTGCTGGCAATACTCCTACTGATGCAGCTCAATATGCCATTAGCCTTTTTGGCAACAAGAGCACACTGTTGACTCATATCCAGCTTCTTGTCCACCATAATCCCAGGTCCTTTTCTACAGTGCTGCTACTTAGCCGATTGGTCCCCAGCCTGTAGCAATACATGGGATTTTTCCATCCTAAGTGCAGGACTTTGCACTTGTCCTTGTTGAACCTCACAAGATTTCTTTTGTCAAAGAAAGACTCCTAGAGGAATATACATATGGATGAAAGAAACAACTAGCCTAACACAGCTACCCCTTTGGAACTTGTCTACATATGGATGAATATCTCTCCATATAAATTGTTGTATTGGTAGTAATGAGTAACCATGTAAAACCTACATGTTCCCACACAGCACATTTATTCCTCCTCATGTATACTCTGAGTCTTGTCTGCTGAGTTAACTAATCTCGCAAATGATGAGTGCTGTCATATCCTGAAGTGAATGAGATTTGATAATGTGCTGCACCTTTCTAGTATAGTCCATTCATGTTCCCATAACGTGCTTATCTTTAGATCATAGATTTAAATGCCTGGCATTTTAACAGCTGTGTACTCGATATCAATACAGAGCAAATAACCAGGACTGTGTTTTTGTTTTTTTAAAAAATACTTGAAGCACACATGTACCATCAACAAAATTATTAAACAAGACTCTGATTCTGCAAATACCAAACTTTTTTTTTTACTACCATGCACATGTATTCAGTGTATGTAAGTTTTGAACCCATATGCAGTGGGGACGACATAGAATTTAAAGTAACTGCAGAATCTCCACTGCAGTAGATGATGTACAAGTTACGGCACAGGGTATTTTTCTTTTCCCAGGCTGAATTTCTATCCAAGCAGTTAGAACACCTTCCCATTCCAATAGCTTTTTGCTTGTTCTCTGAGCTAATCTAATACAAAGTGAATGAAGGAGCAAATATGGAACTCCATATAGCCATTTCTACAGTCACCGTTCATGGTATATATAAGCTGATGCATGTATGGAAAGCAACTTTTTAACGCAACAAACTTCTTAATCGTATGACAACCTCACTGCTTTTGAGACACATTTGCTTTCAAAGGGTGCAAGCTGGGGGAGCAGCAAAGGGTTTAATTTTTTACCAGCTTTTTACTCTATGCTCTAAGCATTTATCTTGTAATAAGTATTTTAACATGTTTTACATTTTGAAAAGAAAACTGATAATTTGCCCGTGTTTTGAACCTTTAACAGTTGTGATAAAAGATATCTATGACAGTGCCCATGCTCTTGATTTTGCTCAGCAGCAACATGTTTAGAGATAAGACTAAAAAGGCACACATATGCAGGGATTTCTTTTCTCTTGAATTATCATCTTAGCATAATTAAATGTTTTGTTTAGGCCTCAGTATGGACTTCCTATGAATGTTCACACTGTGTGTCTAACCTTCTGAACATAAAGGGCTAGATTCTACTTGTCCTTACTTGGGCATATAGAAAGAGGAAAAAAGATTACGGTGTTTCCCCTCTGCCCCCCATGTGACCACGTGAGATCTGGCCAGAAATATAGCCAATGTACAGGTCATACAAACTCTGGAGTGCTACAGAAATGCTTTGATCAGCTCATTTAAAAAAGAAAAGAGGCAAAATTCAGCAATAAGTAACCATTATTTTATTCTGATTTGTTCTGCACCTAAAATAGAGTTCCTCCCACCTGAATATAAAAATATACCTCATGCATTTCAGTTACTACCAGAACCTTTGGCAGTAGCACAGCTCGAAACTAAAATTATTCCACTCTCCTGCGCCTCACCCAACTGAGGTCCTTACAGATTCCTCCCTTTCACTCCTCCCCCTCCCCTTTTTTCTTCCAGTGTGTCTCTGCTGTTTCCGATGACTTCATCATGGCGCTATTCCCTGGAGAGAGAAACTATCTCCAGGATCAATATGTTTCAGGTCTTTAATAATTATGCATTAGGAATTATTTGCTGATTTCTACTATAAATAACTATTCACAAGAAATCTTCTTGTGGCCAACACAAAGAAGAGTGTTGAAAATCTCTTTAAGAAAACAAGCTCAGCCCATCTCAGCTAGAAAGGACACTATGATGCAGAGCCTTTATGGATAGCAGTAAGAGGAAATTAACAGGAAAATGGGACATCTAAGAACAACTCAGCTGACCAAAATAAAGGATGCAGAGGATTGCAAGAGCTATAATAGCTACTTAAATTTATAGTAATGTAGCACAATTTCCACATACTATACTATACTATATGTAAGTTATTATATGTATGTTAAAAGCTTACCAGAGATCTCCCAGTCTTATAGCACCTCAGAAGGTCTAAGTCCTTCAAAACCCTCCCAGGAAGGATTGGAGATCTCTTTGGACAGAATTCCTGTCTGTTTACTTGATCAGAACAAAGATCTAAGTCAGTTTTATCTAAAGCTTTTTATCTCAAAGTCCTTTCTTTGTTCATCTTTGGAGAAGACAGTTTCATCAAGTGTTTGAGCCTCTATCGATCACACTCTATATTCTTCATCAGAATGACTTTTAAATACTGTAAAACACATTAAAGGATAGAACAGAAACATATAGATATTATATTGGAAATAATAGGCCAAAGTAAAGGAATTAGCATGGAAAGAGTTAAATAACAGCCACCTAATGCTAGCTCACAACTGCCTCTCATCAGATGTTTTTAAAAGGTACATAATGAAGTGTCCTGCAATAACTGCCTCCACATAACTCAAGTCTAAATCTCTGTGACAGAAAGGAGGAGGACCCAGTGTCTGATCTGCTCAGAAGCACAGTTAAGGACAATAAATTAGCTCTCTGCTGAGGCACAGAAACAAACATACACAGTCAGTTCTTGTAAAAGAACAAGTGCTTGCAAGAAACAAACATGCTGATAGTGGCATGAGTAAAAAAGGTTGCAGGAAACCTTGCTATAAATTGACTGCTTAACACAACATCTGAAGATGCTGACACATATAACTAATATTGTCTGGTAAACTTGCAAACTGATGACTAAGCAGATGCCTGACAACTTTGGAAAGGAAGATTTATTCCTCATTTGCTTAAGATGCAGAGATAAATCTTACAGAGTGAAATTTAATGCTCTTAGGTGGAGAAGCACTTGCATATTTATATGCCTCAGAATCCTCACTAGCCTTTATTCCTACGAGGTACAGTAACAGTGGTCCTGACAGTGAGCATAGTGGGCAACCTGAATTCTTTGAATTTCAAGCAAATGTACTTACTATATCTAGAACAATGCAGCCTTAACTATTCTTGTCTTTGTAAAATAAGACCTGATTTCTCTAATACAGATAACATTCACTGTTTACCTCTATCTATCAAGACCAGGCTCACCTCCACAGATTCTCAGGACCTTACATAATTACATAAATATGAGTCCTCTAAATCAAGGCTGATCTCTGCTTTTCTCACTCTTGCAGCTGCCTTGGAAACTAGGGTTTTGTTTGTGTGTGTTTACTTTATTGTGGGAAAGCAATACAAAGTAATGAGCTTTGTATTTTGGGCTAGAGCTACAGAGGAATTTAGGTGTCCAACTGCCACTGAAGATGCTGAAATACAAAATTTAGATCCTCAAAACCCCTGCTCATCTGAGGCCTATCTCGGTAGGTATCTACAATTCCCTAAGCAGAGTTGAGTGACTTTTGGGGGGTGAATAGATTAGCTGAAAAATGCAGTTGGGTTGGCCAAAGCTATTTGCTTATATGACACAAATTGGATAAAGAATGTTGGTCAAAAGGTTTTGCTTCAGAAGTTAGATCGTATTTACAGAGAAGAAGGAAGTGGTCAAGATGGTGTCCTCCTTACTGTTAATGGGCCAGAGAAAGTATGTGAGAATAACTTTATAGTTGAGTGGTTAGGGCACTCACCTGGGATGTGGGAGTCCCTGCTCCAGGGATTATTTAATTATTTATGCACAGTAGAACAGCTTCAACAGGATAGACAGAGAACCCCCCCACAGAATATTCCATAGCCCATTGGTCTCCCACATCCAAGGTAACTGCTTTAATCCCTAAGCTAAAAGTTATAAAAAGGGGGAATCTTCCTTTTTTTTTTTTTTTTTTTTTTTTTTTTTTAAAAGAAAGGTCTTAGGCACCTAATTCCAGAAGAGGATTGATGGCTGTGAATCTCAAGTAGAGGGAAGTGACTGGATTTAGGTACCTGAGTTCCATTGGGGGGTTGGATTTAGGGGTCTCTCAATTCAGTTTGCTGGCTTTTGTGAATCTCATTCTTACATGGTTAATTATTTCTATGTATTATACAGAGAGCCTGGATGCACAAATTAGGGCTGTGTATTCCACTAAGTGACAGGATGCCAAATGTTACACTTGGCAATGCTGACGCTAAATCCTCTTTGTGGATCTAGCCCTTTGTCTCAAAGGCAGCAAAATCTGTGTTCAGACTGTCTTGAAGAGGTAAGTTCCACAGTCACAGGCCATCAAAGAGAAGACTTTGACTTTCACTCTTGGAAGCAGAAATTATTTGTACCTGTTGATATTGGGGGATATTTGAGCATGCTCAGTAGAAGCCAAGCAGCAACTAGGGGGGCAGGGAAGCACATGCCCCCCGTATCTTCCTCCCCACGTGTCACTTCTGCTTTGACTTCTGCGGTAACTTGGGTTGAGCTCATTTAGGGATTTGAAGATTAGACTCAAAATAAGGTCACCAATCTAACCTCTTCCCAGATTCGGAATTTCCAGGCCAGAAGGAAACATTGTGATTATCTACTCTGACCTCCTGTACGATACAAGCCATAGAACTTCCCCAAAATAAACAAATTAAAAGGCATATTTTCCATCCCCCTTCTCTACCCTTTCAAACCTTTAAATTACTTCATTCTTTTTAACTCACCCCTTCTCTCCTGGAGCTTTTAAATTTATGTGCTGGATTAGTTTCCTACTTCTAGGTTTTAGCACCAATATTTGAGCATCTTTCTTGGCAGCTTCACTTCTGCTATACTATCAGAATCCCACAGGGTTCTCTCTTGGCCTGGCCTTTTCTTCCTCTATATTTTTTCTTGGATGTCCTCAGTTATACTTATGTCTTCAGTTATGCCCTGACCTCCTGACCTCTCTTCAGAGTCTACCACTGTCTTTCAGACATCAATTAATAATTTCTCTTCAATAATTTAAAATTAACAGGACAAGTAAGAACTTATTCTGCCTCTGAAGTCCTTCTTTTTTGTTTCCATACTGGCTGTGATCTACATACTTCTCTTCAAATGACTTCATGTAAATAGTTATTTATTTGACATTCATTGATGAACCTGAATACAGTAGCTTACAGTGGTAACTTCACTGGTGGAAAAAAAATGATTAAAAATACACTTTGATCAACTATAAAGACCTTTATAAATCTTGTGTTGGTTCAGCTGATATACTGAGAACTTTAGGTCACCTATCCTATCTATATGCCAAAGCTTGAGTTTGTTATGGCATTTTTAATTATGTTGATGGATATGCTAAAAAGATGCTAGGATACTAAATATCTATAAGTAGATTAAGTGTATGTCTGATGTTTTTAAATCCTTGTTCTTTTTTTCCTCCCCAACTTCCTGTCAGAGATGATGGTCAGACGTTCAAGATACTTGAATAGAGAATTAGATCCTCTTGCCACTCCTTCATCAAATCTTAATGCTCTAATAACTTTTGCCCTTTGTCTCTGCAACTTTCTGTGGGGTTTTTCTTGACCTACATGCTGATCTGTCTGTTTAGTAGGATGTTCTGTTGTATATGTGCAAGGATTGAATATATGAATGCATACAGAATTCAGCATATGTTGTCTTGCATGTCTGATATTACTTTGGAGTATAAATTGGCTCCAGTGGTAGAATGTTGATGTATTATGCAGGATACATATGACTGCACTGTCTTTGACTATGGAAAAGATTTTCATTCTTCTCATACCTAGATTTATATATATGTTTTATGTATGCTTCTTATGTTTAAAAAAGTATATTTAGAAAACCTGCTGAGTATAAAGTGATTAAAAATTACAGTAGATTATATGATTTTGTGTTCCTTCCCCTACCTTTTTTCTCCCTATACATACATCATTATTTAGTCACTGACTGAACTTTCACCTAGTTAATTTTATATATTTTAAGCCTAATTTCCCTCATTCTCCTCTATCTCTGCAGAAAAAGTGACACATTCAGAAAAACAGAGACAAAATGGGAAAAGTACTATTTTTATTGGACTAATTTCTGTTTGTGTGAGAATGACGCTTTTGAGCTACACATACCTCTTCTTCTCAAAAGAATTTGGTCTAATGAAAGATATCACCTGTCCCTACCTTGTCTCTTTCTAATATGCTGGAACTCACATGGCTACACTACGTACTACGTTCAGAAAAGTCATTCCTGATATCAAAGATGTGAAAGTGGAGTATGTTGGCAGCTGGGAATAGTTTTATATATCTATATGGAATAAGGGTGGGGCAATCTTCACTAACTCTTTGAATTCCATATTCCAGCCATTTCTCTCACTTACACACACACACACACACACACACACACACACACACACACACACACAAATTAGCAATGGGATCACATCAATCCCCTGGTTGCTTTTCTGATTCATAGCTTGGATCTCTCTCTCTCTCTCTCTCTCTCTCTCTCTCTCTCTCTAATGGGTCAAATTTAAAGTTTGAAAAAGGTAGAAAAATTTGGAATTGGATCTCAATTTTTATCATAATGTTTAGATTTGGGAAACTGTGTGGTGTATTATAGGGATATGAAATTCTGAGCTAAATTCTAATGTAGGCTTCTCTTCAGTATAAATACAAATTCCAAATTGCTACAGGGAAACCTGAAAACGAACAACTATCTTCTTGGCAAATAGAAATTACAGAGCTGGGATTTGGGAAATCTGCCCAAATGTTTGGAATATAGAATCAGAATATAAAGGCGCCAGAAATAGAGAAAGCTACATGAAATTTTCTTACCAGAAAATTCAATATAAGCAGATTTTCTGAACATACACTGCTATTCTCATTTTGTGTTTGGTTTTGTTTTTTCTGTGACAATGAGCTTGGAGAAACAACAAGCCCGTTAATTCTCTCAAGTTACTTTGAAAACCAGAAATCACTGATTAATTTTAAAACAGAATTATCATTAATCCAAGAAATAAGAGTTAATACAGTTCATATTTAAATGAATGAGAATTTTCCTCAATGGACAGATTTAGCCTTGAGTTTAACCTAATACCTAGTAACTGCCAGAGAAGATTTTCTGTGGAATACTATCTCAGATTTATTAAGTACTGTTGTCTTTTTTATATATGAAATTAGCCACACTGAGATTTGCAACCTGACTTGTGTATACAAATATGAAGATAATTACTTAATTGAGATAATTACTTAATTATGTCATTACAGATTTTGTACAAATGAGCCTTTTCATGTATAACAGTTTTTGACAATGTGCTATCTGTATTGTAACACTACACACATTATTAACATTCATTTTTAGCCAGAAATACTAGTCATACTGCTGAATATATCAAAACCTGTAAAGCCTACTAATTAGTAACACTGGCAGTTGTGTAATCTCTTATTGTCATTCATCAAACAGCTTTATTTTGGTTTAGAAGGCTATAACTAAACCACCCATCATTCTTCATCTGCAACTTCACATGGAGACAAACCCACACATAATATGGCCTCATTCACTGAATGAGTGTGTCTGAAACAAACAAATTATGTTCACAAGATGATGTTTTATCAGTTTGTGACAGCAAAATGGCCAATTTCTTTTAAAAACAATATTGGAAGGCGATGTATACAACAGGAATAGGAACAAGTGGCTTGTGTTAAAATTGCATTATAAATCTTAAACCTGTTTTTATGCAGTATTTGTAAGTGTGAATAATATCCACAGGTAAACTCAGATAAATTCAGCTTTGCAATGAAACAGATACTTAAGTTAATAAACAGAGTTATTCTTCTTTATTTCTACCAGAAAGAGTTCCCAGGGGTTTTCTTCACTTTGTGCATTCAGTAATTCATTACAGTTATGTTTTGTTTTGTTTTTTAAATAACACTTACTTACAAAGCACAGAAAGAATCTGGAGTGAGCCAAATGCCCCAGAAGTTATAATATGCTTTTTAAAATAAGTCAGCCAAGTCTGATTGCAAATATTGCTAACATAGCTTAAGAGTTGTAACAATCTCTGGTTTCTTTCTCTCTCCCCCACACACATACACAAAAGTTTTCATTTAACTAGTATCATATATGTGAAAGTGTAACAGAACCCACTGACACTTAAATGGCAATTTCCATTACCTGTTAGTATGGTTTATTCAATATATGTAGGACAGTACAATGCCCTGATCATCCATCATACTATAAATAATCACATGATCCTTCTTTCAAACCCATCAATAACAGAGAAAATAATTACAGACTTACAGGCACTTGACAAGGCCTCTCATTCCATCTGAGGGGACACATATACATATAAAATTGCACACAGATCCATATAGAGTCAATATACACACATTCTCTCTCAATATTATCTAATGGATTGAGCATGTGTCAGATCTCCAGGAAATCTAAAATCCTAATCTTGACTGTTATTGTCTCACTGCTTGGGTTTGAACAAAACACTCAGCCTTACTGTGCCTCAGTTCCCCATCTGTAATATAGAGATATTGATGCTAACCTACACAGTTTGAATGGAATAGGGATTAATGTAATATTTGCAATGTGACCTGAAGAGGAAAAGTGCTCGAGTTTGTGAATTGCAGTGAGTATGAGTACTAGAAAAAAAAAAAAATAAAAAAAAAAATAAAAAACTCAGAGCAGTGATGAGGGCAATCAAATGCTTTATTAAGTGGGAATGATTTGCAGTGTGGGAGAGGAAAAATTCTTTTGAGAAATGGCTTCCATGTTATAAAGTGAGGAAAGGACTGGGAGAAGCTAATCACCTTCAAGTGTTGAAAATAAAAGTGTAACTAGTACAGCAGATTTTAAAAACTGAATCTTACAAAAATACTCAACCAAGTGGAAGAAGAAGAGTGGTTCTTTAATTTTGATTTTTTTTTTCTGGAAAAGAAAACAGTGTAACACAAAGGTGTCTTCATGTTTTGTAGCTATTTAGGGCTGGAGGAGAAAATGTTGACAGTATATTTCTTAAGCCTTCTGGTAGCTAATGAGGTACCCAATTTGGTAATCCCAAGATCCTGTTGGACTCTGTGTTAGAGTTCTAAAGTCGAACATGTTGACTGAGGAAAAGGATTGTGTAGCTAGTAGAAGATTCTCTGTTATGAGATAAGCAATAAAAAAGAATGTTCATTTTAATGGTTAAAACTAACTAGCATTTAGATGTGTCTTAACAGTTATGGATTTATGCTGATTAAAATCTATATTAAAATACATCAGTGTGCCAGGAAAGTAATTTTGTAGCTTTAAGTGCTTTGTCTGCGATGAAAATGTTTTGTTTCTGCAGATCCTAAAAAATCCCAAATATTTTCAAGTGACTGTCAAGTGCTAAGAAAGAAGAATGTTCTTCCAATAAACTCAACTCGTTATTGTGCTAATTACATTTACACTTGATACTGTATTGAATTTACAGGGTTTTAACATTTTTTCACTAGGAAATCTAATAAATTATGGCTTTGTAGTGCACTCCATTCAAACCAGTTAATTTCAAATAGTCCAAACTTGCTTCTTTTAAGGTAGAAGTCACAAATACGTCCAAGTTTCAGTTAGTTTGTTTCACATTTCTGTACTGCTATTTAACCTAGTAAATACAAGTATTAAGTATTTTGAATACATATGCTTTACATGAGAAGATGCAGCATTATAGATAATGCTGCTGAGACTTACTGTGGAACTTTTATTAGCAACAATTTTATAATGAAAAACTTCGACATACCAAGGATCTTCCCCAGTCTCATGAAGGACACTGATGATTTCCAGGAGATTGTATTGATTAATAAATTTTCAGGGGACCAAATGAGACTTTAATTCCAGCATTATCCACTAAGTGGTAAATCCTGATCATCTTCACCCTCATCAAACTGGACTGAAAGCAAATACCTAATAAAACTGGTGCCATTTGATTGTGCAGGAATAAAGGGAAGTGGCAGGACACAGTAAATACCTTCATAGACTTCAAGACTCTAAGGTCAGAAGGGACCAATACAGTCATCTAGTCTGACCTCCTGTACAATGCACTCCATAAAAACCTCACCCACCCACTACTGTAATGAACATCTAATCTATGAACTGAGTTACTGAAGTCATCAAATCATGATCTGAAGACTTTAAAGTACAGAGAATCCATTAGCAAATGAGCTGTGCCCCATGCTGCAGAGGAAGGCAGCATGAGAAAGCAGGACTCTCTCTGTACTGGGAGGCAGTGCACAATAAGATTTGAAGGAAGGGCCAAGTCATTCAGTGGGAGAAACAGAGTCATGGCTGATGGATCTGTTACTTAGGGTCCAGCACACTAGGGCGGGGAAGGGTAATTTCCAGCTTGGGTAAACATACATATGCCAGTTCTGATCAAAACAGAGCACTAAAAGAGGTGTAGCCTCAGGTTATCAGTCCCCTGTACTGACCTAGGATTTCAGATGGGACTGTTCTTGGAGTGACTACCTTGTTCTGACACCTGTGCAGCTGCAGATACACTGTTATTTTTTTTTATCATACTAGTTTGATCAGTTTGCTGGAAATTACACCTTCAGCTCCAGTATAGACATGTCTCGTGCAGACCTCTATCCCTTATTACTCTCTGGGCACTCCTTTTTTATTCAGAAGAACATTTAATCTAGTGTAGGAATCATGACATTATATTTTACAGTAATTCCTACTTGTGGGTGGGCCTGGATTTCATAGTTCCTTCTCTGACCACCAGTACATTTCTTTCAAGATCTCTCATTCTCTTGCTTGTTGTTATCTACTCCTCTTACAACATGTCATCATTAACGTCTCTGAATTTTCTGCTTACGCTGTTTTCTCAGTTGTTTTTCATTGATTCCACTGCTGTGCACTCATTTCCCTTACTCTGAACCATTACAGTTTTTTTTCCAATTACGCTATCTGTCCTTGGCCTATTAACTCCCAGCCTTGGCTCCCCTCTTGCTTTCATTATCCCCCCATTCCCATCCACACATACCCCCTCTTATTAGGTTGACTGACTCTGGAGGGGATCCTGATACCATTCTGGCTTCCTTCATTCTAAATAGTTCTTCAGCCATATGCTTCTTTCTGCCCGGTGCCTTGTTAAAGTAACCTACTCCTCCCCTACCCACTCCCAGGTCTCCAATACCTACTAACTCTTCTCCCTTTTTAATTCTCACTTCTCTGAAGAGCTTAGAAAAAAAAAAATTAAAAGTAATGGAAATTCCTTCTCATCTGCTTCAGCCCTTTCCTTCTCTCCCTTTTGCTACCTTTTCCTTTTTAAGTAGCCTTTGAATTTGTCCTTAGCCCCTGTACTCGTTTTCTTCCTCTAGGACAGGAATAGGAAACCCCCCAGCATGCATACCAAGAATGGCATATGAGTCCATTTGGAGTGGCACGCAGCACCCTATGTGGTGCTGTCAAAATTGCTGGCACCAAGACCAAAAGCCAATCCAGGCAGCTCCTTTCAGCAGCATGCCTGGGGAAGGGGTCTCCAGACATGCCTCAGAAAGAAGCCACCTGTAGCGAATCTTCTCGGTGGCATGCCTGAGGATAGTTCCTTTCAGCGGCCACTCTGGGTGGCTAATTTCCACGGTGTGCCTGGAGAACCCCCACAATTCCAACCATGGCTGTCACTGAATTTTCAGGCAGCAACTGCTTTTTTTGAGCGAAGGGGGACATCGGCATTGGCTGAGGGTCACTGGCTGGAGGAGGGACTGGCACAGTGGTCGGCAAAGGTTGCTGACCCCTGTTTGGATAAGTCCATCCACGCCTATAATTTTTGGTTGTCAACATAATACTAATGACACAAAATAAATCTTTACCAAAAATTTCTCCCTTTGTGCTCAGACTTTTATTAATACCCATGACTCCAATAGTTCAAGGGGAAATTCTTCGGTTCCTCAAACTAAGCAGGTCTAAAATTTAGTCTGTCATATCTCTTCTCTTTACAAATGACAATACTTGAAGAATAGTTCTTTTGAAACTGACGAGAATCCCATTATGGAACTCTCTTCAATTTCAAAATCTTTGTTTTCACCAAATATGGTCACTTCTCCATGTACACAGTCTACAAAATATCTTTTGTTCTGTATTCCTACTGTTAAATGGCTTCTGCTGGCATCTCAGTGTACCATATATACTATGCTTTGTCAGCTTAATTTATGTCTATTCTCATTTCCTACTCAAAACTCCATAGTATATTCTTGTGGCTTCTTCTGTGTGGAACATCCTGCCTCCTCCAGTGAGTGTCTTCTTCAAACTTCTCAATAATTCACTTTATATGTATGTAAATTAGGTTAACTGCAATAATCCAGCCCCCCTGTTCCCTTGCCTCTCACACAAAATCCCTTAATTTATCCAACATTATAACAGATAGATAGATAGATTTTGGAGATCTATCTATCTATCTATCTATCTATCTATCTATCTATCTATCTATCTATCTATCTAATTTAAAAAAAAAACTTGGAACTATTAGGACATGAATCAATGCTTAAGTGATCAGGTGCTAATTTTTAAGTTACATTCTCTTTTCCCTTCCTTTGCTTGTATTAGTCAGTTTAGATTGTAAACTCTTCATGGCAAGGAGCTGTCTTCTTATGTATCTGTAAGGAACCATGTACAACAATGATATATAAATACTTAAAATAATAATAATCAAACACAATGGGACATATTCTCTGCTGGTGGAAATTCACCAGAATAAGAAATTTGCTCCTATACACTTGATATATATCTATCTGCTTTCCTAACACTACTAGCAACTTGCTTCTTTTCTGGGTGCAGATTTCAGGGTGCTTATCCTTAAAAGTTAACAGTTACCAATATTAAAAGCTGTTTAAACAATTCTGAAGGTGCAGAACATCTTCTCCATTGCTATTGTCTGTATTCAGTTACCATGGAAATCTATGACTTTTTGGTACACACAGTCACAACAATATGCAGAAAGTCTTTAGCTGCTATATTCTGAAATGCCACATTAGATGCAGTGTACATAAGCATAGTGTGGCACATCTGAATTTTACAATACATTTTAAAAAAATCCTTAGAAGTGTAAGTAGCATCAAAAACTGTATCATGAATCTGGGCAATACCTGAAGAAATATCCCTTGAAACAATTTCACTGTTTTCAATCCAACACTTCATTTGAAATTAGTTCCCCCAAGACTAAATTACAGAGGATTTGCATCATCTTGCTGCCTGATAACTAAAACTAATTTAAAAATTCTTAAGTTCAAAGCACCTTGTAAATTGTCAATAAGGCATCAGAGACTTTCCTTAATATAGTTTACACATTGTAGTAATTTCATTTACTGCTTTATTGTTTTTGTAGGGGTAGGAATAGATTTAAATAGCAAAAGCATAAGTGATGAAACCTATAAGAAGAGGCTGGCTTCATTAATCAATGATTTTGAGGGTGATTAAATGATACTTATTATCCCAACCTCCACTTTTTTTATTATTTTAGTACTGCCAGAAAGTAATATATATATTCACAAAGGTCACTGCTATATCTATATATATATA
>ML685798.1:9960469-9991256 GCA_007922175.1 Pelusios castaneus | reverse complement strand
TTTGTCCAGAATGACACAAGTTAAAGTATGGATATAACATCAAATTCTTAACTTCTAATCGAAATAGAATTCCTAGACATAAACTATATAATCATTCCCAGCAAATTACTACCTTTCTATTGATACCGAACATGACATAGTTCCTATGGATTATAGCATTTATGAGATATCCATAAAAAATAATATCATAAATGCTTCCCTAAATCCAGACAGTTTCACACCGTGCCCACATGCCCTGCCCTTTGGGGGGCATGTCAGGCTCCTCCTGTGCCCCTCCCCCCGCAGGGAGGGCATTGGTGTAATCCTGGGGTAGCTCTAAGTTGATTTAGGGCTACCCCAGGGCTACACTGGCCTACTTCGACTTTAAAAAGTCAAATTAAGCGTTAGGTCGAGTAGAAAGGTGGCTTAATAAAGTCGACTTAATTTTCATTAAATTTGAAGCTTAAGTTGACTTAATTTACCAAGCTTAATTAAGCCAAGCTTAAGTTGACTTAATTTACCAGTGTAGACGCAGCCAGTCAGGTAGAGAACGGGCATCTGATACTTTTCATTCATATGAATGCAATTGAATTATTTATAGGACAGGCCATCATCCTAGATAAGTGAGATTGAGGAGAGGAAACCCTAAATAGCGGCCATTTTGAGCAAATTATGATATATTGCTGTCCTGGGTGAACCATCATCATCTTCACATATACGGTGAGGGAAACATACGATGTTTATCAGCACACAAAAATATTAAACACTGTCTGTGAAATCTTGACTCTGCTGATGTCAATGATAAAATATTGATGAGAATGACTTCAAGTAGGTACAATCAAAAGGATGCATAATTTGTTGTCTCAGCTGTGTTAGTTACTTCATCAGCACCAAGATTCCCAGATAAAGTAATTATCATTAAGTAAAAGCAGAAAATGTGACTGTGACAGTAATTCTTAAGCCATTAAATGGAATTTTAGTTTTTCTTTTTTGTAAATACACTGCATTAGAAACACTTTGGCGTTTGGGCGTTCATTATGCCATAAATTTCAAATGCTATATAAAGCCTAAGCTTTATTTTTTTCTGTTTTTATTGCAGCTGAAAATGTTGTTAATCTCAAGGCCCTAATAAAATTTAGTACCACAGCATGTCACCAAGTTAATATAGGCATATTAGGATTTCCATAAAGAAATAACATCTGATTTAGATGTGCTAGTTTCTAACAGTGTCAATATACTACCACTTTTTCTTCTGAACTGCAACTAATACAATGCATATATATTTATTGTAATAACATTGGTTTTTAATTCATCCAACTAATCTTCCTGGCAAGATATTTACCATGTTATTCATCTCACTATTAAAAGAGAAAAAATAAACTCAGAGTAACTACTTCATATTCAATTTGACCCTAAAGGAGAATACTAATGTATTTTGCCCCACAGTAAAATGTAACAAGCCACTGAAAATTAAATTTCATTTATAAAAAATACTATGATCATCCAGACTGATCTTCTGCATAAGACAACATACCGCACTGAATAACTTCTGCATTAAAGCTCCTAATTTCTATCTGAGCTAAAGCATATTTCAGTGGAAAGATTTCTAGTCTTGATTTAAGGAACTTACCACATCCTTTGGTAAGTTGTTCCAATGGTTAATTGCTCTCACCACTAGAAACTAGTACCTTATTTCTGGTATGACTTTGTCTAGTTTAAGTTACAAACACTGGATTTTAATATGCCTATTTCTGCTTGATTAAATAGAAGTCTACTAAATGAAATTTGTTTCCTTGGAAAGTACTTATAAACTGTGATCAATTTCTCTCAAACATCTCCTGGATAAATTAAATAGATAGAACTTCTTTAATCTTTCACTGTAGGCAGATTTCATTCTTCTAGCTCTATTCTAAACCCTTTTGAATTTGCCATCATCTTCTTTGAAGGAAGGAACACCAGAACTGACATAGCTTTCTAGTAAAGGTCTCACTGTTTCTTTTTCAGATCATGTATAGTAATTAGAGTCATTCCAGCTTTTTTGAATTTTGTAATTTACAAAAATTAATTTTATATAAGTATTAATAATAAAATATTTACATTTTGAAAACATTTTGCCTTCTATCTTTGGTGCTTTGAAGCTTCGTTATTTGTCGCATTATGATAAAATTAATTAACTGGAATATTTATTGGCTTCCAAATAACCATTTTTGGGTAGTTATTTGTCTTGCTATGGTATCTGCTTATTGGGTGAGACACTCTGAGGCAGATAGATTTCATAATAGCTTTAGAGGCCCGATCCTAGTCCTAAATTCAACTGATGTTGAATGTCAGCTTCCATGCAATCTGCATCAGAGCCCAAAGATTTGATCACATTCCATTCTAGACAATGACAGTTTTTTTACTGGCTTGAATGGAAACAGGATCAAGCACCTTGAATGAGCACCCTATTGAAATGCATTTTACTTACATGGCTGGCATTTTACAATCGCTGGCATACACTCAGATTATTAGTACAGAAACACATTACAGTGCAATATAGTAATCTACAGTACCACCTTTCTAAAAAGGATATGCATATTTCCAAATTAATAGGCGATTTGTACTCAAAATACACAAAATCAGTGCTAAATAACTTCACTCTTTCTTGCATAATGTAACCTGTTTTAATTCCTAAAAAAGCACTAATGGCTCAAAGGCACTAACCGAAGCTTTCCGCTACTAAATTTTCTTATTTGTGTAGAAAAAAATGAAGAGTTGGATGCTCTATTTCTTTTCATTTTCAGATACATAAAGAAGTCACTTTAGAAAATGAGCACTCTGTTAAATGTATAGCTGGTGTGTTTTCATTTAGTCTAATCTCTGCTGTCTCAGCACGAATGTACTATGTTTACACTGAGCCTACTGCAAAAAACACCCAGAAAATTTTGCCATGGCTGACAAAGGGGAATAGAATAGCCTTCTTTTTCAAATGCATTCCAGAGACCATAATAACGTAATTGCAATATGTTACGTAATCAAAAATATAATAAAAAGTAAAATGAATAAAGCAATAAAACTTGTTTCAATTAACAGCTGGGCATCTGAACACAGAATAACTCATTCTAGCATTTGCAGATTGATGACATTGTTTATTCTTGATATTGACAGAGTCATAATGCATTTTGACAAAATGATTAAAGAGGCAGATAGCACTGTCAGTTGTCCCTTTTGGTATAAAGCAAGCTAATACCTTACATCAGTTGTAATCTTTGGAAATCCCTTTCACGGTGTTCAGTTGCAACTTTATGAAATTGTCTTGATGAGCTGATTGTGATAACAGATGCTGTGTGCCATTTGTTATTCTGTAAAAGAAAATCTTTCTTTCCATTTTAACATGTGAAGAATAATCATGTTCTAAATGGTTATAAGAAATGGGTATTTATTATCACTGAAAAACCTTCAAAATTTAGATAATCCTTTGACTAACAGAATAATTATTTTGGCAACATGCTGCTGCTGCTCCTGCTAAAACACTGACCAGAAAGGGGGGGAAGTGATTTAAGAAAAGTGATAATATTTGAATGAAAAACTAAACTGTAAGCCAAGGCTAGTACAGTGTCCTCAACTCAGTGCTGTATGGAGACAAAAGGCTCAACAAATGTTAAGAATGGAGTCAATTCTAATAAGGATCCTACCAATTGTTCCATTCAGAACCTCATGGATGTCTGAGATTGCCAAGGTCTGATAGTAGGAAGCAGTTTATTATAGGGGTGACCATCTAGTCTGTAATGAATTTATTCTGTCTTCTTCTTGTACCCTAGAGGCATCTTCCCTCCTCCATGACTAAAGCAATGAAGTTCTGTAGGGACTGCACTATAAATATATGAGTTGAGTAACAGATCTGCAGTTTTCACCAGAGAAGCTAATGTTGCTCAAAGATTTGGAACAGCCTTTCTCTTTCCTTATTAATATGCTTGCAATTCATACAATTTATATGTTTAAAACAGGAAACAGGGGTTTTTTTTTGTTAATAAAAACATATTTTGTAACTTTAAAAAAAATTCTCCTGATTATTTTGCCATTTCTGGTTCATTGTGGAAGGATGGAATTTTATTAATTGAATCTACTTATCATATAAATCAAGGGTACTATCAAAACCCAAAAGAACAGAGAATAATTTAACGTTGACTTCTAAAACAGTACTCATTGTATTTGCCACCCATAAGAGTAAAGGTGCATTTGTCTAGACAACATAAATTATCAGGGGCACTTAATCGATACTAATCTTGTGCGGAGGGATTGAAACTTGGTTTGATGTGGGCAGGAGACAGAAGTCCATAGGTAAGTAAAAACCATAGGGTGCGTCTACACTTGTAAATTAGGTCGACTTAAGCAGGCTTAAGTCAACTTAATTTACTCTGCATCTACACTACAGTTTCCTTAAGTCGACTTAAGCTGCTGCTTAAGTCAACATAAGGAAATTTTAAGTCGACTTAATAAGACCTAGTTTTACATCAATTTACTGGTTAAGTCGACTTAAGCACGTGTGGACGTAGTTTAGCCCTAAGTCAACTTAAAGGGTCCCCAGGGCTCCGCCACTGACCTCCCTCCCAGGGTACCTGGCACAGCCAGAGTCTCGCATGCCCACCCACAGGGCAGGACACAGCCCTGCCCACCCTGCTCCTGTACCCTTCCCCTGTCCCTGTCCTGCTCAGCCCCCATGAACCCTGGTACAATGGGGAAGATGCTGAGTTCCCTGGCACTTTTTGAGGAGTGCCTGGGGAAGGGGGCACCTCTTGGGTGTCCCCCTTCCCACCATGCACCACTCCCAGGTCCACCTAGCCCCTACAAGTCAATTTAGGCATCCAGTGTGGATGCTCTAAGTTGATTTGGCAATGTTGACTTTAAGTCGACCTAAATTTACAGTGTAGACATGCTAAGTCGACTTATTTGAACAATTGTAGACACAGCCACAGAAACTTGGGAGAAAGCTTGGGATGTTATAGTAGGTTTAATGGAGAGATGAGAGAGAACATATGGGGGGAATTCCAGGGAGGATGGAGCTAGGCTGTTTTCTGTGTTTGGTGACTCTGTTTGTTTATCTATAGTATTTTCTCATGAAGTTCTATGTATGTAATTAAGTTGAGCAAATTCTCTTCCTCATTAACAGACTCATCCAAGGGGGTCACTCTTTTTAAAAAAGCAAAACAAGCTACCTAATGTCTGGCTCTACAATATATCAACACTAAAAACAAAGCCTTTAAATATGCCTCTTCACTACTCCTCAAGGTTACAAGAAGTTGAAAACCAAATATATGAAGATATATCAATTTTCCAGAAAGCAGTTTTTTATTTAGGGGAGGAAATCATTTTAATTTATTGTGTTATCTGACAAATCTGGGAAGGTGGAATCTTATTGTGCTTGTATGTTACATTATTTCCTTTTTCCTAAGAAGCAACCTTTTCTTTATGCAGCAATGAGAAAACTAAAATCAGTATTAAGCCTTTTTATATGCCACAAAACCTTTTCCTGAGGCAACAGTCACCAGGGAGCAATCTTGGCTGTATTTTCAAAGGATGAATTTCTATTTGAAGACAAAATCTGTATTTATGGTGATTCTCTTTCGAGTAGGATTTGATAAATTATTATCAATTCATAGATTATAAACACACTAGGGACTATTGTGATCATCTCATCAGACCTCCAGATTAATACAATTTATAGGACTTCCCTGAATTAATCCCTTTTGAACTAGAACATATTCTTTAGAGAAACATTCAATTGTGATTTAAATTTTCCAGTGATAGAGAATCTATCACAACCTTTGTGAAGTTGTTCTAATGATTATTAGATAGCATTATTGTTAAAAATATGCATCTTATTTCCAATCAGAATTTATCTAGCTTTAACTTTCAGCCACTAGAGCTTGGATCTTCCTGGATATGTACCTCTAGACTGTGATGTAGTCACCCCTTAACCTTTTCTTTGTTAACTTAAACAGATTGAGCTCCTTTGGTCTGTCATTATAAGGCATGTTTTCTAATCTTTTAAAAAATAAATCATTCTTGTGGCTCTTTGAACCAGCTCCAATTTACCAATATTCTTTTTGAATTGTGGGTACAAGCAGTTTATAGATCTAAGGCAGTGGTTCCCCACCTTTTGCGGGTTGCAACATGATTTGTGGTGTGTTACAACCCTACAAGACATACCAGCCCACCACCCACAGGCTGAATCCAGCCATCTCCCTGGCTCTCCACGACACACTTACCGCTGTGTGATAACACAGTAATGTGTCGCAATACAGTGGTTGAAAAACGCTGATCTAAGAATTACATTATAGTTCCGGCCACAGCCCCACACTAGGATCTCATGTCCAGTTGATTAATCACTATAACTACCAACTCTTTTTCAAAATCACACTCCCACGATGGAGTCCCCACATACAGTAAGTATGGCCTATATTCTTTGTTCCTAGAGGTATGATTTTATATTTTCCTGTTCACTTCATTATTTATAACTTTCCCAATTTTTGTGTCATCTAAACACTTTATTCAATTAAAATTTCAGATTTTCTTCTAAATCACTGATTTAAAAAAAAAAAAAAAAGCATGGAATAAAGCCCAAACCTCTTTTAGGGAAAAAAAAAAAAAGTTCCACAGTTGACAATGTCTTCTCCTATGGTGATTGCTATGAGACCTAAAATTGAGACATTATGGTTTCTATTAACATTCACAGGATTCTTTTCCTCATTCTTTCTTATAGATATATTTTTTCTAATAATTAATGAGTTGAATTTTCAGCCTTATTAACTTCAATATGAAAGCATATTCCTTTAATTAGATGATTATCCGTATCAAATACCCACTACACCTATTCTAATTTTAGAAATATCTTCATGTCTTGATTCTTTTAGGAAAGAACAGATTTGCTTTTAGTAGTTGTATTATTGTTAGATTATTACTCTCAGGCAGTCAGAACAATATTATTCTGAGCAGAATGTGTGACAAACAATTAACTGACTAGGTATTTTCAGGTATACTTTCCAATAACAGCATAAAAATAGGAGAAAGATGTTGAACTTGAATTGTTTGCTCCACAAGAGTAAGAACTGCTATACAAAGTCAAACCACATCCAGTCCAATAGTTCTTCTAGCCCAGTATCCCATCTTTCACTAGTGGTCAATGCCAGCTGCTACAGTGGGAATGAATAGAACAGGTAATCATCAAGTGATTGATCCCATCAGTCATTCCCAGTCTCTGGCAAACAGCAATCCCTGTCTATCCAGGCTAATAGTCATTGATGAATCTGCCCTCCAAGAACATATCTATCTCTTTTTGAAATTTCATTATAGCCTTGGCCTTGTGTGAAGAAATACTTAATTTTGTTTGTTTTAAACCTCCTGCCTATTCATTTCATTTGGTGACCCTAGTTTTTGTGTTATGAGAAGTAAATAGCATTTCCTTATTTACTTTCTCTGTACCAGTCATGATTTTAAAGACCACTATCACCTTAGTCATCTCTTTTCCAAGGTGAAAAATCCCAATCTTGTTAATATCTAATCATTTGGATGCTTTCCCATATCCCTAATCATTTTAGTTGTCCTTTCCTGTACTTTTTCCAATTGCCTTTTTTTTTTGAGATGGGGCAATGAGATCTGATGAAGATCTTAAAATGTGAGCATACAATAGATTTATGTCTTATTATCTATCTCTTTCCTAATGATTCCCAACATTCTATTACCTTTTTTTTTTTTTTTTTTTTTACTATCTTGGCACGTTCAGTGGATATTTTCAGAGAACTGTCCACAATGACTCCCCTTTATCATTCAATAGCACAGATTTGGTTGTAATCATAAAATTACTCTACTATGTTTTTGTGTCCAGGGGGCACATTAAGCATGTTCTAAAATGGATGCCCAAGAGGCTTTTTGTTTCTTGTAAGAAGGAATAAGTTAATTTTCCCATTTTGTAAAAATGCTCAAATCTTGGCGATTTGAGTTTGAACATACGGTCACATGGGGGACTCTCCAGGTCATGCAAGCCACAGAAGAACATGTTCCTGGGGAAAGGAGAGACAGCTGCTTAAGGCTTAAGGGGAGAAACAAGAACAGATCCATGTGGAAATAATGAAGGCTAAAGAGCTTTTGGTTTATGCTTTACTTGTCAGTCTTCCATTGTCCCACAAGTTTCTATTGACCTTAGCCTAGGATAGCTTCTCCCAATTTATCTCCATAAGACAAAACTGATAGATCTGAGTCCAGTTGTCCTTTTCAATTGAACATGAATGTATGAATGAATGAATGAAGCCTGACCTTATCCATGGGCAATTTTTAAGTTAAAAAAAAATACAAGGGGAAAACACATGAATTTTTCTTACCAATATATTTTGAAATTTTAATCAGGTCAATAGTAGGAGATTTTTCCAGATATAGCTACACCAGTAACTATACTGGAAAAGCATGCCTCATATGGCTGCAGCTTATATTGTAAAATTGTGCTTTTTGGTGCTATAGCTTATTCTGACACAGCTGCACTGGCAGATCTTCATGACGTAGATATGACCTTATAATAGTACTATGGGAGATTACTTTAAATATAAGAGGTTTCAAGAATAAGACTGTCTAAACATAGGCAGCTCGCTGGGGCTCCTGCCAGCCCCCTGACCCCACTGCTGGATTTTCTGGGCCCACGTGACATCCTTGACTTTTGCACAGGGCCCCAGAATCACTGAGACTAGCCCGTGTCCAAATGTCACACACAATATTCTTTCATAGTTTTATTCAAATACAATACTGAGGTAGAGTAGCATTTAGGTATTAGTTACTGGTGCCTAAGAAGTACTCAAGGTAGATAATTTATATCCAGTTTTCAATGGACTATACCTCTTTCACCTACAGATATTCCATGATTGGAATCACAATTTGTTTGACTTTGTCTGCACTTTCTGTCTATTCAACTTAAAAAATATACTCTCTAGAAATATTAAAAATACTCAAACTTTAATCTTAGCTAATTATTCAGATATGTTAGATGACATTTCTGTTCACTAATAGAATGGTTATAGAGTACATAAGTACTTCTGGATTCAATTCTTGTAAAGTTTGGTTTCAGTGAACACTGAGGCAAGAAACTTTGAAATTTACTTCCTATGAACATTTAAAACTTGCATATTGACTATTCATTGACTGAATACAAAAGGCATGTTAAATGGTTGAAATAGTTCATTTAACATTAGGGAATGCTGAAAACAAAATGTCATTACTAAAAACATATTCTGAAGTTACTATAGCAAGGAACATAGCTAAGCAGACTACTATAGTCAGCAATATTATATATGCTACATCTGATCATCATCTCCCTTCTCAGGTAAATTTCCCACTGAAGCCTGAATAAGGAGTTCAAGATCTAGCCTTATATAAAAATTAACTTGCCATGAAAGGGAAATATGAATAATAAGAATATCTGAGGTTCAGTTTAGATCTGGTGTAAAAAAGTACAACCCCAATGGAATTTCATCCTTTCCCAGAAGCTCTGAGCTCATTATTGTATTGTGACAGTGCCAGTGAGCACAAAGTGATGGAGCAGAACCACTGTAATGCTACACAAACACACAACAAGGGCTATGGCTACACTAGTAATTTAGGTTGAATTAAGGATGCTTAAGTCGACCTAAATTACTCCATGTCTACACCTGGCTTTCATTAAGTTGACTTAAGAAATTCCTTGTTGACTTAATGAAAGCTTAAATCTACTTAACTTGCCCTCTTTAGGTTGACTTAAGCCTTAAGTCGACTTAAGTCGACTTAAGGCCAGTGCAGACAGCTATATCCAATGTTAACTCAACTTAATAAGATCGACTAAGGGTAGCCACTCTGTTAAGTCCACTTAATAAGGTTGACTTTAATAATGTTTATTAAAAAAAAAATTAAATAACAAAATTATCAGCGTAGACTTACCTAAAGTGGCTGAAATGGAACCACCATAAATAATGCTGTACAACATTAAAGAAAAGACAATCTAATTTTTCTTGGCTAGTGTGGCCTCTGAATAAATAAATCTGCACATTTTTTTTTACCAGAGTTAACAGTCATAAAGGCTTAACCTGTCTGAAAGACACATTCTCAGTGGAAAGATAATGAATTACTTTCTTGATGCATAATTATCTATAAATCTAGTAGTACTAGCTGTCTTACTGTATTTTTATTTTACCAGCAGCTTAGCTAACTATTTATTTTATACTAAATTTGGGAAACTAGTCATCACAGCAATATAGCCTAACCATTCATCTTCAGGTCCATGAAACCTATAGGCTTGATAGTGGCCAGAAGTCTCTTTCAATCTGTTTAGGTCACAATTCATCAAAGCACTTAAGCACATGATTAAATCCACATATTTAACCAAGTCATTAATCAATGGGACTAGTTAACATTAAGCACATGCTTAAGTACTTTGCTGAATGGAGTCTTAGTACTTGGGCCAGATGAATTAGTAGTTTTGGTCCAGCTGCAAGTGGTAAGCTATCTATGTCAATGATTTCCAGTACAATTCTTACCCATGTGCTTGGCCTTAGCAAAAAGCTAAGGGACTGTATGAGTCTGGATAGAGAAGTGATACCTTCTGGAAATATATATATTGCATGCATTGGCAAGTCAGCATGGGTAAACTCAAGCCCATAGATTTTAAAATCAGAAAGGACCATTGTGATCATCTAGTGTGGCCTCCTACACATTGCAGACCACAGAACCTCACCTACCTAGTCCTGAAATAGATCTCTAACCTCTGGCTGAATTACTGAAGCTCTCAAATCACGGTGTAGCCTTTGCTTATACCTATGCTTGGCTTGTATGCATATATTTTATTTTACTTTATTTTATCTTTCTTTATAAGTTTAAGAAATCCTAATTTTTATAAAAGTATACTTAGCATAAGTAAACAAGTTAGCATAACTTTTATATCAGAAGCTGAAATGCAAGAGACCTACAGGGCTTACTGTAAAAATTTCCAAGATAAGTCTGTATGCAACATCTCTGCAAAGTAGGTGTAGTTGTGAAGTTAAAAATAACAGGGTGAATCTTGTTTTCAGATCAATTTCAGATCCTAATATAATAGTTATAATATATGTTAAATATAATAATATAATATAGGTTAATATAATAATATAATATAGGTTAAAGGTGAACAACAACTTTGGGCAAGACATTTGACATTTCAATAGAAAACACAAAACCCACAAAATTTGTAAACAAGGAAGTGAAACAGTGACATGGAATATTTTGGTAGGAAAAATACGTCAATTGTACACATGAACTCCTTAACCAATAATCTGAAGGTACCCTGACAATTTCTGGGTTAAGGACCCATATTTGGGTGAGAAAAGATAAAATCATTTAATTTATTTTTAGAGGGGTATAAAGGTATAGAGGCTATAATGTGTAAGAAAAAAGGTATTTAAAATCCTAAAATTTGGTAAGCTATAAAGTTTCCACATCTTTCACTCTGACACCATCTTGCTTGAGCCAAGAATCTTCAAAGACCCACTGCTTATTCATTTGCTTTATTATTTTAATTTAGTTAAGTTTTAGTTAAATTAGTTAAGTTTGTTAAGGTTATTAGAGCCTGCACTCCTCATTTCACCATCTTTACCTTAAGAAAGCGTAAGTATAAGCTACTTATAAATTGTTTTATAGAATATATAGCTCGCTTTAGTCTGTCATCAATTGTATAAAGCTTCTTAAATATATTTCATTGTATATTTACCAATTAATATCATTTTATCATTTTAATGCTCATGCTTTTGGCAATAAAAATTGTTATAGAATATCTTAAAAATCCTTTGTAACTCTAATTGTTCCTTGGGGAAGTCCTTAGTAATGTAACTTCATCTGTGGTCAGATTCAAACTTACTAGAACCTACTGACCTGAAGGGAAAAAGTGTCCAAGACAGCTGGCTGTATTTTAAAGAAACCCTGTTAAAGGCACAGGAAGATAACATTCCGATGTGCAGAAAGAACAGCAAATGTGGACGGTGCCCAGCGTGGCTTAGCAGAGAACTCTGCAGTGAGCTGAAACATAAAAGGGAAGCTTACAAAAAGTGGAAGCTTGGACAGATGACAAGGGAGGTGTATGAAGATATTGCTCAGAACTGCAGGGATAAAATAAGAAAAGCCAAAGGACAATTGGAGTTGCAGCTAGCAAGAGATGTGAAGGATAACAGAAAGGGGTTCTATAAGTATGTTAGCAACAAGAAAAGGATCAGGGGTGGTGTAGGTCCCTTACTGAATGGGGCAGGCACCCTCGTGGTGGATGATGTGGAAAAGACTGAAGTACTCAATGCTTTTTTTACTTCAGTCTTCACAGGGAGGGCCAGCTCCCAGGCTACTACACGGGGTAACGCAGAATGGAGAGAAGAACGGCCCTCGGTGATGGAAAGTCAGGTTAGGAACTACTTAACTACTTGGATGTGCACAGGTCCATGGGGCCAGATGAACTGCATCCGAGGGTGCTGAGGGAGTTTGCTGAAGTGATGGCAGAGCTGCTGGCCATTATCTTTGAGAACTCATGGTGAACAGGGGAGGTCCCAGAGGATTGGAAAAAGGCAAATATAGTACCTATTTTCAAGAAAGAGAAAAAGGAGGATCCGGGGAACTACAGACCAATCAGCTTCACCTCAATCCCTGGGAAAATCATGGAGCAGGTCCTCAAAGAATCCATCCTGAAACACTTGGAGGAAAATAGAGTGATCAGGAACAGTCAACATGGATTCACCAAGGGCAAATCGTACCTGACCAACAAGATTGCCTTCTATGATGAGATGACTAGATTTGTGGATGCGGGAAGTGCCATTGACATAGTATACCTCGACTTTAGCAAGGCTTTTGATATGGTTTCCCACAGCATTCTAATCAGCAAGTTAAGGAAGTATGGGTTGCGCGAGTGGACCGTAAGGTGGATAGAAAACTGGCTAGATCAATGGGATCAGCAGGTAGGAATCAATGGCTCAATGTCTAGTTGGCAACCGGTAAAAAGTGGAGTGCCCCAGGAGTCGGTCCTGGGGCCAGTTCTGTTCAACATCTTCATTAATGATATTGATGATGGGACAGACTGCATGCTTAGTAAGTTCGCGGATGACACTAAGCTGGGGGGAATAGTAGATACTCTGGAGGGCAGGGACAGGATCCAGGGAGATTTGGACAAATTGGAACATTGGGCCGAAAGAAACCTCATGAGCTTCAACAAAGACAAGTGCAAAGTCCTACACTTAGGATGGAAAAATCCCATGCACTGCTACAGGCTGGGGATCGATCGGCTAAGTAGCAGCGCTGTAGAAAAGGACCTGGGTGTTATGGTGGACGGGAAGATGAATATGAGCCAACAGTGTGCTCTTGTTGCCAAAAAGGCCAATGGCATATTAGGCTGCATCAGTAGGAGTATTGCCAGCAGATCGAGGAATGTGATAATTCCCCTCTATTCGACACTGGTGAGGCCGCATCCAGAATACTGTGTCCAGTCTTGGGCTCCCCACTACAGAAAGGATGTGGACAAATTAGAAAGAGTCCAGCAGAGGGCAACAAAAATTATTAGAGGGCTGGGGCACATGACTTATAAAGAGAAACTGAAAGAACTAGGCTTATTTAGTCTACAGAAGAGAAGACTGAGGCGAGATTTGATAGCAACCTTCAACTACTTGAAGGGGTGCTCCAAAGAGGAGGGAGCTAGGCTGTTCTAGATGGTTACAGTGGACAGAACAAGGAGCAATGGTTTCAAATTACAGCTGGGGAGGTCGAGGTTGGATATTAGGAAAAACTTTCTCACTAGGAGGGTGGTGAAGCATTGGAATGGGTTACCGAGGGAAGAGGTAGAATCTCCATCTTTGGAGATTTTTAAGGCCTGGTTAGACAAAACCCTGGCTGGGGTGATTTCGTGGGAGTGGTTCTGCTTTTTAGCAAGGGGTTGGGCTAGATGACCTCATGAGGTCCCTTCATCCCTATTATTCTATGATTCTACTTGTGTAACAATTTAATAAATCATAATTATTTAAAATCCCAAAATAATTATTAAATGTGGGCTACAATGGTTTAAAGACTAAGTTATAGTGAATTCACCATTTACACTTGTTTAAACCTGCACATGCCCCATGCTGTTCAGGAAAGTGGAAAAAAAAAAGCAACCCAGGTTCTCTGCCAATCTGACCCAGGAAGAAATCCCTTCCCAACTCCACCAGGGAGATACCTGGGAAAGAATTCTCAGTAGTAATATTGAGCCCTCTCTTCTAGTATCTCAACAAGTTCCACATGTCATTGCAGGCAGTCCCGTCATACCACCCCTCCATAAACTAATCAAGCTCAGTCTTGAAGCCAGTTAGGTTTTTTGCCTCCCTGCTTCCCTTAGAAGATATTCCAGAGCTCTGCTCCTCTGATGGTTAGAAACCTTCACATAGTTTCAAGCCTAAACTTTTTGATGGTCAGTTTATATTCATTTGTTCTTGTGTTCACATTGCTCACATTAACTTAAATAACTCTTTTCCCACCCTGGTATTTATAGAGAGCAATCATATCTCCTCTCAGCCTTCTTTTGATTAGGCCAAAAAAAGCCAAGCTCCAAGTCTCCTCTCTGAAGGTAGCTTTTCCATTCTTTGGACCATTCCAATAGCCCTTCTGTTCCAGTTTGAATTAATCTTTCTTAAACATAGCAAACCAGAATTGCTCCTATGTTTGTTTTTTTGGTTAAAAAAGGGAACTGAAAATCTAGGGTGTCACTCTCAAAAACTGAATTGACTTAAAAGTAAGAATTATAATTAACTTTTAAAGATTGACAGGACCGGCATACAGTAGTGATAGAGACAAAGTTTGCACTTATTTGCAGGATACAGCTTTGTAAGTATAGTTATAGGCTGTAGTAAATACAACATGATCCATTAGACACCAATCTTAGAAAAAAATTAAATAAGCTAATATTAAAGTGGATAAAGAACACATTGCCATTGGAAGTTAAACAGGTAAATGCCACTTATTTCAAAGATAAGTACTTCCTTTTAAACTAATAGTGTATTCACTCAGGAGACAATGCATAGCTGTTTATACAGTGTTAATCAAAAGCTCCTACATGAAGGCTAGAATACTATTTATAGTTAAATTTAACTTTATTAAACTTTTTTTTCTTTTTCCTAGAGGATAAATCTTTCATGACCTCACTCGGGTTCAAGAGTGAGAAAATGGAACATCCATTTCCTTGCTTGACTGAATATTAGAGCTTGTTGTTATGACTATAGATGTTCCAACCTTTTTCTAGGTGATATGTCATTCATATCTTATTCCTATAAATATCCTCACAGCACTATGAGGCTCACTGGAACAACTATTACTAATTCATAAATGCATGGTTTCTTTGGGAAACTTGGAAATGATAGGCATATTAACAACTGTATCTAAATATTATATTTTTAAATAGTAAACATTGTGTCAGAAGCCTATTCATAAGCTTCATTATCACAAGTTAGTCACTACATTATAATTCTCAGTTGTCTGAGATGCAAAATTTGACTATGGGGAGCCAAGTGACAGGGCAGCACAGTACCTAATAACTATGAGTCTTATTAGAGTCTTCAAGAAAATCAGAACTTTTCTCTAGAAAAGTTGTCTCTTGAAATTTTCCCTTTATGAAATTCCAGTTTTCCCACAGTACATTTTGAAAATGCCATCTCTTACCCACTTTCCCAGTAGGGGAAAGAGTAAGAAAATGTAAGAAATTGTGGAAAACCTCTCATTCCACACTTTATTTTCCAATTGGTAAATGAGTAGCAAACAAACCAACCAACCAACCTGGGAAACTAAGAAAATGTTGGGAAATAACTATCTTCAATCATTTTGAAAAGTAAGTCCAAAGCTGACTATGAAGAGTTACGAAGGGATCTCACAAAACTGGATGACTGGACAACAAAATGACAGACAAAATTCAATGGTGATAAATTTAAATTAATACACAATGAAAAATGTATGTACAAAATGATGGCATCTAAATATTAGTTGTTACCGCTCAAGAAAGATATCTTACAGTCACCATAGAAAATTCTCTGAAAACTATTTGTTCAATGTGCAATGGTAGTCAAAAAATCCAAAAGGGTAAGGAACTCTTAGGAATTAAATATATATTAACAGAAAGAAAATGCCACTATAAATCCATGGTACCTTGAACACTATATGCAGTTCTGGTCATCCCATCTTAAATAAGATATATCATCATCATCTTCTTCTTCCATATGGAAATAGCAATATTCACTAATTAATAGAAAGCCTTTGAAATCCATTTGACGACTGCAGGAGCTATATATATATAGTTTTTGATCTGTGTTGAATCTTCAATTCTCCATTTATGCACATAATGCATTTATAATGCATTTATGCATATTCTCCATATAATGCACACATCTTCCATATGATGTCCTGATAAAGTTAATTATAATCCACTGTCCTTGGCAGAGCAAGAAACCAGGAAATTTTGTGGTCAGAATAAAAATGAGTACTTGTTGTTTACATCAGCTTGTGTCATCAGTGTTGGGTCATCAGTGAAAATGAACTTCTGTCTGAAAGCACAGATTTAATGATTTAGAATGGCTGGTCACATTGAGGCGGGTAGGATGGTTTCAGCAGTAGGCCCTTATGCCAGATGGTGTCAGGCTGTTGATGAGCTAATTAAAGCTGAAGCCATATCTAGCTTCCAGCGAAAGCCAGCCTCAGTGCGTGCACTCAGTGCAAGCACTTGATCACAGCAGTTCCACCCTGCTCTGAAAGCTTTTTGTTCCATAGGGATTGTAATCTTCATTATGGGAGTCAGCCGTGCTGGGTCAGCCCCAGCACAATCACCCACTTAAGTAATTTGTCTGTTCTACAGATGAGAGAGTTAGGAAAACAGCTTTGGGGGTCATTCAGCTGCTTTCCAGATTTTAAAATGGTAATTAACTTGTCTCCAAAATGTTGAGAGTTTGTTGCTGGTGATATCTTCCATGAATAGTGCTGCCATCTAGTTGGGTTCCTTTAGCCAAAGATACTAAAAGTCTTGAAGGATGCTGTCAACTCCAGGCGCTTTTTGTTTTTTATTAACAGAGAGTGTGACATCAGCCTCAGTTCTTAAGAAAATTAACAGAAACTTGATAAAGGGACACTTTATGTGCAAGATTATTTGAAAGATATTTTCACCTCTTTTCTTTAATCTGCTTTGAATTTCTTAGCAGGAGACTGGCAATGCTGGTAGAGAGAACTTTTGTGTTTGTGTGTGTGATTACTTTGCTCCACCTAGGCACCACAGAAGGTCCCATTCTTTACAACTTGAGGGCATTCGTTATTGTTGTCTTTGTAAAGTCCTGTGGTTCAGGGAGAGTAGTGGCTAAGTCCTGGTAACCAGTAGCTTCACATTGCCTTAGAAGCTGGGTATAAGCATTGCATAAAGAAGTTCCTGTAACTTTGGTGGAAGTCTTTCTTTGCAGCTTTAATAATAAGCTTTATGCAATAATTGAAAGTTTTATGCTACTGATAATTTTGTTGATGGCAACAGCAAAGCCCATTTCAGGTTCCAGTGTAAAACTGGTGTGCTGATACATTAGAATTGAAAAAAAGTATAGAGAAGAGCAATAAAAATGATTTGGGGAATGGAGCAGCTTCCATAATAGAATAGATTAAAAAGATTGGATCATCTAGGAAAGGATACAATTAAGGGGTTATATGACAGAGGCCTATAAAATCATGAATGGTGTGGAGAAAGTGAATAGGGAAGTGTTTTTTATCCCTTCCCGAAACACAATAACTAGGAGTCACTCAATGACATTAAAAGACAATCAGTTTAAAACAAACAAAAGGAAGTACTTCTTCACATAATACCCAGTCAACCTGTGGAATTCATTATCATAGGGTGTTGTGAACTCAGAAGTATAACAGGTTAAAAAGAATTAGTTGAGCTCATGGAATACAGGTCCCTCAATGTCTATTAGCCAAGATGGTTGGGAACACAATTCTCTGCTCAAGTGTCCTTAAACTGTTACTGCCAGAAACTGGGACTGGATGACATGGGATGGATCATTTGATAATTGCTCTACTCATTGTTCTGTTCATTCCCTCTCAAACACCTGGCCCCAGTCACTGTCAGAAGTCAGGTTACTGGGCTAGATTCCAAGTATAAGTGTTCCTATGAGGTGGAAACACTACAGCCTGCCTGACTCCCCTCACTACTCTCTCCCACCCCCAGAGGAGCTGCCATTTTGTCCACTCCATTTCACACCTCCTCTGCACCCTGGCAGCCTACTTACTGCCTCTCCCCCACATTGCCACTCCCTTGCAACCCTTACATCTGTCACCTGCCCCCTTTCACATTTCTCAATCACCTTTCATAGTATATGTGTTGCTCCTTACAATGCCTATGTCCTGTCTTGTCCCCTTAACCACAGAATGTCAGCCACTTTGCTTGTAGGGATGGCTTTAAGAGTGAGAGGTGATAATTGTAGAAAAATGGCAACCATCTTGCTGGCTTCAGGTCTATTGTCCATAATAGGAGATGTAGGCCACCTTGAGAAATGGAAAATTCACAAGTTGGCAGACTTTCATCACAAAACAAGTAACCCCCTCACAGCCCCCCAAATCATAATAAAATTATAAGAATAGGCAATGCTGTCACAGATATGGCAGATTTTGTTGATCATTTGATAGCAGTAATAAACGTAGAATATGCTGGGGTTTATCTTAATATGTGGGTAAAGTCTCACTAATGTAGCTCAAATACAGTATGTACTTATACAGAATATCTATAATTATCATAGTTAAAGTGTATTTAACACAGCTGGTAAAGATTTGGTTTAATCAACATACAGGGTACACTCTCCTCATTTCTCCCATATAATTGTTAGTTGCTCTACATTTTCAGATGTCTCTTCCCCACTGACAGTTTTTGTGTGGGTGAAATATTAGTTATCCCCTCCCTTCCCTGTGCTACAGTTATGATAATATAGAGTATATAAATTTAGGGTGTAATATACTAAATGTTTTTGCTTGTTTAAATCATAATGCATTTGCATGAACCTGACTCTAATAGAAAAATAGAAGCAAAATCATTAAAATACTTCTCCACAGTGGTACATATCTCTGAAACTGTTAAAGTCCCCAATGGCAATTCCAGACTGGTACTGTGGCTGGAAGGTTAATGTATATGGCATATTGTGTTATAGTGGGGGAACCATCAGAAGATAGGAGAAAATAAATAATGTACAGAATATACTATATGACTTTAAAGTTAATACATTAATTATTTATCCGTTGACTACAGAGTAATTTGAATTTTTGCCTTTGACAGTATTTCACTGGAATAATATAGAACAAAATATTCTAAATACATCATAAGCTGAAAAGGAGAACCAAGAAATAAAACTGATGTTAGAGATAAGCCTGAAAGTCCCTGCCTCCTGATTTAAACACAATTGACATTTGAAGAAGACTATGAGGTTTCAGTACTTGAGTCTGATCCTTCTCATTTTGATGCAAGATCTTTTCTACTGTGCTGAATGAAAACCTGGGATCCAAACTTTCAGGGAGTTTTCAAAAGCCTAGCGTGAATTTTGTCCCATTTCCAATCATCATTTTGTCCCTTCAGTAATTATTTGTGAGAATTTCAATAATGAGAAATTATTGAGCATTTGGAAGATACAAAATCTGTAAGTATTAAAGTAGATGTTATAATTAATTAATGCCCTTTCCTTGAAGATTTTATTGATGATAATATACTTTGGAAGTCACTTTCTGTAACTCAGGACTTCCAGGTCAACACAAAGTGATTAAATCTAAAATACAGATACCATTATGGAGGTTCCCACTATCCCATTATCTTGTTCCCGCTTCCATAACCACACAGGTGCCCCCACACAGTAGAACAAACACAGGACAGGGAGGTGAAGAAGGGGCTGAATTTGGGAAATCGGTGGAGGGGTTACCTACAATTTATAGATCCAAAGGGGTAGCCATGCTAGTCTATTACAGAGAAACAGAGTTCTGTGGCACTTTTAAAGACCAACAGATTTTTTTATCGCACGAGTTCTTCAAAGCACCTGACAAAGTTGGATTTTCTCCCATGAAAGCTCATGAGATAAATAAATCTGTTAGTCTTTAAAAGTGCCACAGGACTCTGTTTGTTTCTCTACAATTTATAGTTCATAGCTGTGTTTTATGGAACCTCCCTGTACATGCTAGAGATAGGATCAGCAGATTTGTGGATAACTAGAACTATAGCCATTAAGGGCTGCAGATCTGGAATATGAAGGAACCCTAGATGCTGCCAGTGAATCTGTTTATAAGAGGGAAATTTTTTTTATATATATATATATAAACTTGCCCCCACCCCGCAGCCAGGGGCTGGACTAGATGAACGACTGAGATCCAATCCAATGCTAATCTTCAGGATTCTGTGATTCTTCTAAAAATTTAGAATGACACCTCTGAGGGCATTTTGTGGTCCCCAAATCAAAAGAACAGCTCCTTTATACTGCATAATTTGGTTTCGCTGAGCTTCCTCTATTAATTTAAGAGGCTGAAGAAAATAGGCTTATTTAGTCTGCAGAAGAGAAGACTGGAGGGGGGGGGATTTGTTAGCAACCTTCAACTACTCCAAAGAGGAGGGTACTAGGCTGTTCTCAGTAGTAACAGAGGACAGAATAAGGAGAAATGGTTTCAAGTTGCAGCTGGGGAGGTCGAGGTTGACTATTAAGAAAAACTTTCTCACTATGAGAGTGGTGAAGCATTGGAATGTGTTACCTAGGAAGGTGGTGTAATCTCCATCTTTGGAAACATTTAAGGCCCGGTTAGACGAAACCCTGGCTGGGATGATTTAGTGGGGGTGGTCCTGCTTTTAGCAGGGGGTTGGACTAGAGGTCCCTTCCAACCGTAAGATTCAATGACTCTATGATTTTATGCTTTCAGTTAGTTTGCAAGCCTGGACTGCTTTTAAAAAGGATTTCTCAAGCTCTTATAGCTCTTCTTAAAATTCACTAAAAGGATGTTCAAACATCTTTCTAAGTGTTAAATACATGGGCCATGAGCTCATTTTGCAAAGTTACCAAGGCAATAAAAATGGTAATGCAAAAGGAAATTATCTTATATTAGTATAAAATTCAGCTCTTCTAGTACTGACTGCATAGTCACCTTATCATCACTATTATATATCAGATGACATAAGAGTTTTATGCTGTATGATTACAGAACAGTGTAGTCCATTTTTATTACTCCTAGTCTGTAATGGAAGCTCAAACAGAATTGCTTTTTGAAATTTATACAATACAGGTTTTACTTCTAAAAAGATTGTTCCGTAACAGTAAAAAGGGTTTCCTCAT
This sequence comes from Pelusios castaneus, assembly GCA_007922175.1. NCBI lineage: Eukaryota > Metazoa > Chordata > Testudines > Pelomedusidae > Pelusios > Pelusios castaneus. Next base: position 9,969,939 of record ML685798.1, on the reverse strand, counting down.
ATGGTAACAGGGAAATATATCTATTTCTTCAGTCACTGAGAATTTGATATAGTAAGAACTGATTACAGAACAGGATCACACAAACTCACTATTGCTACAAAAAATACACTGCAAGCTATATTTTATCTGAATTTTCTTGAACTATAATTAAGGTTATGAATTTTTGCAATTGTTTTGGTTTGTTTCAAACATAACTTTATGGTTTGATTCCGACAGTCCTTCAATTATTCATTATGTGCTTCTTGAACTGTGTTGTTTTTCTCCAGTTGATCAGAGCAATTACATGATGCTTACTTCTTTTTCTGGCAGAATGAGTTTATGTGAAGTTCTACCATGAATGATTGTAAATATGAACTTAAACATTATTTTTCACATATATTTCTGCATGTCACATTGAAATTTATCTTCTGCAAGTATTCATAATAATAATAATATTCTATTTACAGTTGTGCTGAGAGGTTTTAACTTAGATGGGGATCCTATCATTTTAAGTAAGTAAGGGTCAATGATACTTTTCCAAGAACTTCCAGTCTAAATAAAACAGGTAAAGGGTGAAAGGGATGGAGTGACTTTCTCAAGAACACAGAACAAGTCAAAGGCAGAAGTAAGAATTAAACCCAAGTCTCCTCAATTCCAGCCAACTGCTTTTGTCATTAGACCCTCATGCATACATCTGCTGAAATATTATCCTTTAAAACAAATTAATTATTATTATTTTAAACAGGTCATGCTAGTTCATTCAATTGAATGTCAAAATCATCTACTGCCATAGAAAGCATCTACCTTCCTTTTTTTTTTAAAGACTCTTTATAGAATTCCATAGTATTCTTTCTACTATATGCATTAAATATTACTTATGTAACACTATGCAGTGTAGTTGAAGCTCTGTCAGCCTCAAGATACTGGAAATACAAGGTGAGGGAGGTAATATCTTCTTTGGCTCAACTTCTGTTGGTGAGAGAGACAAGTTTTTGAGCCATACAGAGCTTTTCTTCAGGTCTGAGAAAGATATTCCAAGCATCACAGCACAATGCAATGTGGAACAGCTAGTATACCATAAGTACATAGGACAGATTCTAAGGGACCATTTAAAGCAGAGCAGCCCATTAACGTATCTGCAATCATAGGACATGGACATCTATCATCATGTTAATCAGGCAACTGTACTGGATTCTCATATCTCTGTCTTCAACAAATTTCCACTACACATATTAATAGATGATGATGGCGGCAATGTTTTCTGATTAAGATATCCAAAAAAAGCTGTTGAACTCAGAGTAAAAATTAAGAAAGCCCCTTAGGCTGCTCTAACTTGTGCTAAATTGACCCCTAGCAACTCCAGCATTAGGAAGGCATAATACTTCTGCCCCTTCATATCAACACCTCCACAGAATCAAATTATTTGATGATAGGGAGCTAAAATAAGGCAGTAGCTAAAGCAACTATTAATTTGGTTCCTGATTTCACAGTGACATCCCCACTAAGCATTAATCAATCAAGGTACTACAGTGAAACCAAAGGGAAAAAAGGTAGTGATAAGGCACTATGCAGAACTTTAATCCGTTGTCATCAGAATCTAGGGCACTTTTCTGTTTGTAATAAGTTAGGAGTGTATGGCTTTTCTTTTCTTTTATCTTTTCTTTTCACAAGTTACATTTATAAATCAAATTTCTGCCAGCAAAGAAAATCCTCCCAGAAATACTTTCTGATAGTAGCATGCCTTCTTTCTAAACTTCTGATGTCACAAGACCAGCATTTTCAAGAGCTGCATGCTGCCTAACTCTGCACTGTTCAGGACACTGCCAAGATATTTGTGGGATGGAAGCTGGAAACGTCACTGACCTCAGAGGCCACCTTTAGCTATAGAGGGGGTGGAGAACCACAGAAACTTAACTACTTAGCATAATGGGCAGCAGAATTACTGCACAGAAATGGAAATAGAGTAATTTTCCATACTTCTGGGGACAGATCCTCCACTCCCTACCCCCCAGTTTAACTTAAACTGTGGAACTTTGATCCAGGGCATGTTGTGAAAGCCAAAACTATAACAGGGTTCAAAAAAGAACCAGATAAATTCCTGGAGGATAGGTCCATCAGTGGCTATTAGCCAATATGGTCAGGGATGAAACCCTAATGAATTACTCCCCTCACTCTAACTACAAGCCTTCATCCTGTTTCTTAGTCTTCCTAGTTAATGACATTCCCACACTCCAAACAATAAAACTAAGGGCGTAGATCATGCAACAGCCGAAACTACTCCCATATAATCTGGAGAGAAAAACTGAGTTTCCCTACTTTGCCTTCTCTAGTCCTATCTGTTCATCAGAATACTTACCTATTAGCATTCTCAGTGATTTATTTTCTAGGGCCCTTGGTGTAAACCTTAGTTCCTGACTGCCTTCAGTCAGAAGTCCTGCTATATTATCCCTCCTGATTCATCAGTGTGTGCCAGTGGACCACCAGAGGTTTGAATATAAAATTAATTCTTCCAGACTACAGGGCTTCTGCACTTCGTATTACCAGGAATCTTTGGGGTAAAGAGCAACATTAGTCACCATTTATTGAAGCCTATAATATATTAATATAATGCTGGCCATTAAAAACTTGCCATTTCCACACACCCCTTTACCCGCCCGCTCCAGATAAATAGATAAGGATTACCTCTGTCTCTGCTTTATTCCCTTGTTCTGCCCTAAAATGACTACTGGGAATATATTGAATATTGCAAGCACTCCACTAAGTACATATTTGCATTTAGATTACCTAAGGCAACCAGCAAGTTTTTTAAGGGTCATCCAAATACTTAGGCATAAAGGGGTGAGCTTTGGAGAAGAATTTTTCTTTGCTTTTCTTAATGTTATTTTAACATTTTTTTGGTCACTGAAGTTTATACTGTGAACCTGAAGTTCATACCTAGTTCATACTGCATTTAAAAAAAATGCTTGGAATAGCACATGCTTTGTCTTCCACAGTGTGAATCTTAACAGTGCACCCTAACAGTGCAGCATACTCCACGTTTCTCATACAACATAAAAGATACATCTTAGTCGTTAACCTTCCCCTTAGCTGCTGATAAAGTAAGAGAGGCCCATTCTTTACAGTAACAGTAATGTATTTGTTCAGATAAATATTCCTCTTGCTGCAATAAAGCCTAGTATTTTACAACTGCCTCCCATTTTTTGAAAACTATAAAATGGCAATTAAAATTGAATATGATCAGAATGTTAAGCAATGTTTTCAAGGCAAGAAGCATGAAAGAGCTTTTTAGAAACTTCCTTTAATGCAGTGGTTTTTGGCCTGTGGTTCATGGACACCTGGGGGTACACAGACTATGCCAAAGGTTTTCAAAGGGGTCTGCACATCCATTAAAAAAGTAGAGGTCTGCAAATGAAAAAAAAAGGTGAAAACCCCTACTTTAGTTAAAATCAAATTAACTGGTTGTCCTTTTTTCTCTCAGCATATGAATCACCCATTCGTGGTGTGTAGACTCATAATGAATGTATAGAGTAAATGAATGATTAATAAACTTGTCAAGGTCTGGACATTCATTGTGGTTAAATACATAGCAATTTGTTTGCTTGTTGCCCATCTACATGTATCTGAACCTGCTTGACCAGGTTTGGGCCATTGAGCTCTTACATGATTTTCAGTACTTCAAATTTAGCAGTTAGAGAACATGAGATTGGGAATAAGGAGTTCTGAATTCTATTCTTTAGCTCTACAACAAGCTCTAAACTATTCTATCCTGAGCAAGTTACTAAACCTAATTCTGTACCTCCGTTTAACCATGTGCAAACGGATAAAATGCAGTTTCTCTGACACCAATGTTATGCGTATTAATGGCCTCAATTCAGGAAAGGGATCAATGAGACAGAACCATAGACTATGTCTACACCACCTTGCACATTGCTGAGGGCAGCATGCAGGGTATGTTCAGTGAAAAGCAGGTTGTGTCCACATTGCAGTATGTAGCTACATGCGTCAGTGAAAGGATCTGGTGGGGGCAGGCAGCAGGAAAGTCTTCAGCAGCCGGGAGCTCATGAGCCTCTCCAGGCTACCTTCCCCTGCCAGAGGCTTTCCTTGATATCAGAGCCTTTGCAGGCCCACAGGGAAAGGTTTTGGTAGTAGAGAAGCAGCAGAATGCTACACTGCAAAACACAGCAGTACAGTGTTCTGATTCTTCTCCTACTAAATCCTATCCACTGCTAAACAGTGTAGACACAGAGGCACTTCCTGGGCATGTAGAGAACCATGTAGTATTTTTTATCCTTGGGTTCAGGTGTGGCTTTCCTCTACTTGCCTAAGCAATGTCACTTGGTCTAGGTGAAGGACATGTGCAACGTGTGCATTCTACACACCCGTGCTAGGAGTGTACACTCTTGATATACCATTGGAATCTCAGGGATTTCTGAGGATCTTCATATAGCCTGTGTGGCTTCTTTTGCAGGACTGGTACCATAATTCCCATCTACATTTTGTTTACTATTGAAAATGTTTTCTTTCTTTTGTAATCCTTAAAAGCTTACTCTAAAAAAAAAGAAAGAAAGCTGAAAGGTTCTGGAGAACAAGACAGTCACTTCAGAAAGGGGTGGATATAGCTTATGAGTGCACAATAATCTTTTACAATCTTGTTTAACATAAATAGATACACAATTTTATGGAACTGCTAGAGCAGTAGTTCTCAACTGCTGTGACATGACACTAAAGTGTCTGAGTGTGTTGCTGCAATCAGGCCACCACCAAAATCCCCTGTCACTGCCCAAAGAAACCCTCCCGGGGTTTTTCGGTGGAAAGGTGTGCTGCAGTGGCAGGGTGCTGCCCCTTTAAGAGCTGCCACCAGAAGTCTATGTGGCAGCTTTTTTGCAGTAGCAGCAGAGGTGGCTCATTAAATCAACTGCCACTGAAAGTACCCACGGTAGTTGTTGTTTCCTGCAGTGGGGGCTGCTCCTCCACCCTGCTGCCTTTTATACTACACATGGCAACAGGCTTTTTTTCAGCAGTGGGGGCTACTTTGATTTGAGCCGTCACCAAAACTGCCAGTGGTGTGGGGGAGCCTCGGCAGTGGGGGCAGCCTCGGCGATGGTGGTTTCTGGTGTAGATGATTTCTGGTTTCCTGTGTCGCCCACAACTGGGAAGGTTCCTGACCGTGTCACAACATTAAAAGGGTTCAGAACCCCTGTGCTAGAGACATAACTATTGGAAGATAATTAAGATACTTTAATTTGTCTGATACAGTGTTATCAGAGATATTTATTTACATAGCACTGATCACATGGATCAAAAGGCTTTTCAATCAGACAATCACAATTTCACAAATAATCAGTAAATAAAGACAATTCTAAAAATAAGTATATAAGTAGGGCTTTTTTTTTTGAGCCAGTATGCACTGGTACAGGGTACCGGCACCTATTTTTCCTTGTCCGGTCCCGCTGCCTAGCCGAGGGCTGGAATCAGCAGGGAAAGGAATAGGTCTCTCTTCCCTTGCTGCTGACCCTGGCCCCAGCTGGGCAGCGAGGAATCAAGCCCATGGACGCTTTTTCAAATCGCCCGCCCTAAGCATTCTCAGATGTGTGGCTCAGGGTGGGAGTAGCCTGGGAGGCCCCTGCAGCTCCAGCCAGGTAAGGAGGAAGGGTCGGGGGTTAGGAGACCCGGCTGGTGGGTGAGGAAATGTTGGGGGCTTGGGGGAGTTAGCGGGTGGGTAGAGAAGGGGTCGGGGGGGTCAGGGAGCTGGCAGGGCCTGGGAAGGCCTCTGGAGGCTGGCGGTAGTGGAGTGGGGTAGTATGGAAAATTGAATGTAGCCCCCCACCCAAAAAGGTTCTAGGATTCTGTGACACCCCTGGAGGCCAGGATCAGTAGGGGAAAGGAGCGGGGTCAACCCCCACCCCCACCACTCCAACACCCCTCCCCCCCCTTTTTTTAAGGAAAAAAAAAACATTGTATATAAGTATATAAAAATAAGGCCCAAATCTGGTAAGTAACCCTGCTTGTGTAGATACATGAACCATGGAGCCTTGTATCAAAAGGGCTCCACTTGGTTGTATGGGTTCAATACCCTCTCTAAAGCAGCATGTGTGTTCAAAACCAAGTCTTCAGCTGTGTTTCAAAACTCCCTCAAGAGACTAATGCATGAAAGTATCCATCCTAACAAAGAATAAGTATGCACAGGTGTGATGCTTGGAAAATACAAATGGAAGGGATATGGTTAACAGTCAATCTAAAATATTCTTTATTTTAAGAAGGATTATGAAGTTGTTCATAGAACTACATATGGCCCAGAGTCTGAGACCACATATAGTCTGATTTGTGTATCAATCATGTTCACCCTTATAGTGAAACTGTATTGTTTGAAACAAAGTATGTCATTTAAAGGCCTTTTCGAATGCTCATGACATACTGAACATTATTGGTGTGGTAGTTTCCTGCAATGTCATACACATGCACAGATATGAAACTCTGCTATATCATATCCCCAAAGGTGCATCTCACATGGATTGAAAAGATGCAACCAAAACCTTGAGAGTTCATGTCTCCAAGAGGAATGCATATAGGAACAAGAAACTGGCCTGCACACCTGATAAGGGAACTCAATTTTCATTCATGTGAGGGAAATCATGTCCATTGCTGGACTTGGCCAATCATCAGACCTCTAGAGGTATTGAGGAAACTTGTTAAAAGAAAGCAGCATCTGGGTCTCAGGGATCTTCCCTAGAATTGATCTACAGAGCAACATCAAGGTCTTTGACAACTGCCAACAAGGGTGGCAGGGAGCTGCAAGATTCATCTCAGACAGTTGTGGGTAGCCTAACATCAAGGCCTGAAAAGTTACTGAAATATTAAGAAAATCCCACTTCTTCAAAGCATCTGACAAAGTGGGATTTTCTCCTACGAAAGTTCATGTGATAAATAAATCTGTTAATCTTTAAAGGTTCCACAGGACTCTGTTTGTTCTTCTGCAATAAACTAACAGGGCTACCCCTTTTGAACTTGAAATATTAAGCTTAGTTTAGGATGCAAGTTACCTTTTAGTTAATTGTCACCAATTTCCTTATTCATATTAATCTGTTGATTTATATTAATCTGATTTATAATCACTTAAAATCTTGCTGTAGTTAATACACTTAGTTTTTTGTTTTATCTAAAGCAGTGCATGTGAACTGAGTGTGTGCAGAGACCTCAATCGGAGTGACAGGACTGGTGCATATCAATTTCTTTGATCGATTGACAAGAAAATGTAAATGAGCATGCAGGGTGTAATTTACAGTACCAAACAGTTCCTAGAGTTGCATTTGGACTTGGGGGGGGGGGAACACTCTTTGCCTGGAGTCAATACCATGAGCACTCCTTCACTGGGCCAGGGACCAGTTACTCGCAGGAAGCTGGGCATGGGCTGACCCAAGAGTGGTTCACAAAGAGAAGTAAGCCCAAAAGAAGAGAATTGGGGCAACACAGCTACACACCAGTCCAGATTGCAAGAGGGGAAATGTCACAGTCTCACTGCAAATTTGTGTGTTTTTACAACCAAATTTCCCTGCTATTTAAATCACATAAAAAACAGGCAAACCTGACTAGCATGAAATAGATTATACTTAGATTGGTTCAAATGTACCAGTTAAGAAACTGAAGAAAAGTAAGGGAAAATATTTCTCACCATTCTACTTTCTTTCCATTATAGTGATTTTATACTACTTGAAACAGTAGGTTAAAACAAACAAACAAGGTTAAAACAAACAACAAGGTTGAAACAGCAGATTAAAACAAGCAAACAAAAACAGCTTAATTTTTCCCCTTAATGTTAGATACTACAAAAAATTGGGTAAATATTTACAAATGTGTATTCCACTTTAGATATGAGTCTCCTATTGTTTATGGTATGCAACATTTAAATATGCTCTTCAGTGTGCCTTCTTTAAACTTTTCAACCTCATATTATGCCTCTTGTTAAACACTTTGTCTACACTTGAAAAGCTAAGTCGACTCTGTTAAATCAACTTAAGAAGGACTTTAAGTCAACCTTGTTAAGTCAACTTAGAGAGTCTACACTAGAAACTTAAGCCAACTGCCTGTGTCCACACTGGCAAGTGCTAGGTCGATGGAGAGCTGCGGCTTGGGGGAGCCGCAGCTGGAGAAAAGGGAGGGAGCTTCTCGGCAGGGAGCCGTGGGCTCCCTTCTCCCCAGCCCATCTGCCTTAGGTGAACTTAGGGAATTAGGTCGACATAGGGCATCCATACCAGCTTTAGGTCGACTTAACAGGTTGAATTTAGTGCTAAGTCGACCTAAAGAGTGGTAGGTGTGGACGCGACGTTCTGTAGGTCGACTTAAGCATCCTTAAGTTGACCTAAGCTACTAGTGTAGACATACCCTTCAGCATATGACATGGGACTACACCTTACTGCAAAATAAAATCTCATATGTATAGTCAGACACATCAGTTTAGCTCAAGTAGCTTGTACAATTGATTGTCTGTTGTTAGACGAACATTCATTTTAATAAGTTGATTCGGAGATGTTAATACAGGATGGACTTTGATCAATATGAATCTGAAAAAGACATTTTTATTCAAGAATATACAAAAATGTGCTCTAGACACAACAAAGTTTTAAGACACAACAAAACTTATTGACATCAATAGAGAGATTTCCACGCAGCTCAGTGGCTTTGCAGTTCCCTGATTATTTTTATCTGTAGATTTTGCCTTTATGGTGCTGCTACAGGTAGCATTTTATTTATTATTATTATTATTTTTCTCACAATGGTAACGTTGCATTTTTATCTTCAACAAATGTGATTCACTGCACTGGCTTAATGTTATATTACATAAGTACCAAACTTCCATGAATTTTTGACCAAAGGAGTTCCTCTTTACAAGCCTTATTGTGGCTATCTTAATGGCCTTAGATAAACTTTTCCCTGGCCACTGCACAATTTCATTTTGGAACTGTGTATGTCCACATATTAAATGCCATAGAAAATGAGTAAAATGAGTTTGTGGCTCTCAGGTCTGCTTTCAAGCCACTAGACTTGACTGCAACTGTAGAAAACAACAAAAAATTTAGAATCCATTCTAGTTCTAACACTGTCTCCTTGTATGGCCTTGTGAAAATTACCGTGCCTCTGTGCCTCAGTTTTCTTATTCTGTTTCTTTTTCAAAATAAAAGTGTTAATTCTTTCTTATCCATCTTCCAGAAAGTTATGGAGATTGCAGTGACTAGCATTTGGGAAATACATAGAAGATGAAAAGTGATAAGCATTATTGTAAGAGTAGTTAAAAATCTTAGACTATATCCATGGGGGTAATTTATCTAAGTAACAGCTATCAGTGACCAACAATGCAAATTGAGCAACCCCACAAAGAAAAAGACAAGATAAGCAGTGATTTGCATCAATGCAGTTTATTTGAGTCTCTCTCTCTCTCTCTCTCTCTCTCTCTCTCTCACACACACACACACACACACACACACACACACACACAC
>ML685798.1:9948502-9960459 GCA_007922175.1 Pelusios castaneus | reverse complement strand
CACACACACACACACACACACACACACACACACACACACGGCAGACAACAGTCCTTCATTCATAGATGCATAGTCATCAAAGAGAAGATGGAGAGATGGACAGAGCATAAGTTGCAAGAAAAATTGATTGTCCACGGGGTTAGTATGCTCCACCCCTTTAAAAAGGAGAAGCAGTGTGCATTCTCACCCAAGCAATACAGAGCTTTGGAAGGCGTTCTACTTCCTTTTGGTTCCCCGCTGGTGGTGCAGCTATGGACAATGGATATGACTGAACCCTTAAAGCAGAACTGAGGTATTAATATATATTCCCACTATATATCTATCCTTTTCCCTAATTTTTATTTCAAAATATTCAGCATTTTCCTGGGTGAAGTTCACATTTTCCAGTTCCTCTATGCCTTTTAGTATACACAATGAAGTCTTTTCAAGCAAATTAAACTCAGAGATGATGTCCAAAGAATAAAACAAACTCCCATCATAAGATGGTATTTTTGTCTCAGTTAACAGGGAGAGATACATGTTAATCCCAGCACACTAAAAAAAAAATGTGCCCCAAAGAATTGAAATGCACCAGTAATTGTGAAAGCTTTCTTTTTTTCTTTTTTTTTTTTAAGCCAGAGAAAAAGGGAGGGGAGGGATTTTCATCAAGCATTAAAGTACTTCAGTTGTATTGATTTATATCATTGCTAAAAAAAAAAAAGCATGGACATTTGATTGATAAAAACAGCTGTTTAAAAAGATGACAGCTGCTACTATCAGAGAGGGTGAATAGAAAGTAATTGTAGGCATTGAAACTGAAAATAAGATAAAGTCAGTTTTACGTTTAGTACAGCAGTTTTAGTGAAGACTAACAACACATTAAAAGCCTTTAGCTGAAGATGTCCAATTTGCTTTAAGCAATCAAGAAAACTTATAAAACATGCTACCTACATGACAGTTCTACTGTTAATTGATTTTACCCCTTCTTCTTTCCATTCTTACACACAGAATAACATAAGTAGACTTAAGTTACATCTGATCATTCAAGTCCTAAATAGTAATCATTGATTCAGCCCCTGCTTCATTGTAGGTTTTCTAAATAGACAATTCATCAAGGATCAAATCAGAACACTGATCATAAAATGGATGCATCAAAATAATTTACTAACAAGGCCCTATTGTATCCAGTCATGCATCACTTACTACCAGCCCAATAAAATAACAGGTAAACTTAATCAATAATTATTATTTCAGTTATTGCAATTTTAAGATCAATGTCACTTCAAAACTTTACACTCAGATGATCCTAAGAAGGACATACCAAAGATGAACAGGACCTAAACAGTACTAAATAAAATAGGTGAAAATGTTCCCATAGCCTCTCTGCATCACTGTGTTTTGAGTGTCCCACAATTACACAAACTATAAAGTAGTACTATTAGTATAGGTGGCTGAAGAATGATAAATATTTTTGCAAATGGTTGTATATTTGTTTGGCATATTTTTTTCAATATTCTCAAAGCAAAATATTCTGAAAAGAACAACAGCCAAAACTAACTAATACACCACTTCAGTGGGGAGGAAAAAAAAAAAAAGAAAAGGAAAGAGTAAAAATATAAGGGTGAAGAGGAAAAGTGAGGAAGGGTGGAAAGAAAAAATCCCAAACCAAAACCTGAAACTTATTTAGAAGGAACAAAAAAATAGTAGATTTGGGAAGAAAAAAAAAGGTATATAAATAATATAAATATTAAAATTCTGCCAAAATTGACATTCCTGAAAAGACATAACCTTTTTTGTTGAAAGCAAACTTCAAATAATATTTTTACAGACACTAACTTTTACTATGACTTTGGTTGGTCCAGTAGGTGTTTTGAATGAGCTTCTGAGATGGTAATCCCCAGTTCACAGTTCAGGACAATGATACCAAAAGTTGTTGGGACAGACACATGTAGATATTTCTACAAATATGAAGACTAAAGGTAAGAGTCACATCTCCCCCGCCCCTCCCTACACCACCACAGTTAGGGTAATTAACCACTGGAGAAACATACTTCAGGATTCATAAATTTTAAGACCAGAAGGGACTAGTGCAATCATCTAGTCTGACCACCTGCATAACACAGGCCAGAAGACTTCCTGAATTAATTCTCATTTGAATTAGAGCATACCTGGTAGATATGGTAGCTTCTTCATCACTTGAAATCTTTAAAGAAAAATTAGAATCTTTGTAAAAGCTATATGCTAATTCAGCCAGACATTATGAGCTTGATACCATAACAATCCACTGAATTGTTGTTATGGTCTGTTTCATATAGCAGGTTATACTACATAGAAAGGGATCCTGCCACAGTGAATGGTGTTGTGATTAGACTGTGATGGGGAAGAGAAAGGAAGAGGCCAAAGGACTAAATAGAAGATAAGAGTTCACCACGGGTGCTCACAGGTATACATCTGAAATCCATAGATTCTTCTCTACTTTTTCAGCAGCCTTCAAGAACTGGCAGATTAAGTTTAAGGATCTGATCCTTCAATTACTACCATGACAATCCCCTTAAAAGTCAAACACAGCAACCTTATCCATAAGACACAAAGACTTGTATGAAGGATGAACTGCTCATTTTGAATTTCATGCATTTTGTTCAGTTAAAGTCAAATCACTACTAAGTGATTTTATCCTGGTTCTATTTTGACATTTTGATTAAGTTAAAAACCTCTTTGATGGAAGTTTATAAAATGCATGTGAATTATCCAAGAGTTTGAATCACCTACTGTAATCCTAATCCAGAGACCTTGGTAAACAGAAAATGACAGGTTCTTTTAGAAACACGGTAATATTGCAACAGACAACTTTGAGATAAATATGTGTCATAAATAAGGTTATAAAAATGTGTAGAAAATATTTACTCAATTTGTGCACTGTAGCCAATTTTAAAAGCATAATGTATGTCACATTGTATTATATTTTCTTCTCAAAGCATAAACAAAACTCTAAGAACAGTCTTCTTCTTCTCAAAGCATAAACAAAACTCTAAGAACAGTCTTCCATGCAGAATCCATCACACCATCAAAGATGATAACTTCCAGGGCCATCCCTTGGGGGGAGTGGGGCCCAGGGCCAATTGGCCTAGGCGGGGCCTCCAACCCCCCATGCTGGTGGGGAGTGCGGTGGGCTGGCCCGCTCCACCCCCCAGGGATCCCGTTCAGCCTTTGGGGAGCTGGCCATGGAAGCCAGGCTGTGGCCCCGGGCCCAGGCGGCGGGCAGCCGAGGCCGTGGCCCCAGCCCCTGGCAGCGGGGAGCCGAGGCTGCGGGCCAGGAAGCTGAGGCCGCCTGCTGGCAGGGAGCCAACCCCAGCCAAGGCTGGCGCCACCCCAGCTGCAGCTGGGACCCCAGGCTGCTGTGGCCAGTGCCCCAGCCAGGGAAACAAGGCCTCACCATCAACGAGGGCCAGCTGGCGCCCGTGGTGAGGGGTGTGGAGCAGACTGCAGCAGGCTGGCCCAGAGACTGGACCTCGCGCACCTGCCTCTCCCCTGCGCCTGCCTGCTCCACCCTGAGGGCGGGGAGCAGGGCCAGCCCAGGGGCCTGGGGAAGTGTTCAAGGCCCGGCTTGCTGCTGAAGGCAGCCGGGAGCAGGGGGAAGCGCGGTTGTGCGGGGAGCAGGACAGCGTGGGTCCCACGTAACTGTGGGGCCCAGGGCAATTGCCCTGTTCGCCCCCCCCAAAGGATGGCCCTGGTTTTGATTCTTCAATTTGAAGATGAACAATTATACAAAAAAGATTCTCTGGCCGATACCAGATGCAAAATCTATTTTTAATGTTACTAAAAGAATCTGCTTACTTGCCTGTGCGGTAACACAGCAACAGTTGTTCTTTAAGTTGCGTTGTGCACATACACATTCTACTGTAGATATATGTATTCCTAATGCATTAGACTCAGAGACTTTCACCAGCAGTACCACTAGACAGTTCATACACCTCCCCTACACTCTTGCTCAGAGCTGAGGACATAAAGGTGACATGGCTTTCACCTCCCTCTTCATTTCTTCACACTACCATTTACCTAAGACTTGAAGCAGTGGGGAAAGTCAGAAGAACAGTGCACAACACATCTTGAAGAACAATTACTGAGTAGGCAAGCAAAATCAATTAAACTCCTGCGGCACCTTAAAGACTAATACATTTCTTCAGGCAGAAGCTTTTGTGGGCTGCAACCCACTTCATCAGAGCATCTGACAAATGAGAGCATCTGCAGCCCACAAAAGCTTATACCCAAAGAAATTTGTTAGTCCTTAAGATGCCACAGAGCTTTCATTGTTTTTGCTATATACAAACTAACACGGCTACTCCTTTGAATAGGCAAGTATTTTTTTTTCCTTCTTTGACTGATTTTGCATATATCTATATATATCTATATATAGATATAGATAGATATAGATATATAGATATAGATAGATATAGATATATTCATTATAGGTGACTCACTAGCAGCGTCAACATCACCAACATTAGGGGCAAATGCCCTTTTGCTAATGCTGGTGGTACCAGATCCAATGGTGCCAGGGGATGAGTATTTGCTTTTAATATGTAAAGACACTAGTCTTGGCAGCCCAAATGGACCCAAAGTTAACAGTGTCATTTGCAACCAGGCCTCTACTTGGCACCAGAGGACATTTTAGAAGCTTTTCTGGGGGTGTATTATAAGGCTTGACTGTCAGTCTCAGAGGATATAGATGTTTTAGGACTCTTTGAAGAGGCAAGGGAAGAAGATGAGTAGTGTTTCTCACCTAACTGGAGATAGAAGCTGGGAAAGCCAGAAGAGCTCTCATCATCGATGAGCTGTCCATCATCTCATGGTCAGGTTCTGAAGAGAGACCTATTGGCTGCTCTATACAATGCAATTTAGGCAGAAGTCACTCTGCATTTTTATCCTCACTGGAAAGGAAGTACAAATAGGATTTTTTTCCCCTCATATTCCCCATGCCTCAGAAAATTAGACAACTTTTATGCCTATCCATTACAGGGATCATAGCACTGCCTGAGGCATATTGTCAGAATCCTAAGTTTTCTTCATATTAAACCCCTGGATGATAAAACTAACTATTTAAATAAGCTAAATACTACAAACTCTAAACTAACTATATACAACTAGGGAAAATCTCTTTGTTAAGGCTGACTTCTTGAAGCTAAATAGTGACAGTGTAGTTTCAACTCTTGCATGGCCAGTAAAAAAGAACTGAGATGGAGGCAGAGACCATACCCCTTTCAAGCCCTCCTGTCTGAGCATGAGAAAGGTAGGGGTACACAAACTTCTTACTGGTAATTTTGACAAAGTCTCCCACTGAAGCCTACTGGACATATGTACATCTACAGTGGAATGTATATTTGTACAGTCACTCGAAGCAGAAAGTCTATTTGCAAAAATTAATTAGAAAAATATATACATGTATTCTAGCAGTATATTGGTATATATATTAGGCTCTCAGGCACATGTGCAACACCATGCCTTCAGGGGAGTTGCATGGATGAAGTGGTGATACACAAATATGACCCAAAAATGTCTTTGCATTTGAATTCAATATCTGTTCATGGATATGCTAGAGAAATTTCAAAAAAATTCAGAGGTTATGTTCAGGTCAACTTCCAATTGCTCAATTCCCTATTTATTTCTCTAGCCTTTCAAGATTCCTTCTTACGTTGCAACTCAAAGAGGACTATGATCTCTCTCTCTCTCTCTCTCTCTCTCTCTCTCTCTCTCTCATATACCTGTATCCAGAAATGCTCTAAATTCACAACAGCCTTCTCAATGCACCCCTCTCCCCCCAGGCTTGGCACATCCTAGACACAAATCCAACAGACACGATTTCCACCTTGCCTCAGACAATTTAGTGGTTCATATTTCATTCACTGCTTAAGATTTTCCCAGAAACAGCTCAGAGTACATTCTGTGCTTGCTACAGAAACAGCTACCCAGAACATTAGATGTGAAAGAAGAAACCAGCAAGTGACTTGTAAAAAGGGATTGGAGATCTATGAGGTTGTGTGAACGCATTCTGGTCACTCAGAAATTCATAACACAGCAGGATCTTAGAGGATCTTCTGGGAATAAAGTTGGCAGGAGGATGACAATTCTACTTCATACCAGCTTCTGAGCTTTTGAACATTTGGTGTTGTTCTGTGTTGGAACAAAATCAAAGCCTTTTGAACATTTTTGCAAAAAATGAAAGGTGTCAAAAATATCCATTTTTGGATCAAAACCTGAGGAAGTCATGGGGATATGCTTGTCCTTGTCTGTCCATCCTTACACTGGTGTTTAGGTCACTGGCCTTGGATATGAGAAATCAAGATTGAAATCCCTTCACTGCCTGATTCAGAACAGCTTTTCAGCCCAGATCACTCAGAATCAGGCAGAACAAGGTCCTGAATATGTGTCTACCACATGCTATGCCAGTGCCCTAACCACCAGTCTATAGAGTCTAAGAGAGTCAGAGTGTTTCTCTTTCTCTATTTCATTTCATCAAAAATGTTTTAACCAGCTCTACCGGCCATCCCATTCCTTACTATAAAGATATAGGAGGACTATACTCTCCTCATCATTGTAGAAAGAAGACCAATGATTGCAAAGACGAAGAAGGGGAGAGTTCATATTGACTGAGAGGAAAATAGAATTTTTTTTCCAAATTTAGGAAAGGATCAGGAGTTTCTAATGAAGGACAGGATGAGGTTCAGGACAGTCCTATATACAGGAAAACTGTATATATTTATAACAACAATAACAACAATCACAATAACTGAGACCTTGTTTGAAATGTATTTCAGGAACACGTGAACTGTCCGCTATTGGAAAGGCACCACCGTGTTACTCCACTTTTAGGCAACTAATTTCAAGTGAGATACACTATTTTAAAACTCCAGTGAGAGTTATGCATGTGGCTAGTTAGATCTAGCTTTCAGTTGATATGACATTGAGGACTGATTCTCCTTTCACATAGATAGCTTTATACAGGAGTTTTACAGTAGTTTTAACTCCACTGTCTTCAGGATATCCCGAAAGGCTTCTGTGACACACCAGTTGGATTAGATGGGGGAGGAGAAGGCGGAAGAGGGTGGGTGAGTAAGTGCTAAGCAGTTTTCTCAGAAAGGAACATTCACACTAAGAATCTTTTTAAAGAGCTAGGTCTTAGTCTGCTGGGGCCTGGATTTGGTCCACAGAAATGGAAAAAGTAGCAGAGAGTACACCTACTACACCGCTATCACAGGTTCATCCCTTAAAATATATTCTCATCTGCATCATCCAATCCAGATTTAAATAACCCAAACAATAAAGACTGCACTCATTCCCGTGGTAGACCAGTACAAGTCTCACAGACATCATCAGAAAAATAATTACTGATAATTAGTTTATTTTTGTTTTCCTCCATCCCAACACTGCTTTTTTAGATCACCATAAACAACTGTCACTCTTAGTGATGTATCCTTCAAATATCTATACCCTCCTATGTTTATATGACCTATGTTTATAAGACTTAAAATCTTTCCATAATTATGCTTATATTACTCTCTTAGATTTAGGTATATTTTTCTACAGGCTAAAAATCCCATGTTGTAATGAGGACTTTTGTTATATCTTATGAAACATGTAAGATTAATTTAGGAAAAGACAATACAATTTAAAGGTGAAGTTTAATAAACACTAAAGATCAAAGTGAACAATGCTATACACCGCTGAAATCTCTTCTCTTAATATGATTTTGAAATCTTAGCTGAATGGGACCTCTCATTACAAATTCTCTCTTATGATTAAAGTCTGATTCTAGGAGTATTGATCACTAGTGACAACTAGTTGTTTTGGTTTTTGCTGTTTTCTCCTCGTTTGTTTGTGTTAGTTCTTGAGAAATGTGTTTGTTTGCCAAAGTTTGCTCTCTCAGCGGTACTGTAAAAATAGGTTGCTGTAGTTGTCAAATTACCGTGTCTCATAAGATAAGGAATGGTATAGCAGTTCCAACAGCTCCCATTTTGAAGGGGAAAAAATCTTTAGTTTCAATTGATTGTCAAAGTCGAGTTTGCTAAGAAAGCAAACAAAATACAAAAATACAAGTTGTACATTTTGCATTACAAAGATAATGGAACAGGACAAATGGGAATATCATGAAGTATGAAGCATTATGTAGATGATTGCTGTTACAGGACCTCTATTCCCAAAGTGGGCATAACAAGTTATTCTTCAAAGAGTAATTCTAATTCTTGAAAGAGGATGGTGGGTGGGATAAAGTAGATACTTTTCATGAAGGAGGAGAGTACAGGCCAAATCAGTAGTCTAAGGATGTGTAGGGAGTACAACAAATTTCATAAGGAAAGAGAATAATCCGTTACGACAACACAGGGTTCTATCTAACTTGTACATCAAAACTCATTTAGCTACTTGGAAAGGCTCTGGTTTATATTTGGGGGTTGGAGGAGGGCATTCGAGTAGACAGTAATTTTCATATATATAAGCAATTTTAGGATTGGGGTCAAATCTCCAAAAATAATAACTCAAATTAAGATGATAATGAGCATAGTTCATTTTTTTTCCTATCTAAAGGACTAATCAAAACAAGTGGGGGGCATGGAGAGAGAGGGAGAAGGTGAAGAGAGATCGCATTTTCATTGCAAAAGAAAAGAAGTCACATTTTATAATTTGTAACCCACAAGAAACAGATAAAGCAGAGTGTAATGGTGACAGTACTGTAAAACTGTACATAGAGTATTGCACTGACTTATATAAGTAGCATTTAGTTTCAATTCATTAGAAGTTTCGATTCATTCATTCATCATAATGTTAATAAGTACATATATAGAAAATAAAAAATCCCAACATTTAAATTTTATTACCCCAGAAAACAGAATATACTTCAAGGAACAAATTTCTACTTGATTTGTGAGTAATGGGAGCATTTGGATTATATTTATTGTTATTGTTTGCCTTTATCACTTTTATTGTTATGCTGCAGTATACCCCTTTGAAGGTCTGCCAAACCACTGCGGCTTGCTCAAATGCAGGGTTGAATTTTAATTAAGCTTAACAAAATATTCATAGAATTGCTGAACCCGATTACTCCCGTTGTCTTGATATACATACATAGGGCATTCTGCTTACTTGTAGTAATAAATGACAAAGGGAATTAATAGATTTTTGTAAAATTATGAAACACAAAAAACACAGTTTGTCATCATCTCCCTAAATCAAGAATCCTTGTGTCTCTGCTTTTATTTAACTCAAGCACAGAATGGTTATTAGGAGTGGGGGAGTATTAAGTGCTCATATTTTCAGAGTTTAAGAGTAAGAATAAACACTGGATTTTATAGAACTAAGGTACCCCCTATAAAAACATAACTACTTCTGGTGAAGTGGGGTTTCCTTTGTCTCTCTGGAATGACATTTAATTTCAGTGTAAATCTACTTGCACCACAACAGTACCTCTGCTAGCTGGCCACTTTTCACTTTCATCACATAAGTTGTGTCAGGGCCTCCTTTCACCCTATGCAGCGACAGGAGGCCCTCTATAGGTCCACATCTTCAGTCCATGGTGGGAGATACTATAACAAATTGAGGAACGAAAGATTCCTCCTTGTCCCATTCTCAGGAATTAGTGGAAACTTCACTTGTCTGTTGTGCAAGAGCTGGGGTATCCTTAGATGCAGTGGGTATAGTTGAATGTTAGGTAATTTTTTGCTTTGCCTGGACTCTTATTCTTTCACTCATTTCTCCAGGTTTAGAAAGACAAGAAGACAGAGAAAGTCATCCATCCATCCCTAAAATACAAGACTGATATGAATAGAATATAAATGAAAGAGAGGAGTAAGGACACATGAAATATGAGAAAGGGGAAGATTTTTATTACTGAATGCAGTAAGGTGGTCTAGGATATATATCAATATACCTATATTTATATTTATGGTCACCACTGAATAAAAACAAACTGATATTCCAATTGAAATGCAGCACTTACCAGCAGTTAAGTGATAACTAAGTAACCAATAAATCAGCAGGTTTTTATAAAGACTATCACTAATCTTAGTGCTATACAAAACAACACTGAATATATGGACCTTTCCCCAAGGAGCTTACTATTCATACATTAGACAGTACAAACACTATAGATATAGACTAGGATGCAGAGGGGTTTAAAATAGATGTTATCAAATACCAAAACACTTGGGTTTGGATTTAGAACACTCTAAAGTTTAAAGGTGTTTAGAGACCGACATTTTGTTTTAACATATGAACTGTTATATTGAATCTGCTTAATAGTCCACTTAGTCTAAAATTCTGTCTCCAGCTGTGGCCAATAACAAAGCCTTCATGGTAATGTGCAATGCCTTCCATCCCCAGGTTTATATTATAGGTTTATCAACCTTATTTTTTCCTATCTGTATAATTTAGAATATGTTAGAAAAAATTACCTATTTTAAAATTGAAATGATATTTTAGGCTTAGGTTCATTTAATCACCATATTTCCCTTGAAGGACTCTTGCCAGCTACCTTGTCTTTTTTCTCCTTCAGAGAATGGGGTGAGATAGTGACAAACACTTACCATTGACACTGGGATAATTCCATTAAAATAACTATAAATAATATTAATATAAACACACATCTCAATAAATGAATAGCTAATGTATTAGTACACTAAACTAACTGTTTAACCAAAATAATAGAGCTAGCCAGGTGCTAAGTCCTTCCAAGTCACTTGAAACAATCTCACTAATTTCAATAGGCTTTAGATCAGGTTCTAAATAGGTAAGCATAGGTCATTCAGAATTAAGCAATATAATAACTAGGAAATTGAATAGTACTTCTTAAAGAATGGTGCCTATAAGCAAGAATCAATTGAAACAAGGACGTTAGTACTTCATTAGCACCAAACTAACAATGGAAACAGTAGAAAGAAGGAAGAAAGAACTTTATTAGTACCAAAAATTGAAGTGTGAAGTTGAGATTTAGATTGTTTTAGCTAAAAGAATCTGAAAATCTTAGAAGAAGACAGCAGACAGGCTATGCCTACACTAGAAAAGTTAAGTCGACTTTGTTGCTTTGATTAGGTCTACTTAAGCCTCCTTAAGTCGACCTAAGTTGCCAGTGTAGATGCACCCACAAAGAGGTAATAGAGTGAGTGTCCGGATGGTAACAAAGTTTTTGCTTTTCTTTTTTCCTTTCTAAAAAGTATCTGAAAGATTGATGATGTAGGACTAGATAGCAGGGGCGGTAGTTCCTGATGTAGTTTGATTTGCGAATCGATAGCTCAATCTAAATTTTTAATACCTTATGCTGTGATTTATTCAAGTTTTAGGGTCTCCAAGATACCATAGCATTCATTAGAGGGTATTTAAAAATCCAGAACACTGATTTTATTGCATCCAAAGAACAAAAGCCTGAATAACTGAAGAATGTGGTTTTAAGTAAACATGTGGGTTGGTCCCTAGCTGTACTGGTCTGTTATTAACCAGGCTAAAAAGACACAAATATAGATTGTAAGTATTAGGGAGGAATTTACCAGTATATTCTTACAATCCTTTTACACGGACTATATATCTATATCTATATATATTTTTAATAGAGGAATTGCTATCAATAAACATAACTGAGATTGAAAAAAAATCTTTCACCAACTACTTAATCCACCCACAGAAAATAATGATGTGACAAATGGATGAATGAATCATATAGCAAATTTCCAGTGATACCAATTAAATTCTGTATTCTTCTATTAATGGGAGAGAGATGAGGGAGGGATATTAAAGCTCATTTCTTGTGATTTCACTGCTATATAAAAGGGGGAGG
Source organism: Pelusios castaneus (assembly GCA_007922175.1). Classification (NCBI taxonomy): domain Eukaryota; kingdom Metazoa; phylum Chordata; order Testudines; family Pelomedusidae; genus Pelusios; species Pelusios castaneus. The sequence continues at coordinate 9,948,665 of ML685798.1, read as the reverse complement.
GATACAATACACCTTATATGGTTGTCTAACAAGAAGGTCACTAGAGTCTTGTGGCACTTTTAAAGACTAACAGATTTATTAATCGCATGAGCTTTCGTGGGAGAAAATCCCACTTCGTCAGACGCTTTGAAGATAGGAAAGTTACAGAGTGGGAGGAAATTAA